>OX421248.1:2435000-3035000 GCA_949125135.1 Alcis repandata | reverse complement strand
TGGAAAACTGAGATTTCATTTCAAGTCCGCAGCCTAAGCGGTTAATTAACTTTTTGAACTGTACTCTGAGCAGAACCTCTGTGACGTTGAATAAATACATGAAAAACTTGGACAGCGTATACAGGGTTCTAAGGAAAGGGTATGCTAAGCCGCAAAGTGCTTATAGTACTCATCATTATGAACAACTTTTACTGTGGGACCTACGCGGCATTCGCGGAAAAAAATAAGCTGTTTCATAGAAAAATGTCACTGACACTCGACAAAATGTATCCAATAGAACAGCCGATATTTTATTTCGAGAATTTTGTGTTGGTCCGAAAGTAAAAGTTGTTCATAATGATGAGTACTGTGAGCCTTTTCCGGCCCTGTATTTCGGCCTATCGGGAATAGCAACTGATTTTTTTCTTTTTGTCTTCAACACACAGCCGCTTCGCATTCTTGAGGTGGCCAAACCCCGACTCGTACCCACGAGTTCTTTGGAACATATGTACGAATTTACATACCACTGGCTTTTCGGTGAAGGAAAACATCGTGAGGAAACCTTCATGCGTCCGGAGAAGAAATTCAATGGCGTATGTGAACTAATCCGCACAGCCAGCATGGTGGAATACGGCCTAATCACCCTTCGAGGGTAGATCTGTATCCGAGCAGTGGGATGATTAACATAGGTATAATATTATGTTGATTATGATATTGATAATGATGATGATAAGAATAATAAAGAAGTTCTCACCAGCAGGAAGGATCTGGAACAGGCAGGGCTTGGTCTGCCGGCCAACGACGTTGGTCCCGGAGCACTGTACCCAGCCGTAGTCAGCGGACGTGTTCACCATGTATAAGTACGTACCTGTCGAATAAATATAGTTATTTACTTTGTAAAGACTGAAGGGTTATTTCATAAAGTTGACTGTGATTGGATACTTTTTACAAGGTCACGCATTAGCGTTTCACACTTGTAGCTTCCTACTAAGATTATCTGTGTAGAAGATAACATAGAACACACAAGGACAAGGATCATTAACACCCAGACCAAGAGTATTTATTTAAATTCATCACTCAACTATCTGTCCGGTCGGGCATTGAACCCAAGACCTCTTGCTTCTGAGACAGATTAGCTTATCATCATCTGCTACTCCACTACTGGAAGTTGACCGTCAGCATAGCGAACTCCTAATTATCTTGAGCCTTTAAGTTGTTCAACGCCAGCTATGCTTGACAACTCTAGGATGTTTCGCAACCACGACTTCTTCCTACTCCAAGTGCAGTACTTGTTAGCAGACTTGATACCACTGGGCTAAACCTGTCGTCAATAGGACTTCTGGTCTGACTACTCACTTGGCATGTTCGGAGCGGTGGTCAAGGACGATGACGTGGTCAGTTCGTGCTTGCTGTGGGCAGAGCTGTTGAACCACCAGTGATACAGCATGGACTCCTGTGAACAATATAAATAATATCTTGAGAAAAATCATTAAAAATAAACACTAACAAATTATTAAAGTCTCCGACAAAAAGAAATATGTCAGGTAACAAGAACATTATTTTTACAAAACAAAAAACAAAAACCGACTTCAAAAGACCGACTATTGAGTTATTCATCTATTTGTCGCGCACGTACTTAATGCAAATTTAACACTTATATGGTTTTCTCATGGATACCATTATCAGAACTGGACTAAATTGAAATGGGACCAAATGGGAAGCGTCAGCTTTCTAATAAAAAAAGAATTATCAAAATCGATTCACCCAGTCAAAAGTTATGAGGTAACAAACATAAAAAAAAAAAAAAAACATACAGACGAATTGATAACCTCCTCCTTTTTTGAAGTCGGTTAAAAACAAAAACCGACTTCAAAAGACCGACTATTGAGATATTCATCTATTTGTCGCGCACGTACTTAATGCAAATTTAAGACTTAGGTATATGGTTTTCTCATGGATACCATTATCAGAACTGGACTAAATTGAAATGGGACGAATTGATACCCTCCTCCTTTTTTGAAGTCGGTTAAAAAGAGCTTAACTTGACTTGGACTTGACGAAAATGAAAACTTTTTATTTTGTTTTTGGATGATTTTGATTTGATTTTGACGTGTATTATAAACTGGAGCAGTTTTTTTTGTAATTTGTTTTTTTTTTTTTTGAACATTTTTACTATGAAAACTAACGTGGTTCTGAAACTTTTTGTTTTAAAATTAGTTGTTAGTTTTGTTTTATTGTTCTTTTAGTTCATGTTTGTTTGTTAGCTACTCCACTGTTTGGAAGCGTTTATGTTGAAACTAACTATATTTCCCACAGTTTTTTTTCTTTGAAGGCGCATTCTTTCTTCACGTTTGGAAATAATCGAAAAAAAAAACATCAGCTCATAGCAAACGTCATCAAATCGAGAAATCGAAATCACTTTGTACTGCCAAGTTTTTGTTTCCCATTAAAGCTTGATTCACATCACACCGACGCCTATCCGGGCTCAGACTGACTGTTCCATTCATCCGGACTGACTGTTTCATACATTTTGTCGAGTGTTATCGACATTTTTCTGCGAAACAGCAGTTTCTTTTTTGCTCAAGGTTGGTGCCATAGTAAATGTTGTTCACAATGATGAGTACTATGACCCCATTCGGCTTATAGTACTCATCATTACTTAGCCCTTTCCTTATATTCGTACTGGTGTCGTATAGTATAACTCATACACTATACTTATTTGGGTTTTGGGACTGGTAAACGTTTTTTTTTTATTCGGTAATAGGCTTGCATTTGACCGTCATCTTGCCTGAACGAATCCCCGTTGGTTTCGGACACTGTCCCAGTCCAAATATCATCATCGTCATCAGGCGCCATCTTGATATTGAAGTTTGGAGGTCAGTAGGCTAAACTTCTTACGATCCCATCCAGTCTAGACACGTCCCGGTTTAATATGAATAAAGCCTTATTAATGCAATCAGCTCGGTTCCACAAAAGTATTCCATCAGGCCGCCGCGTTAAGTCCAAATTGAAATAATCAGAAATACAATATCTGGCACGTCTTTCCGAAATAACTGGCGTTTCCGGCGTTAATGAGGGGCGGTGGGGGACAGTGACGAAGGTCGACAGAAACTAGGAAGCTAACATAAGCTGTTATCTTTGAGCTTTGAGCAACAGTAACGACGGGCGACGTAAACAAGAACATTATTTTTACAAAACAAAAAACAAAAACCGACTTCAAAAGACCGACTATTGAGTTATTCATCTATTTGTCGCGCACGTACTTAATGCAAATTTAAGACTTATATGGTTTTCTCATGGATACCATTATCAGAACTGGACTAAATTGAAATGGGACCAAATGGGAAGTGTCAGCTTTCTAATAAAAAAAGAATCATCAACATCGATTCACCCAGTCAAAAGTTATGAGGTAACAAACATAAAAAAAAAACAAAAACATACAGACGAATTGATAACCTCCTCCTTTTTTGAAGTCGGTTAAAAATACAACATATACTTTCTTTCTATTTTTTTCTTATCTTATTTTATTTTTGACTTTTTTTCCCGTGTTAATCATAACATAATGTTACAATATATACTTTAGAACGATAAATAAATAAAAAAATAAGATAAGAAATAGTTACTATGGCTTTAGCCTTTCTTTATGCAGATATTGCTTGATGTCCATTATTTGAGTGTAGTAAGTAGCCTTTTTTCTTTACCTATCTACTTATAATAATAATAATATTTATGTCAATGAAACTTTTATATGTAGCCATTTGAGTATTTTTTTTGTTAAATTTGTCTTTGTTAAGTTGTCAAGTTGTATATAAAAAGTTACAGCTATTTGAGATGATTATTTCATTGATTCCACCGAATTTCTTCTGCTACTGAACTATACTGCTGTTATTCTGGGTGACGCCGACCTGTTATGGGCAAACGTGACGTTTAACATCAGGCGAGTGATTTGCTCGTCTCGTCACTCAATGTCAATAGCATAAAAAAGCTCACCGTCAGTGTTTCAGCGTACAGCGCCCTCTTGTTTTATTTTACGTACTACCCCAAAACTCTACATTTATCAAAAGTTTATGTACTGTCATTTCGTACACAATCAGTGCACTCAAAATGGCTACTAATGGATTAATTACACGTAACGAGTACAGTGGCGAGACAGTAAATGGCACACTCGGCCGAGCAAACAAATCGTGGTTCTAGTGACTGTCTCGTCTCGTCAAACTGTTCATACAAACCGAGTACTCCGAGGGCACTGTCTCCACTGTACTCGTTATGTGTAATCAACCCTTTAGTTTATTAAAACGCCGCGTGTTGAAGTCGGACGCGTGACGGACTTAAGGAATGTTATTATATGCAATAGTTAACTAAAATATGCAGTAGTTAACTCTATTACAACTAATTAGTCGCTAGTAGCTACTTCTCATTAGTGACCATTAAAGTATTTAGCTAATTGGACATGGACATGGATAACAATGTTCAGCTATCGCGAAACAAATTTAATACACATAATTAATGCGCAAAAAGTAGTTATTTTAATTATGTTACAAGGTTATAAGGAAAGGGTATGCTATATCAAAATGGGGTCTTACTCATCATTATGAGCAACTTTTACTAAGGGACCAACCCTGAAATCGCGGAAAAACATTGTTACAAACATTTTGTCGAGTGTCATTGACATTTTTGTATGAAACAGCTGATTTTTTAACACGCTTTTATTAGCTTCACCTGTATGTTTGTATGTTTGTATGTTTGTATGTTTGTTTGTATGTAACCGACTCCTTTGAGCGCGTTTTTGACCCACTTTAAACGGTCAGATTTCTTTCAAACTTTGTAGATATATCGAGGACCGATGACAATACACTAAACAAATCGTGTTTTTTAGTTTTTTTAACTATTAATTTGTTTAACACGCTTTTTCTATAAAGTTTCTTTAACTTTTAATACCGTTTAACTTACAAATGGTAATTTCGTCATTCGTGTCAGAGAATAGAGTGGCGCAGTGGAAGCGTGCTGGGCTCATAACCCAGAGGTCCCTGGATCGAAACCACGCGCTTGAAATCTTTTTGCTCAATATTTTTTTGTTACGCATCAATTTTATTTTATGAGGTCTGAGGATCGAAACCACGCGGCTACAAATCTTTTTGCTCAATATTTTTTGTTACGCATCAATTTTATTTTTAATTTGCTTGAGCAGACGGCCAAAATCGGATAACACCAACACATTTGTACATATTAATAATGGTTAATAGTTAGCAAATCGAACTAAAAAGCGAAAAATAAATAATAGTTAAAAAAAACTAAAAAAACACGCTTTTTATAAAAAACCGAACTAAAAAAATAGAAAATAAAATTTTATAAATTTAAATTAAGAAAAGGGTTGAAAATTTCAATAAATATAAATTAATAATAGTGTAAATAAATAAATATATGTATTTTATTTTTAAAAAAGCGTGGGGTGCTTTCTAAGATATTATCAAAATGCTAATCACTCTACTCATGTCTGTCAATACAAAATGTATCTACAAAATATATAATATCTATTGACCCATGCACCCCACGCTTTTTAAAAATAAAATACATATATTTATTTATTTACACTATTATTAATTTATATTTATTGAAATTTTCAACCCTTTTCTTAATTTAAATTTATAAAATTTTATTTTCTATTTTTTTAGTTCGGTTTTTTATAAAAAGCGTGTTTTTTTAGTTTTTTTTTAACTATTATTATTCTTGGTCTTCTTGGCATAAAAAGTAGTTTATATGTTAATCCAGGGAATAAGCTACCTTTACATTAAATTGCGTCCAAATCCGTTCAGTAGGTTTTCCATGATTGATCAACAAACATCCAACAGCAATAAATCTAGGTAACTAAAAGGAAAATTGTGGTATAGCTTATGTTGTGACTTTTCTTTATTCAGTTACAGGCTTGCGTTTGACTGCCGTCTCGCCCGATGGGAAGCAACGATGCGGTCTACGATGGAGCACGCTTGCCTAGAAGGAACCGATTCACATTTTTTTTTCTTTAATTGAGTGACGAGACGAGCAAATCGCTCGCCTGATGTTAAACATCACGTTTGCCCATAACAGGTCTGCGCTACCCAGAATTTTGAACTCGCAGAATTCAAAACCCTGCGTGGCACAGCACTGCGCTCGTCACCCTGAGACATAAGTTGTTTAATCTCCAATTTGCCCTGTAATTTCACTGGAAACAGTGCCCTTCCAACCGGAACACAGTAATGTTTGCACATTACTGCTTGGCGGTGGAATAACTGGCAAAGGTGTGGTACTTCCCCAGGCGGGCTCTGCAAAAGAGTACTACCACTACCAAAACTCTCAATCTCTCACAATTGTTCAGAAGTTGAGACACCCCCGCTTTGCAAATAAGATAGCTCTTAAATAAAAGAAAACTTAATCTTCCAAAGTACCTTCAAGTCAATTGCGTATCTGTATTCATCAACAATAAATCACCTCAAGCGGCGCGATATTCAAAAATCTCGGCAGCAAGCAGAGATACAGAAAACACACAAATAACCGGAAAAGGTAATTTATCGGCCACCACGATATTTATGAAAATAAAACAAATAAATCACACAAACATTTACCCCGCGGGTAACAACTGGGCTGCAGTATTATAGGTAAGACAGTAGCGCAACTTCAAATTCATCTTCATTTCTTACATATTTTTTATGTTTATCGGAAACTGCCATAGTTACAGAATATAAAACTTGAAAAATTTACAAAATTTGTTGGTCGAGAGTCCATTATTATTATGGCAATGAGGAAAAGGTCGATCTATCTTAGGCATTGCAAAAGCCTTAACGGGATCAGCGCACCACTGAGGCAAATTAAACCACAATGGAGAGGCCTATAACCTGCAGTGGAATAAATAGGGCTGTTGACGATGACGACGACAACTTCTAGGAATTGAAGTGACATCTGTCACTTCAAAGATTTGAAGGGAGAGCGGGGAAATTGTTTGGATTTTTTTTTATCTAAATATTTCAATTCCAGTTCGGTATCAAAATCTTATCTCTAATTTTGACAGCTGTCATTCAGATACTAAAAGTCTATTCGTTCCCCCATGGTTCTCCCTCTTTCCGTGCAGCACTCATTAAGCCTTACTTTACTTATAAACTATGATTGGCAGTTGCCAATATTAACATCTGTCACTTAACTTCTGCGTAACAAAAATGTAGTGCGCAATACTAAGCAATGTCACTTAACTGACTGTCAGATTTTTCAAGTAAGGCCCATACTGTTATGGTACTATATATCAACAGCGCTATTATGTTATTCATGAAATACATACACGCGTCTTGAGGGGTTCCGAAAATAGGGGATGAAAATGCCTATAATGTAGTAGGTTACGAGAAAACGCCTGTGCAAGTAACTTCGATAATATTTTAGAAAGTGACTCTGGGTATACTTATTTTTATTCTTAAACTAGCTGACCCGACAAACGTTGTTCTGTTTTAACTACATCTTAATTTTGTAATGTTCCGCTCAACTTCCTTTGTTTTTTTCTTTCTAAGAACCTTTCTTGATGATAATTAAAACAACAAAAAATAATTAGCGAAATTCATCCATCCGTTCACGCGTAATGCGATGACCAAGGGAAATAGAGATTCATTTTTATAAATATAGATATGGATAGATAAGTCTACGTTTGACCGTCAACTCTCTTGGTAAGCGACGATAAGGTCAAAGATGAAGCAGGCAGATCCAACAAACTTGTTCTAAAAGACCTATTTAAAAAGAAAAGCATGAAAAGCCCGAAACCGTATCTTTTAGGAAACAAAGAAGCCGATAGAACACTAGAACTTCTCCTTGGCTGTAACCACAAAACAGATAGGTACAGAAGTCAATCTACATACAAAGTGCGCTCAAGCAACGCACACGTAGACACCGCTCACGGACACGATATTTCAGACCGGTTCGAACCACTGCGAGCGCGTATTTTAGTTATTATTGGCTTATATTTCCGTTCTTCCTGTTTCATTCTCAACAGTAAATCTAACAAAACTAGATACGAGTGCCCCTACCACGATAGTTAATAACAAAATGATGTTTTAACGCACGTTTGTAATAACAAAGCGATGCGATCTTCGTTTGATCGTGCGAACGACGATATTACGAGTAGTATGAACATTTGTTATTTGGCTCGATCAGTTTTTAATGGATTCAATGATTCCAATTAATTGATTGACAGCTGATGTAACTGTCATAACATTGACAGAACTGTAAATATTGATGCGTCTGACGTCTGTCAATCAGCAATCCAATCTTTACACAACCCAATTCTGAAATCTGGGGCGCTATTGTCGCGCGCCATAGTATCGCGGTCATACTCGATTTTCGTAATAAACAGAGATACGTGCTAGAATTAGGGCCCCTGAAAAGCAGAGTAATTACTTGAGTGACATGACCTGTTTTAGAAAGTGTTTTTGTAATTAAGAGTTTTCATCATTAGTCTACAGCTGGATGCTAAATTCGAATCATCATCATCAGAACCATTTTCCACCCATTGCTAAATATACATAGGTTTCATTTTCAGTGCGCCATCTTTTCCAGTCGCCTTCATAATGTTGTAGGGAGTCCTGTATAGGAGTAAAAACGCTCATCGCCTATGTGCAAACCGCTGCTGACAAGTCGGCCGCGCCGATGCGCGAGAGTACTACGCATGCGTCGTGGCCGCGTCAAGTTTGAACTAAGCGACTGGTGACGTGAAGATTGCTCCGCAACATTCTTTTATATTTATATTTTAATCCTTTATTTCAATACGTAATAAACATATAAACATAGTGAATATACTAACAATAATACCTACTTATCATTTACCCAGACTATGAACTACCTTCCCATAACTGGTGACCCCTCTTGTGAACTGAAAAGTGAGTCTAGGACAAATGCAAACATTTTCAGTGTCCTAAACAGTGCATAATAAAACATTTCAAGTGTGCTAATTGGAAAACAATTTGGGAAAATTATAGTTTGGGTGAATTGCAATATCTCCGTTTGTAAAAAATCTATGGTGGTACAAGTCATAAGCTAATGGCGATTTTCTAAATTTTCGCTGACGTAAAAATGACGTCATCGTGGAAAGATGCAGAAAGTGCTCCAACTGCCTCCACCGACCTGTTTAGAGTGGGGATACGCGTCCCACCCTTCTGGCCAGAAGAGCCCGAGATATGGTTCGCGCAAGTCGAAGGGCAGTTTGCAGTGTCGAACATTACATCTGACGCGACGAAGTTTAATTATGTCATAGGACAGCTTGACCACCAATTTTCGAAGGAGGTGAAGGATATCATTATATCCCCTCCACCGACGGAAAAATATGAAAAATTGAAGACGGAGCTCATCAAACGCCTGAGTGCTTCACGTGAGAAGCAAGTTAAACAACTTCTCATGCATGAAGAATTAGGAGATCGTCGACCATCACAGTTCCTCAGGCATTTACAAAGCCTAGCGGGACCGAACGTTCCAGAAGATTTCGTTAAGACCATCTGGACGAGTAGACTTCCACGCAGCGTACAGACGGTGATAGCCGCTCAGTCGACGGCGTCACTGGAAGTACTATCCGACTTGGCAGATCGAATCCAAGATATCGCGCCTGCCACACCGCAAGTATCAGCTGCAACCGCACCTGGTTCATCGCTAGACGCTATGGCCATTGAAATAGCCGAGCTTCGCAGGCAGGTGAAGACACTGCTGGATCGTCAATCTCGCCCACAGACCCGCCAAAGAAGTCGCAGCCGCCCGGGAAGCAGATCTGATTCCAACTACAGAAAGTTCCCGAACTGTTGGTACCACTGGAAGTATGGATCGAAAGCAAAGACCTGCGTAAAGCCGTGTAATTATCAGGCGGGAAACTCTCAGGGAGGTCGGTAATGGCGACAAACGACCGTCCCAACTCGTCTGGTCGCCTGTTCGTCGTAGATCGTCGGTCGAAGATGCAATTTCTTGTCGATACAGGAAGCGACGTTTGTGTCTTCCCTCGACGTTCACTACAAGAGCGTCGTTCGAAATCTGACTTCGAACTTTCTGCTGCTAACGGTACTTCTATCAGCACGTACGGATACACTAACCTGGATTTAAACTTGGGATTACGACGCAATTTTCCATGGCGTTTCATCGTTGGTGACGTCACGAAGGCTATCATTGGAGCTGATTTCCTAAAGTTCTACGGTCTTCTAGTAGACATACGCAACCAACGCCTACTGGACAACACGACAACACTTTACGTTGTGGGTTCATCAGCACACTCGTCGACTGCGATATCTTCAATCAAGATACCAATCGGAGAGTCTCGCTACGATCAAATCCTGAAAGAATTTACAGAGATAACGAACCCATCCGGAAAGCAAGCTGAAGTCAAACACCGTACCGTTCACTTCATAAGAACTACGCCAGGACAGCCAATATCCTGCAACCCACGCCGCCTAGCGCCAGACAAACTTAAAATTGCGAAAGCTGAAATCGAGTCCATGCTGAAATCAGGTGTCGCACGGCCATCGGAGAGCTCCTGGGCCTCACCACTACATCTCGCACCTAAGAAAGACAGCGGATGGCGGCCTTGCGGAGATTACCGAATGCTAAATGCTCGCACCATACCTGATAGATATCCAATTAGACATGTGCATGACTTCACACACAGCATATCAGGCTGTAAAATATTTTCGACAATCGACCTTGTAAAAGCATTCCATCAAATTCCAATGAACCCTGAAGACATTCACAAGACCGCAATCACGACACCGTTCGGATTATATGAATTTCCATTCATGACGTTTGGTTTGCGTAATGCCGGGCAAACGTTCCAGCGTTTTGTCGATGAAATGACACGTGGACTGGATTTTGTCTACCCATACATCGACGATTTTTTGGTCTTCTCAAGAAGTGAGGATATTCACGAAGAACACCTTCGTATACTCTTCACCAGACTAAGGGAACATGGTATCATCATCAACACATCTAAGTGCAACTTTGGAAAATCTGAAGTCAAATTCCTGGGCTACCACATATCAGCCAATGGAATCAAGCCTCTAGATGAGAAAGTGGAAGCAATTAAAACATTTCCACCTCCCAAGACCGTCAAAGAACTTCGCAGATTTTTGGGGATGCTGAATTTCTACAGGAGGTTTATTCCCAACGCTGCCGAAGTCCAAGTGCCACTGCACGATCTAATGACTGGCTCTGTAAAGGGTTCCCATCCTATTGATCTATGTGGGGATTCTCTGAAAGCCTTCGAGAATTGCAAAGAAAGCCTCTGCCGTGCTGCACTCCTTGCGCATCCAGATTGCCAATCTAAACTAGGCCTGGTCACAGATGCATCAGATACTGCAATTGGTGCCGCTTTACAACAGTACCAAGGTAATGCTTGGCAACCGCTTGCCTTCTTTTCACGCAAGTTGAGCCCAGCGCAGCGAAAATATTCTCCTTACGATCGAGAACTCCTCGCAATTTATGAAGCGTTGAAATACTTTAGACACATGGTTGAAGCTCGAGACTTCACAATTTACACCGACCATAAACCTCTGTGTTTCGCCTTTCATCAGCGCAAAGACAAGTGTTCGCCGAGACAGTTTCGTCATCTAGACTTCATATCTCAGTTTACTACGGACTTGAGGCACATCTCAGGGAAAGATAACTTGGTCGCTGACACACTGAGCAGGGTTGAAGAGCTAGAGCTATCCATAGATTACTCACAGCTTGCTAAGTCACAGGCATCAGATCCAGAACTTAAGGAAATGCTGGAGAGAGGAACGTCATTACGACTAGAAAAGGTAAAGATACCTGGAACTCGTGCTGAATTATATTGCGACATCAGCACACTCATTTCAAGACCTTATGTCACGAAGGATATGCGAAAGCAAGTTTTCGATAGCTTGCACGCATTAAGCCATCCCGGAGCCAATGCAACAATTAGATTAGTAGCAGAACGCTACGTATGGCCCGGCGTAAAGAAAGACTGCAGAGAGTGGGCACGTTCATGTCTAGCTTGTCAACGTTCTAAGATATCTAGGCATGTATCTTCCCCGTTAGGCACCTACCAGCTGCCACGAGCACGCTTTATCCACGTGCATATTGACCTCATCGGACCGCTACCAATCTGTAATGGAAATCGTTATTGCCTCACCGCCATAGATCGCTTTACTCGATGGCCTGAGGTGATACCAATACCCGATGCGACGGCTGAAACAGTAGCAAAAGCCTTACTTACAGGATGGATATCGAGATTTGGATCCCCCGTGGACATTGTAACAGACCGCGGCAGACAGTTCGAATCGTCCTTATTCCAACATCTATCCAAAATAACAGGATTTCATCATAAAAAGACCACTGCATATCATCCTGCATGCAATGGAGCCATAGAGAGATTCCACAGACAACTAAAAACTGCAATTACCTGTCATGCCACTGATAACTGGATGGAAGCCTTACCTTTGGTGTTACTTGGTATTCGAAGCGCGTACAAGGAAGACATCCGAGCGAGCACTGCAGAACTTGTGTATGGAGAGCCACTACGCTTACCGGGAGAATTTTTTGACCCAAGCAAAGCTGGAACAACAGATATCACAGAATACACTGCCAGATTACGCTCGTTCGCCAACGATCTGAAACCAACGCCTGCTTCGAGACACACTAAGCCATCCATATTTGTTTTCAAGGACTTACCCACTGCCAGCCATGTATTTTTGAGAGAAGACGCAGTACGACCTTCCTTGCAACCTGCATATACGGGTCCACATGCAGTCCTGGAGAGATCTGAAAAAGTGTACAAATTGTTAGTAAAAGGCAAACCTGTCACAGTATCGGTAGATCGCTTGAAGCCGGCCTACATATTAGATGACAGCAACAAAACTCTAGATGAATCTCTTGATGACACACCTCCACCTGAAAACATACAGAGAAAGACAAGATCAGGACGTACAGTAAGATTCCCAGATTACTATCGACTGTAGGAACAGTCTCTGGAAGGGAGTAATGTAGGGAGTCCTGTATAGGAGTAAAAACGCTCATCGCCTATGTGCAAACCGCTGCTGACAAGTCGGCCGCGCCGATGCGCGAGAGTACTACGCATGCGTCGTGGCCGCGTCAAGTTTGAACTAAGCGACTGGTGACGTGAAGATTGCTCCGCAACATTCTTTTATATTTATATTTTAATCCTTTATTTCAATACGTAATAAACATATAAACATAGTGAATATACTAACAATAATACCTACTTATCATTTACCCAGACTATGAACTACCTTCCCATAATGTCATCGGACCAAAATAATGAACATGAAAAATAATAAATATAAGGATATTAAAATAGAATATGCAAAGCCAAAAAGGGGTAACACTCATCATTACAAAAAACTTTTACTTCGCGACTAATCTTGAAATCGCGAAAATCAGTTGTTCCATAAAAAAATGTTAATGATACTCGACAAAATGTATCGCAAGTCCAGTAAGTTTGTGTCCTAGACTTTTCGTCTAAGGAAAAATCGTTCAGCTGTTTGGGAGCTTTCCGTAGACACAAATACACAAGTCAAACTGAAAACATCTTTTTGCATAGAGCATTTGCAAAAGTTACCTGAACGCCGACCTGAACGTAAACTCGAATAAGTAACAAATTCAAATTTTCAAAACAATTCTACAATGCTATTAACAATTTAAAATGCACAATCCGCAAAACATAAACGAGTAAACAGTTTTCCAAGCGGCAGAACATGTCCGCCGAAGTTTTCCTGAAACGCTTTTAACGAATGCAAAAACAAACTTTATGCACTCTGAATTTAAAGTCCATTTTGGTGTAAAGTTTGAAGTTCAGTTTAGAACAAATTAGCACGCGTCGTTCCGTGTGGTTTGGAACCACTTTTTAATAGAATGCAGCTAAAAAACTTTGCAGGTCTTTTTGAATGTTTTGTTCTAAAAATACGAGATTAAAATAGAATGATTATTTTGCTCTTTTGAGTTTATTTATGTTGTTTTACGTTTATTTCATTAACTGTATAGTATTTTGTGTAGAAGCCCGGGCCGTATGCGGCCCGCGAGCCGTTTTGAATTTTGATAGTAGCACAAATCATATCCTTAGCCAATACTATGTTTAATTTCTAAACAATTTAGTGCAACAAGAACATTATTTTTACAAAACAAAAAAACAAAAACCGACTTCAAGAGACCGAATATTGAGTTATTCATCTATTTGTTCTGAACAAACAATCTGAACTGGACTAAATTGAAATGGGACCAAATGGGAAGCGTCAGCTTTCTAATAAAAAAAGAATCATCAAAATCAATTCACCCAGTCAAAAGTTATGAGGTAACAAACATAAAAAAAAACATACAGTCGAATTGATAACCTCCTCCTTTTTTGAAGTCGGTTAAAAAGAAAAACTATTCTACTTTCATTCGCGTTGAACTAAAACAAATCGAATTTTCATACTTTAGGGATTTCGATGGAGAAAGACATCGTGAGGAAACCTGCATACATCTGAAGATAACTTCATTGGCGTATGTGAATCTACCAACCCGCACTTGGCCAGCGTGGTGGTATACGACCTAACTACCCTTGGGGGAGACCTGGTATCCCAGCAGTGGGATTAACAAAGGTTGAGTAGTTGTAGTAAAATAGACAAAATAACGTTTCATTGTCATCAGAAGACGACTAAGTCCATTGTTTGACTCGAAACTGTTCAAACATTCATTATCCGACTTTCTACCAAGTTTACAAGTTTCCTGAAGAAAATTAACTTTCTAAAGATTTAATGTCCGTCCAAAGATTTAATGAAAATTTAATTTTAGTTAGGTGTTATAACTTCTTTGTTAGTCAGCTGGTTTTTTCAGGTTTTTTTCAACTGAGATTTTTTAAATGAAAGTGATTTTTCAAATCCAATAAACTTTGAATAAGTTGGCAGGATATTTTCATCGGATTAATTTAAGACTCGGAAAAAAAAAATCTCTATCATAAAGGCGTAAACGAAAGTTCTTACTGTGGTTAACTGAATTTTTTTTTTAAATAAAAAACTTACAGAAGTTATCCGGAACAATAGTTAGGTATGCAACTATTATTAATCTAGCCTTATGCACACTAAGATGACTATGAAACTCGTACAAAGCGCTTTGACTCCACCTTTATTATGCGTACTGCTAGAGATGCTCTGTCCGAATGAGTATTTCCCGGCTATAATCTGGGTGTCTTCAAGTCGCGAGCGAATCGGTTTCTTCTAGGCGCGCGTGCTGCATCGTAGACCGCATCATTGCTTACCATCAAGCGAGATGGCGGTCAAACGCAAGCTTGTCACAAAATAAAAATAGAAAAAATTGCATATCGTGATCGTGAACGAAGCTTACAGAACAAAGAAAAGGATAAATGAGCAAATCGTGATATACGTGACCAAAACATGATTTGTCAACACTATTTAATCACGATGACTCGTAAAAACGTAATAGACGAAAAGTTGAGAATACCTTAGGGTTAGCATCCAGGTCGCATTCGATTTCAACCACTTCTCCTCTCGCAGCTCTCATCACCAGCGGTTGGGTTGAACGGCAGGTCGGCGTGACTGAAACAAAGTATCATTACTTTCTCTCTCTCTCTTGTATTATTTCTTACTTTTTTACACTTTCTACAAAAATTATAATTTAGGCTAGCTTGGTAACACCTTAGATACACATTTCATCGTTACAAGCATTTAAATAATTATTTACGTTTAAAAGCTTTAGTCTTGTCGGTATAGTTATTTTCAGGCCTGACGATCAATTGAGCTTTGACTTCCTAACTGTTATTAACTTACTTTTTTTTTAAATACATTCAGTATACCTAAATGTCATATTTAGGATCCCATCAAACTACATTTTGCACCTTCAAGACATATTTAGTTTCCCATACAAAATCTATCTGTATCATCCTACATTACAACCACCGCAGAAGACTGTCTTTATAGTCGGGAAACTCTCCCCTCTCGCTCTAACTCAGATATATCTATCCTACTCTCTCATACTCACATTTAACATCCAGCACGAGACTGGCGCTGGACCCTTCGCCGAGGCTGTTCCGAGCTGAACACACGTAGGAGCCAGCGGCCTTGCGTGACACCTTCTGGAGAACCAGACTCTGGTTGGCCAGGAGAACGCCTAGCCCGGGCTTTACGACTACACCCTGTAAGGGAAAAAATGTATAAGTTAAAGTCTATAAAAATAACCCTCTAATAAATCTGCCGATTGCGGACAGGCGTTTCGTTGGCAGACCATCAGCCCAATGGGTCGACGACATCAGACCCAACGCGGGCCATGCGTGGAAGAAACTGGCCCGAGACAGGGAAAAATGGCACAAGGGAGAGGAGGCCTATACTCAATAGTGGGTTGATACAGGCTGACGATGATGATGAATCTACTAATAATCCCACTAATATTATAAATGTCAAAGTTTGGATGATTGTTGCTCAAGCAGGCAAAAACTGCTGAACGAATTTGGATGAAAATATAGGTAGCTCATACTTATGCTAGTTTTAATCTCAGAACATACTTTTCAAAATAAGTAGTTAGTAACACAGGTACACCAAATTTCAGCTCAATCAAAAATCAGGAAATGGTTCAAAATTCAGTTGCAATATAATAACCCACACAATAGGCCCAAGTTTGAAGGCTTTTTAAGATAGATCTAAATTTTCTAAAACTATTAGCATCCTTGTCTAATGGCTTGCAATGATAAAGACAGATATATTTTTAGTTAGTTTAGATCTATCTTAAAATGCCTTCAAACTTGGGCCTAATATAGACTAACACGGCAAGTTAAATAAAAGCTTGTACTCGTAATAAATACAATTACAAAAGTCGCCAATCCAATAGCTATGTCCCGCAGCTTTTGGCAGCATCCCATAATCACAAACAGGATCTTTTATTTGTGAAATAAAATAGCCACAATCATGATTAATCTAATCTAAGATTCTGGAATACAAGTTGAATTGAACCAAACTTTATTCAAATTCTCGTCGCGGAGTTGAGAGCTAACAACCTTCTCACCTACAAACTTTGGCATTAGCAATATTGATTGTTGTTGTATTGTTGTTCTGTTCGATAAAATTGTAGATTTGGTCTTCTTGACTTGCAACGATTGCTTATTAAAAAACGAAAGACTAAACTTAGTTAGCCTATACTTAAGTTTAGGTAGTTAAACTAAACTATTTAGAACTCGGTTAAAAGTGCCTTAATTTAATAATGCCTTACAAACTTACGTTATGCGTAAAATAGACGTGGTTATGCCAAGGGTTGGCCCGCACTCTGCAGTCGAGGTACACGTCAGATCCTTCGACCACCTTGCTGGCGTCCAGACTGGCTCCTAGCTCCAGTTTCACTACGGGCAGATCTGAAAAGAAGACACAAAATACTTTGGTGTTCTGGACAAGGCCTTTGATAGTGTTTCTCAGTTTTGAGGCAGGGTAATTCAGTTGTGCGACCCAAATTGTCGGTTAATGAGACTCCTACACGGTTATATTATTTTTTTGCTGTGAAACAACAAATGATGACAAAAAAGTATTTTCCCCTTAAATGTGAGCCTTATGACCGTGGCGTACAACAGGGATGCATACTGGTGCCGACACTTTTTAACCGACTTCAAAAAAGGAGGAGGTTATCAATTCGTGTGTATGTTTTTTTTTGAAGTGAAAACTTCTTTAGCGGCGTTGTACACTTTTTTGGAATGGGTAAAAAATGTTAAACTCGCGACAGGGTCACGTGACCTGATCGAAAATTCGTAAGACGGATGGAGAGTAGACAGCTATGTTAAACTCGGGACAGGGTCACGTGACCTGATCAAAAATTCGTAAAACGGATGGAGAGTAGACAGCTTTTTCACTTCTGCCGGCACTCCCGGAGTGCAACCCGTCGTTTTTTTTGTCATCTACTCGTATGTTGCTGTGGTCGTCGCAAAGACATTTAGATGCGCTAGCACTGAATAATTATAATAGTATGTTTAGAAGACAAGCTCCGAGGCGACCATGACATACTTCTTTTTTGGTACAAGGGAAGATCATCTGAAGATATCTTCTAAAGATCTTTCGGTAATATTAGAGCGCTAATACGTTCGGGTAATGTAGGATGTTAGACCTACAAAAGTCCATTCTATGCCCTAAACTTAGCGAACAGTAACAGAACAGGTACTTGGTCAGTTTTTTATGCTATTGAGTCTCAGCATTGCGCTCATCTATCACACTGAGATATAAGATGTTAATCTCCTAATTGCCCTGAAATTTCCCTGGAAACAATGCTCTTCCAACCGGAACACAGTAATGTTTGCACCTTACTTATTGGCGGTAGAATATCTAGCAAAGGTATTACTTACGTTGTATCTCCATCTTCCAGCCATCCTCGTGCGTGGAGTGCGGTATGGTCGGCTGCACGGCGCGACACGACATTACTCGGCCGGCGTCCTCTATAGCTGGCACGAAAGTTAGGATGCTGCTCGTCATGTTGCCGTCTGTTGTTTGCTGTAAAACGGAAGGGTTTTGTAATTACACTACATCTGGGGCGTTTATCAGCAAAAAACATTGTAAAAAGTTAAATGTAAACTGTTAATTCTGACGAAGAAATTGTATATTTCATTTTGTTTTTTTTTCTTTAAGCTAAGATAGGCTTGCGTTTGATCGCCATCTTGCTTGGTGGAAAGCAACGATGCGGTCTACGATGGAGCATGCTTGAATAGACGACTCCGATTGACTCTCGACTTGAACATATCCATATTATAACCCATGCAAATATTTTATGTTATTTTTATTTGTATTGAACTTGATGATGCCTGGGAACGCGTGCTCAGTGCGAAGTGTCCTGCCTTTGACCTCGCAGGTTTAGGATATAAAGCATAGTCTAGACCACTCCAGGACAGTGTTTAGCTTCGCATTAGGAATAACATACACACTTTCCACTTTTTTTTTTACCGACGGTGATGACGATTGCTTGACGAGTGGAAATGGGCTGGACATATATGTAGACTTAACGACTCAAGATGGACTAAACTCACGACAGAGTGGATACCACTAGAGTGTAAAAGAAAACAAGGAAGGCCCAAAATGAGATGGAGAGATATTTTTACCAAAAAATGTGGACTGAGGAAAGCGCGAGACAGAGACGTGTGGCGCGATTTGGGGGAGGCCTATGCCGCAGAGGCAACAGCTACCGAGACATAGCTCTACTTTAGATTTAATTATAGTGTAAGAATTGTTATGAGGTACCTTGAATAAAGGCTTTTTTATTTTATTTTATTTTATTTATGACGATTGCTTGCCACTGGGCTGCTTTTGAAAATATTCTTAAAAACAAGCTTTTGTTGCATTGTCGGAGTTACACACGTATACCAAATTTAAACTCAATCGGACATGGGAAAATGGTTCTAAATTGAATTTCAAGATTCCACTCGAACAAACATAGAGTTACATGCATACGTTGCAAATTCAATAAAACACATAAAAAAAACACGATTTTATCAGCACTAGTTACTTTGGGTTACTATGCCAGAGTACGTAAATATTTTTCTTTGATATACCTATTTATTTATTAATGTGTGAGCAAAATAACTTCCTAATGTGATTATGTGAGTAATTGAATAAACTTTGAATTTTGTGACCGTAATTGGTGGTTACATTAATTAACCAATATTGAGTAGCAGCCAATAATTGAGTTTAATTATTTACTATGATTAATGCTTTGAACAACAATTACAAAATTCCTGTTTAATTAATCTAATCTAATAAACGTTGAATTAAACTATTGATTTGCAAGAAACTATAATATGGAACATCTAAATACTATGAAATCTAACCCTGAAATCGTGAAAAAAAAACCAGCTGTTGCATACATTTTGTCGAGTGTCATTGCCATTTTTCTAAGGAACAGCCGATTTTTTTTTTTTCGGCTTCGCTCACCCTCATCTTATAATCGTGCATTATTAATAGTAAATTTAATAACCCTTACACCCTACTTCCTTATCTTCAGTAAATAAATATTCCAGCAGCTCTCGACCTAGCCGACAAATTTGTCAATCATTACGGTTCACTTGCCCGGTAATTTGGGCAACATACGGCGGTCATTACGTCCTCTAATCGAGGTGTAGTATTGTCATAGTAATGGCCGTGTAGGACGCGGTCGTAATTGACATGTAGTATTATGTCAATTTATACCTACTGTTGAATTGATGAAGAAAAGCTGATGATTGTGGAGTTGGAATTATTGTTTGATACTGGGTTATGTGGGAGTGATACCGGAAGGAGTGCTCATCGTTATTATTTTGAATAAGACATATTACGAAAACGCGAAAAAATTAAGTTGTTATTTTCTGTTTTTCGACTGTTTTTATGCGACGACCTTGATAAAATTGTTTATAATGATGAGTTAAATGTTTTTTTCTTGGCCTTTATCACCATTTCAGGAAACCTAGAATAAGCCTGTCACAGAATTGTATCGCTACATGTTGTTTTGATAGGAAATACTCTTAATACTGGCATTCCGAAAAACACGTTTACGTTTTCATCTACGATCTAGTCACATTTCAAACAAAAAAAAAACTCATAAAAATCGGTCCATTTGGGATCTGGCAGTCCAGCTCGGTGCTCTGCCTCGCCACCAGCGGCCGCTTGAAATCTTGCAGTAAGACTTAACAGAATTCAAAACGTCAACTTACAGTTTTCCGAACAGTTTTGAGCCTGGTGCCGCCTTTTCACCAGGAGATGGTCGGCTTGGGCCGCACGCCGACCACCTGGCAGATCAGCTCGTGCTCTGCCCCGCAACCAGCGGCCGCTTGAAATCTTGCAGTAAGACATAACAGAATTCAAAACGTCAACTTACAGTTTCCCGAACAGTTTTGAGCCTGGTGCCGCCTTTTCACCAGGAGATGGTCGGCTTGGGCCGCACGCCGACCACCTGGCAGATCAGCTCGTGCTCTGCCCCGCAACCAGCGGCCGCTTGAAATCTTGCAGTAAGACATAACAGAATTCAAAACGTCAACTTACAGTTTTCCGAACAGTTTTGAGCCTGGTGCCGCCTTTTCACCAGGAGATGGTCGGCTTGGGCCGCACGCCGACCACCTGGCAGATCAGCTCGTGCTCTGCCCCGCAACCAGCGGCCGCTTGAAATCTTGCAGTAAGACTTAACAGAATTCAAAACGTCAACTTACAGTTTCCCGAACAGTTTTGAGCCTGGTGCCGCCTTTCCACCAGGAGATGGTCGGCTTGGGCCGCGCGCCGACCACCTGGCAGACCAGTTCAGTGCTCTGCCCTGCTACCAGCGGTCGCTTGCCGCCTTGCAGACGCACCCAGAGCGGTCTCACTGTTGGATGTTGAAAAATATTAATAAAAATAGTTAAATAAATAATTGGCAGGTACTCGTAGGTAGCTGGTAGGCTTATGAATAGGTAATTCAATAAGTAACAAACTCTTGTGAAAACTATTGAAGAAACAATAAAGAAAGGTTGAAACACAATTACAATAATTCACAGAATTCTCTCTATCACATAGGGTCCAGCAAAATAGTCTTTAAACTAACATGATTTTCAGATAAATTATTTTTTACACCATGAATTACAAACAAAAGGACATGCTTTAAAAGTTGTGCTGCAACTGGCGGCTTTATCGCTCTTAGCGGTAAGGCCGCCAGAAAACCACAAGCACAACGACAACCACTATCACTTTGCATTTATAACGACCCGTATAACAAATTAAATTCAAACGTGATCCAATTTTAACAGTCATCGTCCATTAAGACAAATTATACTGAATTTAAACTATCCATTTCAAATACGTGTGTATTAATTACTCTGTTTTTAATAGAGTAGGGTGTGGGATAGTGAGGATTGTAATTTTATTTTATTTGTTTCCTATCATCATTTGTGGTTAAGATGCAACGGGGGCCAGCGGTGTGATACGAAGCGCGCGAGCGCTGCGAGCAGTAACTTTATCGAGTGTACTCTTTTTTAACACTTGACGCAAATATACGGTCACATGAGTAGGCCTTACTTATAAAGCCAGTTTAAAGTTAGTCACTGCTAAAAATGCTCTGATAACTTCTCGCTGACGTGAAATGCCACGAGCGAAAACCAGACAGAAAATTTTAAACAGTGATTAACTTTTAACAGGCTTTACGAGTATAAGTAAGGCCCTGTATGTCTATGTGTACCTATACACTATGTCTAATTATCTACTACTGAATACTACAACTTTTGACGTACCTATCACTCTTGTGAAGATTTCCAACTCCGCCAACAGGTAACATAAACCACTAAACGCAGAGAATTAGTACACCTTTGAATTATTGCAGTCGACATAAACCTCTTTCAAAAACAGCTGCAAAACAACAAATGTAATAACCACAAAAACAATCTCGCACCTTAAGAATCGAGATAAAATCTAATTCGTTTCCTACCCTTAAATAATCGTATCAACATCGCAGCCGGTTGGAAATCACACTCGGCACGCAAGGATAGAACCCCACCACGATGCTGTGGGACACGTCGCGTCGCGACACGACAAAAATCTTGAAGGTTTGAATGTAAATCTTTTCCTCATTATTTAGGCGAACAAAACAATTGATCGAGCCAAGTTCGAGTTTTTCGAATTTTAATTTTTTATAACAGTCAATGTTGTTTTACAATTTAACAATAGAGGCAATAAGTTTTTTTTCAAAACTGTGACGGTAACTCTTCTATTAATTCTGTTGCGACATTTTATTTTCTTTTTATGTTGTGTCGTCATTACTGGCCCCAAGGCATTATAGTGGGAACTTACCCTTACTTTTCTAATAATAAAATCCGTCCTTTTTAATTTCATTCCACTGTGTGAGCCATTACCATGCCCTACTTGTTGTAAACAAAAGCATAACAATTCAAAGGGTTCCGGAGTACGCGACCCCTTTTTGTATGCCCACTTAAGACAATTAACCCAAGTTTTTTTGTTAAAGGTACCCCTTTTTAGGGTACCGTCGACTTAGGATAGGAACCGGAAGCGAAAATTAATGTTGTTTTAAGAAGTTTAAAGGGAGTATTTCCGGAAAGTTTTGGAACATTTAGCTTTGTTTGATTAATTGCTTTGAGGATTTAACAAATTTATATCTTAGAGTAATTGGCGTTAAAATTAATTGTTATGGTATTAATTTATGTGCATTGCTGGTTGATGAGAAATGATCATAATTAATTAATTGCTATGTTTAATGCACGCATCAATATTTTATTTTATTCTTAAATTAAACGTAATGATTTACCATACTATAAGAACACCCAAAAAACAAAACAACTACAAACAGGACAAGCTAAATAAAAGCTTGTAAAAGCCACTTTTTTAAGATAAGATAGGTGATTTGATGGAATTTGTATATTAAACCTACTTAATTGGAATATCGTGAAAGTAACGACTATCAAATAGTCTTTATGTATTTATGAATGTAATTGAAATATAAACCGATTTCAGTCACCTTTGTTTTAAAATACGAATACAATAAATTAATAAATGGAGTACAAAATAACGAGACAACATAAATTAAATGATGAAATTGGACGGAACCCTATCAATTCAAATTGGCTATCGGCTTACTGAATAAATCATTTCTTTATAACTCGATTATTTTGAATAAAATAAACCTTAGCTTTGTTAAAATAAAGTTTATGATTCCGTGTTTTCGTTTTATTAATTTTAGTGAAATATTAAAGTGTGAAGTGTGAGAAGTCATTGAGTGTAGTGCGATTTTTTCGCTTTTCGCAGCTATTGCAATGGAAAGGGTCAATTAATGAAAGTGTAGATTTGAGCACTTTCATTTGAACAGCGTTGTATTTTTAACCGACTTCAAAAAAGGAGGAGGTTATCAATTCGTCTGTATGTTTTTTTTTTTTTTTATTATTATTATTATTTTTTTTATGTTTGTTACCTCATAACTTTTGACTGGGTGAATCGATTTTGATGATTCTTTTTTTATTAGAAAGCTGACGCTTCCCATTTCAATTTAGTCCAGTTCTGATGATGGTATCCATGAGAAAACCATATAAGTCTTAAAGCATTAAGTACGTGCGCGACAAATAGATGAATAACTCAATAGTCGGTCTTTTGAAGTCGGTTTTTGTTTTTTGTTTTGTAAAAATAATGTTCTTGTTATTTTTATGGATGTATGCTTTCAACTTAGAATAACTACAACTTTATAAAACTACCTAACTTTTTATGATCTTACTAGGTCTACGTGGTTTCACCTGCTTTCATAAAGAATTTGTTAGTTTGCCTGAGATATAAAGTATCCTATGCGTTAATTCAGGGTGTAAGCTATGTTCATGCTAAACTTCATCTAAATTTGTTGAGCCGTTTCAACGTGAAGAACTAACAAACATACACAATATACATACACGATCTCACACACAAATTTTGCATCTATAGTAGTAGTGTGATTTAAAAATAAACTAACCTTTAAACATCTAGTTTAGATTTAGCTTTGATAATGTTTTTTTTAGTTATTCTCCAATGTCCCACAGCTGGGCAAAGGTCTTTCCAATTTTTCCCTTTCTGTCTGTCTCTTAGGCCAGCACCGCCAAGTCATTTTTAACCGACTTCAAAAAAGGAGGAGGTTATCAATTCGACTGTATGTTTTTTTTTTATGTTTGTTACCTCATAACTTTTGACTGGGTGAATCGATTTTGTTGATTCTTTTTTTTTATTAGAAAGCTGACGCTTCTCATTTGGTCCCATTTCAATTTAGTCCAGTTCTGATAATGGTATCCATGAGAAAACTATATAAGTCTTAAATTTGCATTAAGTACGTGCGCGACAAATAGGTAGATGAATAACTCAATAGTCGGTCTTTTGAAGTCGGTTTTTGTTTTTTGTTTTGTAAAAATAATGTTCTTGTTATACTTTGACAACGATTATATCTTACTATATCTTTTAGAAAACAATAAAGGTATATCCAAAAAACACCCAAGTTGTATAAAAGTTGCATAAAAACAACCAAGTTCATAAATAATTCCAGCATTGTCTTGTCGGTAGTTTTTGTTGAAGGCGAGCAAAGCCACGGGCAGCCGGTAGTGAACAATAAATGAAATATGGAACAAGTTTCCGGAAGTTTCGAGACTTTAGGGATAAAGATAGGGCTGGGAGAGGACATAGCACTGCAAAAGTCTTGAAAAAAAAATTGTTATAAATAAAACGGGAATCTTCCACATGTAATCGAATGTAGTCGTAGTAAATGACTTAATTTTTACGTGAGTATTCTTGTTTTAATTATAACAAAACTAGCGGCCCGTCCCGGCTTCGCACGGGTAGACATTCATTTTTTAAACATTTTGGGATAAACGTAGAGTAAAATGTGTCTTGATGATATTTGAGCACGCAATTCAATGTCAAATGTTACATTAAAAAAGTTTACATTGTCCGAAGCGCTAAGTACCTAGTACCTACCTATTCTTAAATTTTCTAATTTTCGCGTAATTTTTTTTTCTTTCATAAAAACCTTCTCCTGACAATAACAAAAACAACAACAAAAAAATAAGTGAAATCGGTCCAGCCGTTCATGCGTGATGGCGTGACCAAGGGAAATAGGGATTCATTTTTATATATATAGATGTATAAAAACCACGTTAGTTTCCATTGTAAAACAATACAATAATTTAGAACGGTTGAATCGCTCGCATTTTTACATACTAGCTGCGCCCCGCGGTTTCACCCGCGGTCGAAAGGTTAACATGAGTTTTCCGGGATAAAAAATATCATATTAGCGTTAATAAAAAGTATCCTATGTTACTTTTAATACCTCCAAGAATATGTGTACAAAGTTTCATGATGTACGGTTAAGTAGTTTTCGCGTGAAAGCGTAACGAACAAACTTACATTCACATTTATAATATTAGTAAGGATGCAATCGGTGAAATCTAAACGACATGTATAATAACCACTAGTGTAGACCACTAATGATCAGTTAATGAAAAGTGAGTTCAAAACTTCAAAACGTTTTGTCCATACCTATACTATATCAAAGCTCAAATTTAAGCGTCCAAAACGATTGTCTATCTTTTCAAAGCGCAAGTCCAAGTCTTCAAGACTTGTTGTCCGTCTATTCCCATCCCTAGTTTAAAAGGAAGTTGGTCGGACATGGATCATATTTCATGTAACGCCAACAAGTTTCATATCTTCGGCCGGTTGAAACCATCGTTGAAATTTGGCCGAATTTGGACGAATTTGCCGATTAATCTGGCATCGGCTTCGGAATTACGGGTTTGAGACTTTGGATGAGTAATTAGAGAAGTAAGCCTTTATGCCTACGTAGTTGTGGCTGTACAGGGTTATAAGGAAAGGATATGCTAAGCCGAAAAGGACTCATAGCGCTCATCATTATGAACAACTTTTACTATGGGACCAACACTATATTCGTCAAAAAAATATCTGCTTTATAGGAAAATGCCCATGACACAACATAAGAAAATTGATCATATTATGTTTTTTTTTTTTTTACATCGGACTAGGCATGCGTTTGACTGCAATCTCACCTGATGGGAAGTGACGATGTGGTCGAAGATGTAGCACGCTTGCCTAGGAAAAACCTATTCACTCTATTTTTGAACACCCCCGGGTTGTACTTTCTAGGAAAACAGACGCGGGCAGTGAGTTCCATACCTCTGCCGTTCGGATTAAAAAAGACGAATGAAAACGCTTAGTACGGTTACATGGAATTTCCACCGTATGAGGGTGCCTCTTTTTCGTGCGTCTGGTGCTGTTATAAAAGAACGGCGAAGGCAAGACAAGGTCATGCAGTTCTTGTGCACACTCTCCATGGTGTACTCTATAGAACACCGACAGACTGGCCACTTCACGTCGGTGCGACAGGCTCAGGAGCTTGGATTTCACCAAAGAGTCGTTATTGATGACGTACGCTTTCCGGCTTAGCATACCCTTTCCTCATAACCCTGTACAGCCACAACTACGTAGGTATAAAGGCTTACTTTTCTAATAACTCATCCAAAGTCTATATATAAATAGTCGAATAGATTAAACAGTAAATTTTCTTGGAATGAAACGAAAGACGGTAGACATAAATTAATACACTGAGAAAAATGTCCATCTAAATTCCGCTAAAAGAATGATGAATTCACTTCACTTTACACACTTCATCAAAATTCCGATGAATTCACCTGAAGTACGGAGCATACTGATATCACCAAAAAGTACGATGTTTTTACGGTGACAACTATTATGATATCTAGTTGTCACCGTAACAAGAACATTATTTTTACAAAACAAAAAACAAAAATCGACTTCAAAAGACCGACTATTGAGTTATTCATCTGTTTGTCGCGCACGTACTTAATGCAAATTTAAGACTTATATAGTTTTCTCATGGATACCATTATCAGAACTGGACTAAATTGAAATAGGACCAAATGGGAAGCGTCAGCTTTCTAATAAAAAAAGAATCATCAAAATCGATTCACCCAGTCAAAAGTTATGAGGTAACAAACATAAAAAAAAGACATACAGTCGAATTGATAACCTCCTCCTTTTTTGAAGTCGGTTAAAAACTAGTACTAGCACCAGTTTTTAGGGTGACAATCATATATTATGATGGTTGTCACCGTAAAACGTGCTAATCATCGTACTTTTTGATGATATCAGTATACTCCGTACTTTAGGTGAATTCATCGGAATTTTGATGGCCATTTTTCTCTGTGTAATAAACAAGCCGCATCTATTCAAAAACCGCCAACCTTTTTCCCGAACGAACAACAAACAAACTTACAAAAGTATATCAAACTGTCAATTAGGGTTCTGAAGATTATCATCCGGCGGTTATGTATGTGATGATTGTATCACTGATGGGATAGGACTAGGGATGGGATGTGTAGTTCTAAAGATTATCGATATTTTGTGTAAATGTTTTTCTTAGGCGATAGTTTCAGAATTGCTTCTTAAAATTCGATAGTTTATTTTTTAAAGATAAGTTATTCGTCATGCTTCAGATGGGTGATTGCAAGTAGCATTAACAACTGAGTGTTACCGTGAATCTGAGGTCATAGTTGTATATCGATAACAACAGACGTCAAGCCATTTTAGAGGTCGTTAAGGCAGCCTAAAATTCTGACACCAGAGACACTCGGCCTATATGTATGATTTACTTTTACTGTACTTTAAAATTTAAGCGAAGCTTTTAGTTGACGGAATATATACCATATTATATGCAGTCAGTTAACACATTTGAGAATGGGCACTTTATAGGCATTATTTGACTAACCAAAAATAAATCTGTCTTTGTCATTGCATACTATTAAACAACGACAACAATAGAAAAAAAAAAAAAAACAAATTAAATCTATCGACTAAGGCCTTCAAACTTGGGCCCTTAAATAATGCCTTGTTATTTGTGAGGAAATCTCCTTTTTTTCGGTTTGATCTATTTTTTGGTATCGATATCGGTAAAAATAGGATGATACCTCATCACTACGTAAGCTTTTCGGCGCTTTAGAGATTTATGTTCGCGTCCAATTTTGCGGTAATCTGTTGAAAGTCGGCGCGAGCGTATTTTATATCTTTGTTTTTGTGCGGAACCGTGAGTTGATAGTAACACTCTTGTTCGCATGAAATATACGTTTCTGATTTATATGCAAATTGAATATCAGTCAATACTAGTTGAGCCATACAGTTTCACCCACGTTTTAAGGGATAAAATAGCCTATATGTTAATCCCGCGTATAAGCTAGCTTCTTACCAAAATTCATCCAAATCTGTTCAGCCGTTTTATTACGCAACATACATACAAACTTACAAACATCAAAACTTTCACGTATAGATAAGTACGAGTAGTGCAATTCAAAGGTACCTATATAAATATATGTACATATATATACATGTATATATAAATACCATCAAAGGTAAATCCCGTATTTACCACTTCCCACAAAAATGTACAGTCACCACCATAAATCACTTTACACCTACAATTCCTCACATTTCCCCGCATACGTGCACAAATGACAAACGACACTACATCTACACAAAATATTGAGAGCACAGAAGCTAAGCTTCTGCAAAAATAGTAAGCGCTCGAGCTACGCACACATACAGTGAAAAAGAAAAGGGCTGATAGAACTCATTATTATGAACAACTTTTACTATGGGACCAACCCGGAATTTGCAATAAAAAATCAGGTGTTACAGTCATGCTAATAAGTGTCTTTGACATTTTTTTATCGAACAGCTTTTTTTTGCGATTTCAGGGTTGGTCCCATAGTAAAAGTTGTTCATAATGATGAGTACTATGAGCCCTTTTCGGCTTAGCATTCCCTTTCCTTATAGCCCTGTAAACATCGCTCACGGACACGAGTCTTGGAGCAATCAAATGATATGAGACTCGTGTACTGTCAGCAGCTATGTCTATGTGTGCGTTAGTAGTACAAATACATACATGAGCTTTACTTCTGTATTCTCCATAATTTGTGTCTCGCATCATTATCCGATATCAAAATTCTCTACACGATAATCCCATCAAGAGCATTAGAAAAGGACGGAGAAAGTTTCCACGAAGAGTGACAGAGATGACAGATAAAGTGCAAGTCATGCACAAAATATATTTTATCTCATAAACTCGTAATGATACGTCAATCAGAAGGACGAGCGGACGCTTTTTAACTTAACAAAAGTAAAAAAACTGATAAGAATTAAGTTTCGAATTTAAGGTTGTGCTTGAGTTTGATTTGAATATTCTTGTTCGTTTGGGCTTATAGAAATATTTCGAAATCATTGAACTGCATTGCATCAATTTTTCTTACAATAATCATAAACAATGCCTGTGACAGAAAGCAGGCTTTTAAAATCAAGTCTTGAATATTCTAGATGTAATCATCATCTTATCGTTATTTTTTATATAAAAGATAACGTGTCACACTCATAGTTCCCCACTAGGATACCCTGTGTCGGGGATGCCATGGAACACACACAAAGACAAGGACAACTAACACCCAGACCCAGATCAGATATTTAAATTCATCATTCAAACATCTACCCGGCCGGGAATCGAACCCAGGACCTCTGGCTTATAAGGCAGATGAATATAAAACCGCTGAGCCAAACAGGTCGTCTTCTTTCGTTTCTAGGTCCCCAAAAATTCTTAAGTCAGGAAAAGAAAAAAAAGTATCCAAATCCATTTAACCGCTGCATCGAGATTCAGAAACAAACAAACTCCCTCATTTACAATTAATATCACATACCTAGTCGGTTTATTTTGTCTTCAAACAATACAGACAAACTTTGTTCGCGACTGTACAAACATACGAAATTAACGAATTCAACTCGGAAGTCGCTTTAATTAGGCTACAAATAAATGTCTCAAACTAGAAACCACTTCAGAATACGGCATTTTCTCACACTTTTGTGTGAGTGTGACTCACACAAAAGTGTGAGGGTGTGTGAGATCGGAGATTTTTATTATTATTCACATATATATTTCAAGTCTTAGGTTTTACATTTTTACTATACATTACAATATAAAACAAAAAAAAGATAATATATTATAAAAAAAACTTAAAAACTAGGCTGCCGCCGGCAGCGGGGCTGGGCCCAAGCTACCGGTGGTTAGGGCTGCAGAGACAGGAACCTCCGGACGATTCGTGCCGTGTCGAGGACCACTGCTTTCTGCATCTGACCCTTGAGCCAACCGTCTAGCGAGAGCCTCATTATTATTATTTTTAAATTAATAATTCCGCATTTGACCACCAACACGTCTGTTGGTACGTGACGATATGGTCGATGATGAAGCACGCAGACTTAGAACAAACCTATTCACTCTGATCTTGAAAATTCCAAGATTATATCTCTCAGGGAACAAGGAAGCCGGAAGTCTGTTCCATTTCCGGGCTGTAATATTAAAAACGTGAACTCGAATCGTTTTGTACGTAACCAGGGGAAATCGACAGTTTGGGGGTAGATTGCATCATTGCTGACCATCAGGCGAGATGGCGATCAAACGCAAGCCTATCACATAATAAAAAATAAAAATAATATGACAAACTTATTTGTTAAGTCGATTTCAAGATTGGTTGATTTGTAAAGTTGTTAAAATAATGCGAATTAAATCTCCTTTCGGCTTAGTGCACATTTTCCGTGTAACCTTGCATTTTTTTAATTTTGGATTTTGCATCTGAATAATTTGCATCAATTTATGAATAAGTCATAATGTTTGATTTGAAGTTTTTAACTGATTTTAGGGTTCCGTACCCAAAGGGAAAACAGGACCCTATTACTAAGACTCCGCTGTCTGTCTGTACGTCTGTCACCAGGCTGTATCTCATGAACCGTGATAGTTAGACGGTTGAAATTTTCGCAGATGATGTATTTCTGTTGACGTTATAACAACAACTACTAAAAACAGAACAAAATAAATATTTAAGGGACTCCCATAAAACAAACGTGATTTTTTGCCGTTGTCATAGATGATGGTACGGAACCCTTCGTGCGCGAGTCCGATTCGCACTTGGCCGGTTTTTTATAATTATTGTTTTATCTTAATATATATAAATCTCGTGTCACAATGTTTGTCCTCAATGGACTCCTAAACCACTTAACCGATAATAATAAAATTCGCACACCATGTGCAGTTCGATCCAACTTGAGAGATAGGATAGTTTAAATCTCAAATTATAGTCGCAATTTTAATTTATTGCAAATTATATATATACTGATAATTTTTACTATAAATTGACAAGTTAGCATCAACATGCTACGGTTGCTATAGTTACGCAATGGCTTTTGACAGGACAACGTCTGTCGAGTCAGCTAGTTACTATGTATAGCGAAGTCTGAAGTAGTTCCGAACTGAGTTATACTTGTGTAAAGTTAAGTTACATACAATCAGAACGACGCCAACTTCCCTTTATACAGACTTATAAAGTAGAATAATGAAGATTTGTTTAAGCCTGTTAAAGTTAAAAAGTTAAAGTGAGCCTGAAAGCATACACTTACGAAAGGAAGAATTATAATGACATCATATTTGTATGCGACAAAATGAGAACAAAACCTTGTACCATTACTATTGCTTATTCTGTGGCAAAACGGAATAGACAGAGACAAAACATAAATTGGAGAGAAAAGAGCGAGATGCATGTACCTATATATGTAGATAAACTGCTTTGTTTACACCAGGAATTACCAACAAGAGGATAACAGTTGGAAACTGGCACAACTGGTGGTTTTATCGCTAAGAGCGATATCTTCCAGGCATTTACTGACACTGTATGTTTTCTTATTTAGATGCTATTTAAAAGCTTATGTGAAACAAAAGCATATAAGTTACAACAGGATTGTTTAATGTCATGATGTCGAAATAAAGAAATCGTAAAAAACCTCAGGCGGTTAATCTTAGACGTAATCAAGAAAACTATATAATATACTCACGGTTAATGTCTAGAGAGACGTTTTCAGTGACCGGAGCTATCGAAGGATCCGTGACGGCCTGAAATCAAACATCTTTTATTAATAAAGCTTAAGTAGCTAATCTATGCTAAAAATATTATTAAAAGCGCAATTAAATAATAAATATTATAATGGATGCAATCCTTATCCCTAAAAGCATAGAACGGGGAATAACTCTTCTAGACCCCTGAGGGAATAAAGTTATTTAAGAAAATTTCTTATTTCACATTTTCGGGTTAAGATTACAATGAAAATCATTTTTAAAATACATAAATAGTTAAACAAAAGAAACAATAACTCAAATAATTCAAAATAAAAATATTTTTTAAACTCAGCTCCGAAACTAATCCATTGCATTAAATATAAAATTAAATATAAAATTGGGCAATCGTATTTTATATGTTTTCGTCGCTAAGACTTTACCCAAAACATCACCAACTAATAAAGATAATAAGAACAATAAGAAGGAAGAAGTCATAGTTGTAAAACGTCCGAAAGTGGACAACAATAGCCGCTTGGCTCAATATAAGGAGGAGTTTGCTAAGCTGACGGCCAACCTCCAGTAGTAAAATCTTAAGATGTGTGTTAAACCGCTGAACATACAAAACAAAACATCCAGTAGCGGAGTGACATGAATTCACGTGCGAAAGTGATGCTGCCTTACCTGACAAGTCACATCAGATCCGTAGTCCGACCGGTGCAGTTTGAAAGAGGTGGTGGCGCGTGCTTCCGAGTTAGCGAGGAGGGCGTGCGCCTTCCACCAGGACACTCGTGCTGTTGGACGACCTGGGGGAGACCAGATTACATGAGTATCAATCTATCAGTTATAGCCAAACCGTTTATGTTAGTCCTTGCCTGCGCGGTACAGAGGCGCGGGGGTATGACGGCGCGGGGGACTGAGAGGGCGGCGCGCACTACTGCGCACGCGAGGACTAAGATAAACAGTTTGGCTATAGTGGACAAACCGTATCAGAGTCCTTCAGGCGGTTAAAGAACTCTAACACCGTCAGAGGATCCAGGATTTTGGTTTGAGGAGGATTTTTTGACGGCGTTTCGGGAAGCTTGCGCCCTCAAGCGTTATGTTTGTTATCTTTTGGTGAAGATCACCGAATGTGATCGAAACTATATAGTCGTAATAAACGACTTAATTTACGTGAGTATTCCCGTGTTTATATAACAAAATGTGTCAAAATTACGTCGGTTTCCATGGTAAGCGTTATTTTAAAGGAAAAATGCGCAAAAGATATAACGAACACTCGACATCACAACGCCAAAATCCCGCCTTAGTCCAGCCTTTTTAAAAGCTAATACACCAAAATTCTAATTTTAAAATACTTTAAACCTGGTGACGCCGGTTATATACCCATTTGTCATTGTTCCGGGGTCACAAAACAACGGATTCGGTATAAAATAATAAAAATGCCGTGAATGTGAACAAAAAACCGTGTTAAAACAAAGGGCTCCTGCGGGATGGTCGACCCTTATCACGAAGGGTTGGTGGTGGGTAAAAGTATAAGAGGTAGCGTGAGCGTATTACCTCCTCATTGGTTGAATAGACGTAACGAGTAGAGTGGCGAGACAGTGCCCTCGGCGGAGTACTCGGTTTGTATAAACAGTTTGACGAGGGCGCTATCCCGCCACTGTACTCGTTAGCGCTCTCATACACGAACGGCACGATGTCAATACACGAGCGGCACGACGCCAACGGCAGAGGCAACTGTAGCCGTCGACATCCGTCGGCGGCAGCCGTCGACACGTCGGCGGCAGCCGTCGACACGTCGGCGGCAGCCGTCGAGACGTCGGCGGCAGCAGTTGACATGCTAACGGAAATGGCGGACGCGGCACGTTACAAATAAAAACAACTGCGAGCGTCGCCATTGGTCGACGGCTGCCGCCGACGTGTCGACGGCTGCCGCCGACAGATGTCGACGGCTACCGTTGCATATGCCGTTGGCGTCGTGCCGCTCGTGTAAGAGAGCCCTTACGTGTAATCAACGCATTACCGAATTTATCCGATACGTGTGGACTGCAATTAGGATCTTTTTTTAAATTAAAACTGTGAACAAGCTTTATAAAATTATGAATTGAGTGCAATAGCTTTGTCCATCACGTGCATACAATATTTTAAGCGAGAGCATCATGGGTGATTCACGTTCAAAACTAATGAGCAGTTTTTATTTTCGATACAGAACAACCCAAATCCCAAAGCCAAGGCTTAGAAAAAAAGCTGTCTTAGCTGGAAAATATGAAAACAGCATATCACAAACATCAGCTGATTTTAATATCAATTATAGCCGAACATTTTCGAAATATGTTTTGCTTTTCAAAACCAGTGTCAGCTAGATTATTTTACTCTATGAGAGCGCCACTGTCACAACGTTGGGTGTAACTCGCTCCCGCTACCTCTCCTGCCTTATTCCACCGCTAATATGCGCGTGAATCTCTCATTTTTCGCTAAACAGCCGCAGGGAGCAGCCCTTAACCCTTATTCTAGCTTGATCGACATTATCACATTCACTCTTTTTTTTTCTAACTTTTTTTATCTTTTTAAGTTTTACATATTTTCTTTTCTATTTTTGTTACCTTTGACTGACATTTTTACTGAGAGAAAGACTATAATTGTGATAATCTCGAGCGTGCCAGAATCAGGCCCCTGTTGAAATGCGTGATAGGGGTTAAGCGTTCGAAAGGCTTGCAAACAACTGATTTAATGAAATCACGCGCAAGGGTGAGAAGTGGTTTACCCTCAGAGTTTACTTTAAGGGTAGTTTAACCACACTTCCCCATTGTAAACGGCAAGGCGAGTTTTAGAAAAAAGGATGGGAAATTTATAAACTTTTGTTGGTGGTTTAACCACAATGGTCACTGGACACTATTGGTAGGTAAAAATTTTTTAATGCGCTGTTAATGGCAGTAATACAGTAATGTACTGTGTTCCGGTTGGAAGGGCAACGTTTCCAGTGAAATTTCAGGGCAAATAGGAGATTAAACATCTTTTATCTAAGTCTTGAACTGTAACAGTTCATAATTTTGGATGACGCAGACCTGTTATGGGCAAACATGACGTTTATCATCAGGCGAGCGATTTGCTCGTCTCGTCACTCTATAGCATAAAAAAATAGCGTAGGAATTGTCCCGGACGATAAAGACCCCTTTGGTTCGCTGCCCCATAGGAATAAGCAAATTACATAACACGTGCAATAAACGTTGTTTCAGCATTAAAGTTTTTTTTTAAATTAACCAATACAACAGGTTTATAACGATAGGGTATGCCAAGCCGAAAAGTGAGCTAGAGAAAATGGAAGACAAAGCCAACGATTCCATTAAGACTCGCACTAAAAGCTCGGTCCGTATCATGACCAGAAAATTGACCAGCACCCGTGTCCTGGTCAATTCTCTTACTTCTCTTGGCCTTACCTCCAACCGCGACGCAAGTGAGATTGACCTCTGTGCCCTCGTCATAAGGTCCAAGCACGCCTCCGTGGACCTCCTTGCCTTCTTGGTTCAGGATGATCAGGCGTTCCGGTGGTACTGCGGACATGTGTCAAATTAGCTACATTTCAAAAACAAAACAACTATGTATTCAATTTAAATTTTCAAGATCCCCCAACGTTGAAACGGCTGCACCAATTTTGATAAAGAATATTTAAGAACTACCACTAGGAAACCTGCTTTCAATTAAAAAAAACCGCATCCAAATCGGTTCGCGTTTAAGAGCTACGGTGCCACAGACAGACACACATAGCGGTCAAACTTATAAAGGTTCACGCACATTAAGACGAGCCGCATCGCAACGCAAAAATCATCCAGCATCACTTTAGTTCATTTTGTATGAACCAGCACACTGCAGCGAGGCACCGAGCAAAAATTGGCACTAAAATGCCGCTGCGGACCGCTGCGGCCCGTTCTAATGTGCGCGAACCTTTATACTCCCTTTTTGCGTCGGGGTGGTCATGACTCATGGTCAGAAACAGGTAGATTCACTTTGAAGTAAAAGTGATACCTTCCCGTTGTTTTATGTATCAACAAGCGGGGATCGCTTACCATCAGGCAGCCCGTTTATTTGTTTACCACCTTGGATCTTACTTATTATTGCTGCTTAAAGTTAATAAATTAGAAATAGGGCTCTTACTAATAAACACTGCTTAAAATTAGTCTCTGCTTATAATGCTCTGACAATTTTTCGCTGACGTAAAATCACGTGCAAAATCAAGACGAAATTTTTGCATAAATAAATAAACGTTTCACACTCATAGCTCCCCACTAGGAATAAATCCTGCGTCGGGGATGCCATAGAACACACACAAATACAAGGCCAGACCCAGAACAGATATTTAAATTCATCATTTAAACATCTGCCCGGCCGGGAATCGAGCCCGGGCTGGCTTATAAGACGGATATATTACCGCTGAGCCAAACAGACCGACTAAGATGATGATTGGCAGCAGTGATTAAGTTAATCCATGGTTTATTATTCGTATTAAGACACTTACTGAGCACGGTGAGATTAAGCCTGGTGTTCTTGGTGGGAGACCTGATGAAGTCCACTCGACATCTGTATTGGCCGCTATCCTCAGGCCTGTAAAACAAAAATTCATAAAAAAAATTAGAAATATTTAGACTGGCCCTCTACGAATGCTATTGAAAGTGCATTTTTTACAGGAGAGCAATTTTTGACCTAAATTAATAAGTTAAATGGCGTAAATTTTATTCGATTTAAAAAACTACAATTTTTATTTTTTTGAATTATTTGTTTTTCTAAAAGTATATTTAATGAAAGGGTATGCTAAGTCCAAAAGGGCTCATAGTACATCATCATGAACAACTTTTACTACGGGCCTATCCCTTAAATCGCGAAAAATAGCATCTGTCCCATAAAAAAATGTCAATGACACTCGACAAAATGTATGGAACAACATCGAATTTTCAAACGCGATGGCCTAACTTATAAATAGACGTGTAAGACAGATGAAGCCGTGGAACGCAGCTAGTCATATTATAAATGCGTGAGTATGTTTATTTGTTGATTACGAATAGTACGCTTTCACGCATTAACTACTCTTGTTTTTTTTTATTTGTGTAATTGAGTGACGTGACGAGCAAATCGCTCGCCTGATGTTAAACGTCACGTTTGCCCATAACAGGTCTGCGTCACCCAGAATTTTGAACTCGCAGAATTCAAGACCCTGCGCGGCACAGCACTGCGTTCGTCACCTTGAGATATATGGTAAGACTAGCTGACTCGACAGACGTTGTCCTGTCTTAACGATGACTATTTAATTCGAATTGGTTAAAAAAGCCATTGCGTCAATTCTATGTCAAATGTCAAAAGTTACATTAAAAAAGTTTACATTGTCCAAAGCGCTAAAGTTAAATTATGGTTTAAGTATTTTTAAATTTTCTAATTTTTCATGTTTTTTACTATAAATTGAGATGTGAGCTATCCTATCTCCTAAGTTAGATCGAACTGCACACGGTGTGCAAATTTGATTGAAATCGGTTATGTAGTTTAGGAGTCTATAGCGGACAAACAACGTGACACGTAATTTATATTAAGATGTTGATGTGGATAATAATCGATCATTTAAAATTTTGCATACACATTGCAGAAGTAGAGAAAAGGACAAGGAGAAAAGCTACTATCAATCAATCAATCAATATATAATTATAAAAGTGAAGGTCGTGACTGACTGACAGATCAACGCACAGCCTAAACCGCTTAAGCTACAAACTTCAAATTTGGACAAAAGTTTAATATCAAAAAGCGGACGCACACTAAGAAAGGAATTTGCCCAATTCAACCCCTAAGAGGGTGAAAAGGGGTGTTTAAGTTTGTATGAAAAAAATATTTTTCTTAATGCTACAATTATCAAACTTTGCGAATATACTAAAGTTAAAAAAATAATCGACTCCTATTTCATCATTTTTGAAAAATCAACCCCTAAAGGGGTGAAACCGAGCAAGGAAGTTTGTATGAAGATTTTTTTTTTAATGCTGTGGTTATGAAACTTTGCAAATATACTAAGCTTAAGAAAATAATTGACACTTATTTTTTTGTTTTTTGAAAATCAACCCCTAAAGGGGTGAAACGGAGTATTGAAGTTTGTATGGAGATTTTTTTTTTGATACTGTGGCTACGAAACTTTGCAGATATACTAAGCTAAAAAAAATAATTGACACTTATTTTTTTGTTTTCTGAAAATCAACCCCTAAAAGGGTTAAACGGAGTGTTGAAGTTTTCATAAAAAAAGGATTTTCCTAATACTACGATTTTTTAACATTGCAATTGTACTAAGCTAAAAAAAATATTAGATACCTGTTTCATTATTTTTTGAAAATCAACCCCTAAAAGGGTTAAACAGATACAAGTGAATGTCTAGACTGACTGACAGATCAACGCACAGCCTAACCCGCTTAAGCTACAAACGTCAAATTTGGACAAAAGTTTTATATCAAAAAGCGGACGCACACTAAGAAAGGAATTTGCCCAATTCAACCCCTAAGGGGGTGAAATAGGGTGTTTAAGTTTGTATGAAAAAAATATTTTTCTTAATGCTACGATTATCAAACTTTGCAAATATACTAAAATTAAAAAAATAATCGACACCTATTTCATCATTTCAAAAATCAACCCCTAAAGGGGTGAAACGGAGCAATGAAGTTTGTATGGAGATTTTTTTTTAATGCTGTGGTTATGAAACTTTGCAAATATACTAAGCTAAAGAAAATATTAGACACTTATTTTTTTACTTTTTGAAAATCAACCCCTAAAGGGGTTAAACGGAGTGTTGAAGTTTTCATGAAAAATGTTTTTTCCTAATACTAAGATTTTTTAACATTGCAATTGTACTAAGCTATAAAAAATATTAGATACCTGTTTCATTATTTTTTGAAAATCAACCCCTAAAAGGGTGAAACAGATACAAGTGAATGTCTAGACTGACTGACAGATCCACGCACAGCCTAAACCGCTTAAGCTACTAACGTCATATTTAGACAAAAGTTTTATACCAAAAAGCGAACGCACACTACGAAAGCAATTTGCCCAATTCAACCCCTAAGAGGGTGAAAAGGGGTGTTTAAGTTTGTATGAAAAAAATATTTTTCTTAATGTTACGGTTATTAAACTTTGCAAATATACTAAAGTCAAAGAATAATCGACACCTATTTCATCATTTTTGAAAAATCAACCCCTAAAGGGGTGAAACGGAATATTGAAGTTTGTATGAAGAATTTTTTTTTGATGCTTTGGTTACGAAACTTTGCAAATATTCTAAACTCAAAAAAATAATTGACGCTTAATTTTTTTTATTCAACCCCTAAATGGGTTAAACAGAGTGTTGAAGTTTGTATCAAAATATTTTTTTCTTAATGCTACGATTATTTAACTACTAAGCTAAAGAAAATAATACATACCTCTTTCAATATTTTTGGAAAATCAACCCCTAAAGGGGCGTATTAAATATAGTACAAAGAGAGAATTGTAATGACTCACTGACAGACAACGCACAGCCTAAACCGCTGGTCGAAGAAATTTGAAATATGGAGGGTGTGTTTGTCTTGATGAGTAAACGTGAACCAAGAAATATTTTTTTTAAATTCTACCTCTTAGGGGTGAAATAGGGTGTTAAAGTTAGTATGGAGAAGCATTGTTTTTTGACGCCTCGGTTTTGAAACTTTACAATAATACGAAGCTTAAAAGAATAACGAACACCAATTTCACCATTTTTGGAAAATCAACCCCTGTGGGGGTGAAATGCCGTGGTAAAGATAGTACGGAGAAAGAATTTGTTTTGATGCTAACTCAATGAAACTTTACAGATGTACTAAACTTAAGGCGGGTAAACAACATCCTGAAAAAATCTAAAACCTTCGGAAAGTCACATCCTCGAGGTGGAACTGCTAATTATCTCGAAAACTAAAAACATTTTTACCAAAGCGCTGAGACTAAAAAGTCACTAAAACCTCGGACCTTTCTGGAGCCATTAAAATTAACATTAAAAAAATGGCCGCCATACAAACTTTGAGGGCCTATATCTCCGAAACGGTTGAAGATGGGTGGGTGTTTGACTAAATTTAATGTCATAGGAGTTAGCAAGGGCTACTTGATGGTGGTGGTGAAAATCCAAATGATTCAAAATGGCCGTCATTTTTCTAAATGATTCGAGGGGGCTGATTTATTGCATCCGGGGGTTTTTGGGGTCCCTGCTTCCATTGTATGACGCCATTTACATGCTCTTAAAAAAAGGAGGCTTAAATTAATTATCGATTCCCGAGGTATAGTCCACGCGGGCGAAGCCGTGGGCGGAAGCTAGTTCGTTATAATTATCATGATCAACATCATCACGCGCGAGTAAAGCCGCCGAGCACAGCTAGTATCCAAAACGAACAAAAGAAAAATGAATAAGTAGTTAAAAAAACTAAAAAACACGCTTTGTTTAGTGTATTGTCATCAGTCCTCGATATATCTACAAAGTTTGAAAGAAATCTGACCGTTTAAAGTGGGTCAAAAACGCGCTCAAAGGAGTCGGTTACAAACATACATACAAACATACAGGTGAAGCTAATAAAAGCGTGTTAAAATGCTATAAAATGAGCGTACAGTACAGTACATCCAGTATTAAATCGACTGCGAACAGTATCGAAATTGCAAATGGCATTTTTTACAGGAGAGCAATGTAAAGTCAAAATTTGACCTACATTTGTAAGTTAAAGTATGTAATATCAATTTTATTCGACTTAAAAAACCATTTTATTTTACAATAATTAGTTGTACTATGAAAACTAACATGGGTTTGAAACATTTGTAACAAACAAAATAATTTGTTTTCCTAAAAGTATTTTAAATATTACAATGGAAAAATCGTGATTTTGCAGTTTCGATACTGTTCGTAGCAGAAGTCCAAATCTGGATTCACAGCCATCGCAAACCTTTGTGCTAATTCGTTGAGTTGGATAGGTTTTTATCTACTTTATGGAATTAGGACTGAAAACCCTTTGTGGATGCGAAAGGGTTCAGTACCCATTTTTAGGGTACGACGGGAAGATGTGTGAAATGTATGTGAAAAAACCTTGACTTGAAGGCTGATAAAATCTACAAACCGCTGAATTTTTTCTTGAATTGCTAAGAACACTTTTCATTAAGTCACCTGAAAGTGAAGAGACAAAGATGGAGAGCTGCGTTAGATTTGGGTGAAGCCAAGAACTCCTCTAGGTACTTTCGCACGAACACACAAGACGCATTGTCATAAGCTACTCGCGGCACTGTAAAGCTTGTGTACGCACGAAAGTAGAGGAGTTATTGGCTTCACCCATATCTAAAGCAGTGCTCCATCTTTCTCTATAAATTTATCTGAGTTATGGAAACATTATTTTTTATAGGTGACTCAAGGTTTGTCTGAGATCTGAAAGAGATAAATACATTATTGACGTGACAACGTCTAATAAATCGATAAACGCCGATAAAAAGTGTCCCGTTACGTGTCCCATTACGCTTATTGTGACGTCACGATCGGAACGAGAACTGTAGGCCTAGCACAACTTCGACGTAAGCTTACGTAGCGAGTATTCGACAGAAAAGTGTATGCCATTTACGCCTCTCAAGAGCGCCCCTGACAGGAGTAAATGGCGTACACTTTTCTATCGAATACTCGCTGCGTAAGTTTACGTCAAAGTTGTGCTAGATACACTGTATGCAATCATTTCATCAATGTTTTGTTATGACGTTGTCACGTTAAACTATCGTCCGTAGACCGACTTTACAGACAATCAATTTTTTTTCCTACTTTTTGAACCGTCAGGCAAAAAAACTTTAATGGAGAACCTCCACCTGTTTTAGAGTAGGTTAGGAAGCAAAAGGTGTTTGAACTATCTAAGGTTACGTTATTAATGATAGAAGGGTAAGTAACGCGATATCTCCGTCGTAGATTGTATCCAGTGAGTGCGAGTCTCACGCAGGCATCAATGGTTCTGTATATTTAACAACTCAAACTTTGGGCGAGTTGGTGGTCAAACACAAACTTGCCTATGCTTATTCGCGTTACAAATGTGAACTCATGAAGGTGATTCAGTCATGTTAAAAATCACGTGAGAATGGAATAGAGATGGAGAAGAAAGAAAGAGAAGTCTGGAGTTTGGTGAAAGACAGAAATAGTACTGGGAGTTTTTCTACGGAGAAAATAAATAAATAAATAAACGTTTCACACTCAAAGCTCCCCACTAGGAATAAATCCTGTGTCGGGGATGCCATGGAACACACACAAAGACAAGGACAACTAACACCCAGACCCAGAACAGATATTTAAATTCATCATTCAAACATCTGCCCCGGCCGGGAATCGAACCCGGGATCTCTGGCTTATAAGGCGGATACACTACCGCTGAGCCAAACAGGCCGACAAAACTTGTATGCATTATTCTATACTTGTACGAGTACGCTAGACACACCTGAGTACAATCAGATTAGGTTACTCCTAATAAGCCCTCGTTTGACCACCAACTCGCCTGATGGTAAGCGACGCGGTCGGAGATTAAGCACGCATTTGCCCTGTAATTTCACTGGAAACAATGCCCTTCCAACCGGAACACAGTAAACAAACAAACAACACACAAACACACAACAAACAACACACACAAACAAATGTTACAGGGCAAATGGGAGATTAATCAACTTATATCTCAGGGTGACGAGCGCAGTGCTGTGCCGCACAGGGTCTTGAATTCTGCGAGTTCAAAATTTTGGGTGGCGCAGACCTGTTATGGGCAAACGTGACGTTTAACATCAGGCGAGCGACTTGCTCGTTTCGTCACTTACTCAAATAAAAAAAAAAAAAAACGCAGACCTAGAAGATTCCTATTCACTCTGACTTAGAAGAGCCCAAGACTGTATCTCTCAGGAAACAAGGTATTTCACTCATTCATTTATTTTCTTATATTTAAATTTTTACAATATTTTTATATAAAAACCTAAAAACATTATAAAAACTTAAACCTAGGGTGCCGCCGGCAGCGAGGCAGGGCCCAAGCTACCGGTGGTTAAGGCTGCAGAGTGAGGAATCTCCTGACAATGCGGGCCGTGTCAAGAATCACCGCCTTTTATATCTGAGCCTTGACCCAACCGTCTAGCGAGAGCCTCTTCAGATGTTGGTCGAGGCTCTTAGCTATAAGGCCGTTCACCGAAACGACTATCGGAACAATGATCGTCGAATCAACATCCCACATAGCGGTAACCTCGTGAGCCAAGTCAAGGTACTTGCTGAGCTTGTGCTTCTCGGCTTTCACGAGGATTTATTATTTAGATTTATTATTTAGTATTTCACTTATTATTAAAACATCTGTTAATAAGGAAATCGAACCCGTAACCTACTCAGATGATACTCATGTTACTATAGTAATATCGATCTCCCTATTTACAACACACAAATATATTTCATTCGATACACGATATTACTCCGAATAGATAAACAAATTACTCCAAAAGGGTCTCGTTATCTTTGACGGGAACCCTAGAAACGTGAATCTGATCGCTTCGATTCGATTCCTTTTATTTATTACTCAGGAAATACTCGAGGTCTTCTAAACATAATAAATCTGTATTAGACAAAAGAAACATTAAGCAATGATCTTTTTTGCCGATTTTTATCGGATTTTGGATGAGACTAGCTGCATCGCGCGGTTTTACTCCCGTTTCTATAGGAACCGTCAATATACTGGTTTAAATGGAAAGGGTATGCTGAACCGAAAAGGGCTTTAGTAGTAGGTAATCTTTATCACTAATTTTTATTATGGGACCAATCCTGATGTGGCGAAATAATTCAGCTGTTCCAAACATTTTATCGAGCGTCATTGACATAATTTTTTAGTACATAATGATGAGTACTACAATGAGACCTTTTCAGCTTAGCATAGCTCTTTTTTATAACCCTGTCTAGTGTATATAGGGTTATAAAGAAAGGGTATGAAGCCGAAAAGGGCTCATAGTATGCATTATGAAAAACTTTTGCTATAGGACCAACCCTGGTCCTGGCCCTTTTTGGCATCGCATACCCTTTCCTTATAACCCTGTATAGATAACGGGACCAACTCGGAATTACTGAAAGAAAATTAGCTGTTCCATACATTTTATCGAGCGTCATTGACATTCTTTTACCCTATCCTTAAAACCCTGTATCTAGAAGCTTACAGAAAATTGCAAGTAAAAAAACGTGTGGTTTTCTTTAGGTACCTTAGTTTAGTAAGCACGAGTACAGCTGGCCTGGTCTCGCTTCGGAAGGTGGCCCTCATGCCCAGGGTCGAGGGGTCTGACCAGTGTGACGTCACACCTTCTCGCGTATCCAGCCTGTCGACAAATCACATCAGTGAGTTAATAAAAAAAACAAGCTTTTATTACATTGTCGTCGGAGTTAACAGGTACTCGTATATCAAATTTCAGCTCAATCGGACATCGGGTAGTTCAAAATGTAGTTTCAAGATTTGACAGACATCCCTACATACAAACATTGATAGATAGATGGATAAACTCTTTATTGTTCACACCAGAAATTACAAACAAAAGGACAATAACACTCAAAACTAGTGCAACAACTGGCGGCCAACTGGTTTTAACTGGCTTCATTGCAAGTTTTAAAAGCATATACATATATTATCATAAACTAGCTATGCCTCGCGGTTTCTGCCGCATTTTCCGAGGTAATAAGTAGCCTATGGGTTAATCCAGACCATGAACAACCTTCATTCCAAATTTCATGTAAATCCGTTCAGCCGTTTTTGCCTGAAAGAGTAACAAACATATGTACATTCTTACAAAGTTCCGCGTTTAAAATATTTAGTAAGGAAGGATGGTAGGATTCGTTTAAGCCGAGTGGCTTCCCAGTGTTAGGATAAACAACAGAGGCCTACAATTTTTAGGCTCATCTGATCCTCGATAGAACTCTGTTGTATATACCACTCGCGGCCACCCATCCGAAGACTGACCGTGTCGTCATAAGCAAGAGTCATATTTTGACAAAACGAGTACAAAACTTACATTTCTCAACCAAAAAAAATACACAAAAAGTACCTAATAAATAAATATTCACAATAAAATTTATTACCACAAATGTTGGGTATCGAGTTACGAATCGATTACCAAACATTTCCTATCGAGAAGTACGTTTCTCGATACTAAAATCCCTAGAAGTCTTTTGTTAAAATACCCATTGAAGTATTCTTACAGCTATCGTATTGTAGATTAAAACTTAAAGTTCAAAGTGATGCCATTCATTCTGAGTTCAAATTGAATGTAAGCTTTAGGCAATATTAATTTTATGACAGCCGTAAAATTGCCTTCTGTGCGCGTTTACCTTTTGATCTATGAACCGTGGATAGTGTTCGGAAAGTGAGCAGACGCGGTCAAAAATCGTACTAAAATTATTGCTAGATAAAATAATGAAAATTGTTTATTTATGACTAGCTTTTGCTTGTCGGGATCATGTTATCCAAAACTATAAACTTTTATTCTAGCTTTGTACAGCCATAACTACTCAGGGATAGTATATAAAAAATAGTAATAATTAATAGAATCGATCGGTTCAGTGCAGACACAAATAACATTATAAATATGATATAGCTAGAAAGAAACAATAAATAAACGTTTTACACTCATAGCTTCCCCACTAAGACATCCTGTGTCGGGGATGCCATGGAACACAAAGACAAGGACAACTAACACACAGACCCAGAACAGATATTTAAATTCATCGTTTAAACATCTGCCCGGCCGGAATCGAACCCGGGACCGCTGGCTTACAAAGCGGTTATACTACCGCTGAGCCAACAAGGTCGTCAAAAAACGCACAATATAATAATTTTTTTCTCGAGCGATTTTAGCGCCTTGCGTTTGAAAATATTACATTTTTTTATATTATTTTACGTCGGTCATTTTACCGGACAGTTCTCAGAAACTCAAATTTAAGTTCATTATGCAAATTTGAATAGACTATAAATAGTTTATTGAATATTATTGTATTAAACCCGAGACGGCTTTCAGTTCTGTACAGAAACATTACTTTGACGTCTTGAATAGAAATACTGGTAGTTAAGCTTTTCCAGTTACTTTTCCAGTTACGCTAGCTTTTGATAGCGTTATCTTAGTACTTTACAAGTTTTTTATCTTTTTTTTGCGATTTTCAGGTTGGTCTTATCTACAGTAAAAGTTGTTTATAAAGATGAGTAAGTACTGTACGCCTTTTTTAGGGAGCGTTCAAGTTTTACGTTACGATGCGTTACTGGGGCAGGTTTGAACTTCAAATTCAAATTCAAAATAATTTATTCAAATATGAGTACATCAGTGTACATTTATCAATGTCAAATATATTTTTTTACGAATAAATTAATACACAATAAATTAATAGTCAAAGAAAAAAATTATTAGAATTCAAGTTCCGTTCAGAAAAACGTTTCGGCGCGTTACACGGGGGGTGGGAAGTCAAAAATCTCCAAAAATTGCGTTACGTAATACTTGAACGCTCGCTTAGCATACCCTTTCTTGTTAACCCTAGGTACCGCTATCTTAAATTAAATGTATGCATGAGCAGTTACAAATCTCTCCATCACGACCCCACTAAGCCCCGATTACCTGATTAGACAAAAAAGGAGGCGTCATTTCAAGTGACAGCCGCAGGAAGTTGCGTTATTCGTTTGTCTGTCACTTCTGTCAGCTGTCACGTGATTCCGATTGACAGATATATCTTAGTAGTGCCACAAGGAGGCCACAAGTACGTTTGCAGCAGCGTTACGAAAACTAAAATAAGCGCAGTATTATGTGTGGTTTGAAATTTGAAACTTAATATTGGAAATTAAATGTGCTTTTGCGTTTATTCTGTAAAATAGTGAATGGTTAATTATACCTACACTGAAAAACATAATAATCTATATATATAAAAATGAAACCCGTTTTCCTTGGTCACGGCCTCACGCGTGAATGGCTAGACCGATTTCACTAATTCTTTTTTTGTTGTATTTGTTATTATTATGAGAAGGTTCTTACGGAAAAAAATATTAAGAAAATCTCTAAGAAATATTGAAAAACCCTAAAAACAGCCCTTTTATTTTTCCCATACAAACGTTTTCTAACTAAAACGAGCTTTATTGCTATTGTATAAAGTTCATATTGAATTGCAAGCACTCACTGTTGTTTAAGCAATGTAGGTATGTTCCTAACGCCCAAGAGTCAATTTGCACTTTATTACCTCTGTACAAAGTTCAAATTCAATCATATCTATCAAAACAGTGTGCGTTTTATACTGATAATTTTTACTATAAATTGACAAGTTAGCATCAACAAACTACGGTTGCTATAGTTACGCAATAGCATGAGAATAGAGGTTATAACAAAGAGTTCCTATAATTATTCTCAACACCTTTGGTCACGCCATCACGCGTGAACGACTGGACCGATTTCAATTTACTCTACGTTTATCCCAAACTCTACCCGTGCGAAGCCGGGACGGGCCGCTAGTGGTTAATAAAAAGTACAATAAACAGTAGTACAGTACAGAGAACAGTAGAGTAGTGTAGTACAGTTGTTCAATAAATATATCTGAATCTGAATAAAGCACTTACCGATATTTTTTTGTTGAATTAACCTTCATGCTTTCGTCATCTGGTATCTGATCAGAGCATAGCGTGAAGTTTTATGCAAAGACAGACAAAAACATCGAAACTGTAAAGGTTGTATGCTATGGAACCCTCTGGTAACCCTAAGATTTTCCAAAAAAACTCCTGAAAAAAACAAACAGCGAATCTGTCCGAAATTTGCTCCATTTCTGCACCCCAGGTAACTCCAACTTTAAACTCGATAAAAATAAATACCCGCTGAGTAAACGCACAGAATAAGAAGAGACAGATTGACAACTTCGATGGGGAACAATGAGTGTATCTAAGTTCATTATTCTTTCAACAAACCCGTCTAACAACACCTCGCTCTTCAAAATCGTATAATCAAAACTACAGAGTATAATATAAGACTACATAATAAACGTTGAACAAAGATAATTTGAAGAAAATGGCCGCGTCTATCCATCTTTTGAAGATTTGTCTTTAGGATAGCATTAAAATTCCAAAGGCTCTGCTAGTTTTCATTATGAGTTTAAATACGATTCGACGAAATTCGTGAATGGACCGATATAAACAGTTTTAAAAACCGGCTGAATGATTTACTATTTTCAAAAGCATACTATAGCCTAAATGAGTTCTTAAATAAGAATAAGAATAAATGTTATTGCTTATAACTGTGTGTATAAAGGTCTTAAAATTAAAATTTGTTGCAACAGTTTATATCCATTTCGGATGTACAATATTATTTCCTTTAATTTTATTGTAATAAACATTAAAGTAATTATATAAATCTACTAGAGTTAGACATTATCAAAGAACTCGCTGAGACTATAGTGGACTTTAGACATTAACCACTCTTTTAAACTTCTTTTGAATAAATTACCACTCAAACATTTTAGATGTGATGGCAGGTGATTGTAAATTCGAATGGCACTGATAAAGGAACTTTTGTAGTACATAGTATTATTAAGGAAATGACAGGAGTATCTGACTATTAATTATTATTAGCACCAGTTTATGATACTTGTCACCATAAAAGCTAGTGCTAATCATCGTACTTTTTGGTGATATCAGTATGCTTCCGTACTTTCGGTGAATTCATCATTCTTTAGCGGAATTAAGATGCGCATTTTTCTCAATGTAGTGGATCAAAATAGCTAACATCCAATAATAAAAACATAATAGGCCGCCTTTCATAATTTACCATCTGCTATTCTCTATTCCGCGACAAAGTAAGATCGCTTGCCTAAAACATGCACAATAAAGTCTACTTGTTTTGTCTTTATGTATAAAGTTTTTTATGTTTCCCGTGTACAAGTTTTCAATTCCCTTTTTAGGCCGAGAGCTGGCGACGCGAATATTTAAGGACAAAATAAATTACCAACATTACAATATAAATGGCCTAATTTAGCAATCCTTAATGTAGTCTGAATACTTAAATAGCCCTTTAGAATTGTATTTTTTACTAAGTAATAACTTGAGTTTTTATTTTAATTGTAATATTAGTTGACATTTTTATTTCATTTTATATTAGACACATTGGAATTTTCATTATTTAATTTGTTTTTGTAAATGAATAAAAATTTGGTGTCGTAAGATGAGTGACGTAAAGATGAAAGTACTTGAGCTGCGTGTAACTATCCAAGCTTTGGGTAAATTAAAAATCGAGTTAAAACATTAGAAATCTAATTCTTTTAAAACACGCATCGTTAGAGAATTTTCACTCTTAGCGTCAGTTTTTTACATCTCTGCGTACATTTTGACACGCTTTCAAAGTTAAGCCTATCTTCTATTAAAAATAGCAGCTTCGGTAAATTGTTTTCAAATTACTTTCAAAGTAAACAAATTTTTCCGACAGCTCTCAGACTACGATTTTTATTAAGTCGAGTTTATGGCGTCATATAATCCTTGTGTTTTGGCGAAACTCTTTTATTGAAGGTTTATTGGAGATAGCATTATATTTTCAGACATTTTTGGGTTTACACTTTAGCATCTTTTTTCAATAATATTCAGTGACGAAACGAGCAAATCGCTTGCCTGATGTTAAACGTCACGTTTGCCCTTAACAGATCTGCGTCCAAAGAACCTGTGACCAAAGAAGCTGTGCACAAAATAAGGGTCGCACAAAGGGCAATGGAGCGTGCCATGTTAGGTATTAGCCTAAGAGACAAAGTCCGTAATACGGAAATCCGACGAAGGACAAAAGTCGCGGATGTCGGACACCGTATTATGCGACTCAAGTGGCCAGGACACGTGGCTAGGCGTGGTGATGGCAGGTGGAGTAGAGCCCTGACAGAGTGGCTTCCGATTGCGGACAAGCGGTCAGTTGGCAGACCATCAGCCCGATGGGTCGACGACATCAGACCCATCGCGGGCCATGCATGGATGAGATCGGCCCAAGACAGGGAAAAATGGCACAAGGGAGAGGAGGCCTGTACCCAACAGTGGGTCGACACAGGCTGACGATGATGATGATGAGATCTGCGTCACCCAGAATTTTGAATTCTTAGAATGCAAGACCCTGCGTGGCACAGCACTGCGCTCGTCACTCTGAGATGTAAGATGTTTAATCTCCTATTTGCCCTAAAATTTCACTGGAAACGTTGCCCTTCCAACCGGAACACAGTCAATGTTTGTACATTACTGCTTGGTGGTGGAATAATTGGCAACGGTGTGGTACTTCCCCAGGCAGGCTCTGCTAAAGAGTCATACCACAACAGAAAATAACTGTATCTTACTTTTTAATATTTTAAACGTGAAATTTTGTGAGTATGTTTGTTGCTCTTTCACGCAAAAGCGGCTGAACGGATTTACATGAAATTTGGAATGAAGGTTGTTCATGGTCTAGATTAACACTTAGGCTAATCTTATCCCAGAAAACGCGGGTGAAACCGCGGGGCGTAGCTAGTACTGAATAAATAAATAATCATTAAATTCCCAACATCCAATCACAACTAACGCGGAAGACATCAAGAATCACGAATCAATCAACTCAAAATTATTACACACCGCATTCCTGGATATCCATGACTTATCCGTCAACACAATTACTAAACTAGTCCTTATTCCTTACCCTTATGTTATTATTTCGCTTGACAGCCACTGACAGATGTTAAGGAGTACTTTACTGCCTCTTTGATCTGTATAATCCATCGTTGGCCTAATTCGAGGATCAAAAACCCCGACGATGACGCTTCACGCTTGACGTGCACTTAGTTGTTTTAATAATGGACTGGTGTCAATTCTGTGTAGCAGTTACTAAACTTGACCTCGGCTGCTTAATTAACTAAGTTTTACAATCGCTGGCCTATCTAGCATAAACTCTAACGTAGAACATGTAGCGATTTACTATAGAAAAATGTATGTCATTTACACCCGTTACGTGCTTCTGTCTATCGTAAATGGCATACCTACGTTTTTCAATCGAATACTCGGTACGCATTTTACGTCAGAATTTATGCTAGGCCTAATAGTTATCTGAAAAAAAAAATAACGCTAGCCGATTTGACGGGATTATAAACACGAGTATTTTTATTTTAATACACGAGGAAAGGACGGCAAGTGTTTTAGAATGTAAAATTTGGTTTAGTTTAGGAATTAGTTCAAAAGAATCGACGTCGCTGTTTTGATTATCAACTTAGGCATACATTTATACGCTTTTAAAAAGAAGTTAAGTTTAAATGACAATTTTGAATTAAGTGAGTCATGCATGCGTTTAACACAATACTACTGGAATACTTTGCCCGAGTGGGTGTTTCCCGATAGATATAATCTGGGTGTCTTCAAGTCGCGAGTGAATCGGTTCCTTCTAGGCGCGCGTGCTCCATCGTAGACCGCGGCATTGCTTACCATCAGGCAAGATGGCGGTCAAACGCAAGCCAAATCAGAATAATAAAAAAATAGTAAACAGCGCATGCTTCTTGCATGCTTTTTATTTTGGCTTGATTTCAGCCGTACAGGGTTATAAGCAAAGGGTGATTATGGACAAATTTTACCCTGTTCCATACACATAGTCGAGTGTCATTGACTTCTATGGAACATCTGATATTTTTTCAAATTGTGGATGGTCCCGTTGTATAAATTATTAATAACTAGCGGCCCGTCCCGGCTTCGCACGGATAGACTTTATAAACGTATAAACGTATAAACGGATAAACGTAGAGTAAATTGAAATCGGTCTAGTCGTTCACGCGTGATGGCGTGACCAAAGGTGTTGAGAATAATTATAGGAACTCTTTGTTATAACCTCTATTCTCATGCTATGGCGTAACTATAGCAACCGTAGTTTGTTGATGCTAACTTGTCAATTTATAGTAAAAATTATCAGTATAAAACGCACACTGTTTTGATAGGTATGATTGAATTTGAACTTTGTACAGAGGTAATAAAGTGCAAATGGACTCTTGGACGTTAGGAACATACCTACATTGCTTAAACAACAGTGAGTGCTTGCAATTCAATATGAACTTTATACAATAGCAATAAAGCTCGTTTTAGTTAGAAAACGTTTGTGTGGGAAAAAGAAAAGGGCTGTTTTAGGGTTTTTCAATATTTCTGAGAGATTTTCTTAATATTTTTTTCCGTCAGAACCTTCTCCTAATAATAACAAATACAACAAAAAAAGAATTAGTGAAATCGGTCCAGCCATTCACGCGTGAGGCCGTGACCAAGGAAAACGGGTTTCATTTTTATATATATAGATAACTATCCGAATCTGAATTTTCGTCCATAGCTTCTAGTGTGAACAACAAGAACATTATTTTTACAAAACAAAAACCGACTTCAAAAGACCGACTATTGAGTTATTCATCTATTTGTCGCGCACGTACTTAATAAAAATTTAAGACTTATATGGTTTTCACATGGATACCATTATCAGAACTGGACTAAATTGAAATGGGACCAAATGGGAAGCGTCAGCTTTCTAATAAAAAAAGAATCATCAAAATCGATTCACCCTGTCAAAAGTTATGAGGTAACAAACATAAAAAAAAAAAAACATACAGTCGAATTGATAACCTCCTCCTTTTTTGAAGTCGGTTAAAAAAGAGTTTATCTACAAATTTTGTCACTGGGTGACAACTGGGAATACTAAAATATGTCACAAATTTTAAAATTCCCGATTTCCGCCCTTGGGGACAAAGACAGGGTGAAAACTGGGCATGACCCTATCTATTGAGCTATCTATCTATCTACAACGAAAACAAACATTTCATATCACTCAACTTTCTACTAACAACTCTACAACAGAGTTAATTAAAATAAAATTACGAACTAGAACGTAAATGATTTTCCCTTGTAACAATTTAGTGCGCGGCGAGACTTACTTAGCTAGTAATAAACTGGGACGCTAACGACTTGCCTAGTGCTTCTAGTTGTCTAATATAAAGCCAAGTATGTCAGTTTGTCTGTATTCCTTACTTCTAGCCATTTAGCCATTTTTGCGTAATTAGAAAACATCCAAACGTTTAATAATGCAGTGTTAATACAGAAAGGGTATGCTTATCCAAAAAAGGCTGGTACAGTACTCATCATTATGAACCGCTTTTACTATGGGACCAAAACGGAAATCACGAAACAAAACCATCAGCTGTTCCATAGAAAAATGTCAATGACACTTTACTAAATGTAGGTATGGAACAGCTCATTTTTTTGCGCGATTTCCGATTCGGTCCCATTGTAAAAGTTATTCATAATGATGACAACCATGAGCTTTTTCGGCTAATCATGCCCTTTTGGTTATAATTATAACCCTGTTGTAAAATATAGTACAACATTAAAACACGAAGTTTAGTTTATTTATAAATATAATTAAACAAGTATTTACATCTTAAATTTAAAATAAGCTAAAATAAAAAACTAAAATAACTAGGACAAAGAAATTTACAAAACTAAAAATAAAAAAGTTGGTTTTGCCCGTGTGGCAAAGTACCAAGAACGCTGGCTGCATTCCCGCGCTGAATTGCCAGTGAAATTCTTTGCGCGAGGGATGAGCCAGACCTCTTATCACCAGAAAAAAAAAAGAATTAACATTAAAAGCATAATGGTTTACATTTTAAACACTGTTATTTAACTTGCAATGTAAGTTATATAACTACATATGTAACTATGTTTGTTCGGATGGAATCTTGCAACTCAAAGAACCACTTTCCGATGTCCGATTGAGCTGAAATGAAATTTGGTATACTCGTAGGTGTGTAGCTCCGATGACAATGCAATGAAAGCTTGTTTTTAGAAACATTTTATAACATTATACCTCGCTTAGTTGATGCCGCTTGTAATAAGAGGGCTGGCTCATTTCTCGCGCAAAGAATGTCACTGGTTATTCAGCGCGGGAATGCAGCCAGCGTTCTTGGTACCTTGCCACACGGGCAAAACATACTTTTTTATTTTTAGCTTTGTAAATTTCTTTGTTTTAGTTATTTTATAACTATTTTATAATTAACTTATTGTATCGCAGGCAAAACCCCAGGATTGCGCTAGTCTAGAATATCTAGATCTAGAACAACGTTAAGCTCCAGGGAGCGAACATAACAACTTGGTGAAACTCCAGCTATGTTCATTTAGGTAACTCATGAGCAATATTAGTCTAAGGACATTACATACGAAAGTTATTTAATATCACATATAATCAAGTGATATTAATAAAATAAATGATGAAGGAATGTTTGCAAAAACAAGCTTTTAGTGCATTGTCATCGGAGTTACACAGGTACACCAAATTTCAGCTCAATCGGACATCGGGAAGTGGTTCAAAACTGAGTTGCATGATTTGATCTAAACAAACAAACTTACATAAATATTGCAAGTAAATAATAAATTGTAAAAATGAATGTACATTTCAAGTTTTGAGTAAAAAGTTATGAAAATGTTTAATTTATAAAGACTGATGAAAGAACACAGCTAATAAATAATTCGAACAGAGAACAGATTTTTACGAATATAGCCAACAAATCTTTGAGCTTTAAAAAAAACAACAATCGTGCCATTCTTTTGGGAGCTATGTGTCAAATACACAGATACACACATTCTTATAGCACTTTTTGCGTCAAATCAAAAAGGCACATTTCAAGTTTTTCCCAAAATGGTATGAAACATAACAGTCGAGAAACGTCTTCAGTAATCAGCCAACGTCAACATCTCATGTTACTGACACACGTGTTCCGTAATATTATGGCAACACCGGCTGTCAGCATAATATAATTTGTAAAGCGATTGACGTAATACAGGGTTATGAGGATAGGGTATGCTAAACCGAAAAGGGCTCATAGTGCAAACAGTTCCGTTCAGTTGCAGTTCATTACAAACAACTTTTACCATGCGACCAACCCTGAAATCGTGAAAAAAAACAGCTGTTCTTTAAAAGAAATGTCAATTAAAATCGACCAAAATGTATTTAACAGCTATTTTTTTAAACAACTGTTCTATAAAAATGTCAATAACAACCGACATTAAATTAGTATTAACAGCTATTTTCTTGCAATGTCAGGCTTGGTCCTATAGCAAAAGTTGTTCAAACTGACAAGTATTTTGTGCCCCTTTCGGTGACGCATACCCTTTCCTTTCAACCCTGTACAATTAGTAAAGCGATTGACGTATACTATTACAAACGTATTTAGCCACATCGAAGTAAATTTGGATGTTGCCAGGTTACTGCCGCCAACAATTAATTGTAATTTATAATCGTCCGTGTCACGATGATTAATTCCATTTTGTTCCTCTCGGGGTTTGGTAGACTTATACGGTGTGGATGTAGATGATTCAAACTTGTAAGCTTGTTAGGAAGTGAACGTGTTAAATTTAAATTTATTTGACCTAATTTTAGAGAGATACATACAAGGTGTAACGGAAAGGTGTGGTAAAACTTAAGGGTGTTCTACACGTCAAAGTAAACAACTTTTGTGACACAAGTTTGCTAAATTCGCGAATAAAACTCGAAAAAAATATCGAGTCTCCATACAAAATAATTAGTAACGTGATCAATCTTAAAATACCGGCTGACTTCGCGAAAAAAAAATCAGCTGTTCCATACATTTTGTCAAGTGTCATTGACATTTTTCTATGGAACAGCTGATTTTTTTTTCGCGAATTTCGGGTTGGTCCCATAGTAAAAGTTGTTCATAATAATTAATAGTAATAGTGTCTAACCAGTCAGCCGGTATATAAATTACGTGTCACGTTGTTTGTCCGCTATAGACTCCTAAACTACTTAACCGATTTCAATCAAATTTGCACACCGGGTGCAGTTCGATCTAACTTAGGAGATAGGATAGCTCAAATCTCAATTTATAGTAAAAAAACATGAAAAAATAGAAAATTTAAAAATACTTAAACCATATAGCGCTTTGGACAATGTAAACTTTTTTACTGTAACTTTTGACATTTGACATTTGACATAGAATTGACGCAATGGCTTTTGACAGGACAACGTCTGTCGAGTCAGCTAGTAATAGATAGAGATTCGATATTTTCTTTCTCGAATTTAGGGAACTTGTGTTCTAGAAGTCGTTCACTTTGACGTGTAAAAGAATAGGTACCTTTAAGTATTACTACACATTTCCGTAACACTTTGTATATTTATTTATCTCATCTCATCTTACTACTGTAATCTATACTAATATTATAAAGAGGAAAGATTTGTATTTTTGTATGTTTGTGTGGAATAAACTCAAAAACTACTGGACCGATTTCAATCAAATTTGCACACCGGGTGCAGTTCGATCTAACTTAGGAGATAGGATAGCTCACATCTCGATTTATAGTAAAAAAAACATGAAAAATTAGAAAATTTAAAAATACTTAAACCATCCCACCACTTCCACCACTTCCACTTCCATCACTTTAACCTTAAAGCGCTATCGCTTTGGACAATGTAAACTTTTTTAATGTAACTTTTGACATTTGACATAGAATTGACGCAATGGCTTTTGACAGGACAACGTCTGTCGAGTCAGCTAGTATATATATATTTTTTTTTATCCTCAGCGAAGCGTGGCAGGGAACAGCTAGTAATATCATAAAAATTAAAGTTTGCAACATAACTATGTTTGTTAACACTAAACTCTGAAACGGCTTAACGGATTTTCTTGAAATTTGGAATGAAGGTTTTTCATGGTCTGGATTGACATATAGGCTACTTTTTACCTTGATAAACTCATGTTACCTTTTTGATCGCGGGTGAAACCGCAGTTGCAGCTAGTATAGTATAATATTTACTGTAGTGCTATAGGTAAAACTATAATATATTAATTACGTTCCGCAGTTCTGAATCAGTTTTTTAATCCTACGTTATGTTTCGGCGCTGGCCCAAGACCGCAATAACTGGACGAAATTGGGGGAGACCTTTGCCCAGGACAGCATAGATGAAAAAAAAGTTATCTTCCACACTAAAAAATATCCTACGACCGTCTTTATTAAACTACTAGCTGACCCGGCAGACTTCGTACTGCCATACAGTACTTCTCTATGGTACTGCCTAATTAAATATAAACACTGCACAAAACACTATTTACAATTTACAATATTACAATTATAGGTACGAATTTGTTTCGTGTATCAGTTGACAAAAGCAAACTCATCCATGAAAAAAAAAACACTGACATTGACAGTTTGTTGTTGTTTCAACTTTTTTTTTAATTTGATATAAAACAAATTAATGAACTATTCGATTTCGTTTTCTTTTTTTCGTTTTATCTGTGCTCCAACGCACACTGTTTTGATAGATATGATTGAATTTGAACTTTGTACAGAGGTAATAAAGTGCAAATTGACTCTTGGACGTTAGGAACATACCTACATTGCTTAAACAACAGTGAGTGCTTGCAATTCAATATGAACTTTATACAATAGCAATAAAGCTCGTTTTAGTTAGAAAACGTTTGTATGGGAAAAAGAAAAGGGCTGTTTTTAGGGTTTTTCAATATTTCTGAGAGATTTTCTTAATATTTTTTTCCGTAAGAACCTTCTCCTAATAATAACAAATACAACAAAAAAAGAATTAGTGAAATTGGTCCAGCCATTCACGCGTGAGGCCGTGACCAAGGAAAACGGGTTTCATTTTTATATATATAGATTTCACACAGAACAAAAAGCAATTAAAAAGAAATAAAATAACAATGCAATGAATCAGACCTGAATTGCAGTTCAGATACCTGCGTGATAGATAGATTCTACTCGTATCTATCATTCGAAGACCCAATTCAAAACTGAGAGTACAAGTCGAGTGCGAACTTTGCTTATATGGTTATGGACATTGAAGCAGGGTTCAACAGGGCCGCGTCAATCGACAGGTGTGTGTAATGCCCGTAATTTGTGCCCGTCTGTTCCCGATTGATCTATAGGCGACGGGGAGCGAATATATTAGTCAATCTAGTGCACCCGTTTCGGGGACATATATAACTAGTATGTGTGTGAGACTGGGTGTATTATCTAGTGTGTTAGGGTGTGCGAAGATATTGGTATTGTTTTTTGAGTAAGGTCGTTTGAAATGATTTCAATGTTTTTTTGGTAGGTCGTTTTTCGGACATCCCACAAAAAATTTTGGGTAAGTAGTGCAGCGTTTTTTATTACACTCTTTTTTTATTAGCTTTAATATGTGTGTTTGTTTGTTTGTATGTCTATAATCGACTCCTTTGGGCGCGATTTTGACCCACTTTAAACGGCCAGATTTCGTTCAAACTTTGTACTAGATATATAATTATTATGTTATCGAGGACCGATGATAATGCACAAAGCGTGTTTTTTAGTTTTTATGAACTATTAATTATTCAAAAAAAACGGGCAAAAACAAAAAAAACCGACGACGTTTTGATTTCTAATTTTTGGCGAAAGTTTTACAGCGAGACATTAAGTTTAAAAAAAAAGTAATACAGAAAAAGAGTAAAAGTGTAAAGAAGGTAAGTGTTTTATCTTTGTGTACAATATACTCACGAGTAGATAGGCGTGTCGTGTCCCTGCTTGTACCAGATGACCAGGCCCAGTTCGTCTCCTGGCAGAGCTGGTGTGACGTCACACGGCAGCTCGACGGCGCCCCCTGTCGGCGCGTGGAGGGACTCGATTTGAGCTGTAACAAAGGAAAACGTACTTTATTTTCTATATCTATACTTACACATAATTTCGCCTAAAAATAAGAGCTTAGAAATATAGTCTTCAAACTAACATGATTTTAAAATGGGACATGAAATATTTGTTCAAAATTTTGCGGAGATGATCTTCGAAACTACTGGTCTGGTTTTTTCTTTTTAACTGACTTCAAAAAAGGAGGAGGTTATCAATTCGACTGTATGTTTTTTTTTTATTTTTTTTTTTATGTTTAAACCTCATAACTTTTGACTGGGTGAATCGATTTTGATCATTTTTTTTTTATTAGAAAGCTGACGCGTCCCATTTGGTCCAGTTCTGATAATGGTATCAATGAGAAAACCATATAAGTCTTAAATTTGCATAAAGTACGTGCGCGACAAATAGGTGAATAACTCAATAGTCGGTCTTTTGAAGTCGGTTTTTGTTTTTTGTTTTGTAAAAATAATGTTCTTGTTAATGCTATTGAGTGACAAGTAAATCGCTGCCTAATGTTAAACGTCACGTTTGCCCATAACAGGTCTGCGCCACCCAGAATTATACCTTGGAAGGACGTTGTTGACGTCACAGGCCGGAGATGGAGTATAATTTGGCAATAAATTCGCTATGTGACCACACCAACATACCCCAGCAAGACGCAGCGGGTTGACTGAGATCATGCATGTTTAGTGGTAGCTGACTAAAATAATTAATATCTGAATACAGGGTTATACAGAAAGGGTAAGCTAAGCCGAAAAGGGCTTATTACTATGATGACCTACTGGTACTCGTCATTATGAACAACTTTTACTATCGGACCCACACGAAAAAATTCGCGAACAAGAACATTATTTTTACAAAACAAAAAACAAAAACCGACTTCAAAAGACCGACTATTGAGTTATTCATCTATTTGTCGCGCACGTACTTAATGCAAATTTAAGACTTGTATGGTTTTCTCATGGATATCATTATCAGAACTGGACTAAATTGAAATGGGACTAAATGGGAAGCGTCAGCTTTCTAATAAAAGAAGAATCATCAAAATCGATTCACCCAGTCAAAAGTTATGAGGTAACAAACATTAAAAAAAAACATACAGACGAATTGATAACCTCCTCCTTTTTTGAAGTCGGTTAAAAAGAAATCAGCTGTTCCATACATTTTGTCAAGTGTTGTTGTCACTTTTCTACGGAATTTACGATACCCTGTGTCAGGGATGCCATGGAACATACACAAAGACAAGGACAACTAACACCCAGACCCAGAACAGATATTTAAATTCATCATCAAACATCTGCCCGGCTGGGAATCGAACACGAGACGGCGGATATAATATTACTACAGCTGAGCCAAACAGGTCGTCAATTTTTTTTTAATGTGAATTTGCCGCGTTTGACCACCAACTCCCTAATGGTAACCGACGATGTGGTCGAAGATGAAACACGCAGAATATTGAATGAATAGACAGCGGGTGAAACCGCGGGGCGCGAGTCGTACCTAATAATTCAGTCATTTATTCCACGCCCCGATAACGAGGGGCAACAACGATAATTTAAATAATTCTTCAGACCTGCCTTATAATTTCACCCCCTACATCATAGCTGTGTTTTGGCTGCTTGACTTTCTTTAGCGCTAACAAGGGCCAGCGCAGACTGTGCGCTTAAAGTTGCTTTAACAAAATGCAGAGTTGTTCGCGGCTCTGCTTTTTGTTGAAACCTTCACGCCATGTGTAAACTTTGTGGTTTTATGTATGTTTGTACGTGTGTCCTTATAATTATATGAAAACTAGAAGCGTCGGTTTCACTCGTTAGTTAGCATATGAAAACTTTGATTATTTCAGGATAAAAAAAGGTTTGTGTAGGCTAAATGTAGGCTTTTTTTCTGGATAAAACTAGTCTATTAGTAAATCCAAAGTATTAGCTACCTCTATAACAAACACCCAAATTCGATTAGCCACTATGAGAAATTATTAAGACTTTTTGAGAATTGAGAAACAAAACACTATGCACCACGCGTACACAGGCGTGGCACTACCATAACGAAGCCATCGAAAGCTCAGTGTGCGCGAACCCTTAGCTATCTCTTATTTTTCTGCTCGAGGCAGATTCCTGAAGATAAATAAGGTAATATTATCAATAGGCACTTCACGCATGATTTACAGGTTGATTATTATCTGATGGGAGCTGGAGGGTTTCTGTTCATACAGTTCAGTTCAGTTCATAGAGTATACTTTATGTATCTATCAAGTACATAAAGTATAGATACTCTTTATTGTTCACACCAGAAATTGTAAACAAAAGCATAATAGCACTTAAAGCTTTTTTAATTAGAATTAGATTAGCTTGCGGCGAATGTGAGAAACCGACAAACCTTTAGTGGTTTCTTGGTGCAACAACAAGAAGTTGTAAATTACTATGCCTATATACTGAATAAATAAATAAATAAGAAAGTACCTAAGTTTGTTTTGGCTAAGTGGCTAGCCCTGGTTTTAGCTTTTAGGCCGCCTAAAGGCCTCTGGTATAGCTTGGCAGTTGTAATAGTGTAATAGGACAAACGACGGGGGCCAACAATTTATCATGCCATCCAAACCGTAGCAGCGCTCAGTTGTGGATGCCACTCGTGGTAATCCATGAGAAGACTGCCCGTATTATAACATAATTGTGTCCTGCAAGTCATTTTTCAAATTGAAAATCTAATTTTGTTCTCAAGAAAAATCTAAATTAGATTTTGCAGTTTATTTATCAACCATTTCTTTTATAAATTATAATTTATTTATTAATACATTTTTACTTATTTTCTTATTTTTCAGCCGAGAAAAGTAGTGCAACTTCTCATTTGTTCCCATAAAGTCAAACTCTTTCGCTTCGTTTAACCAACGAGAAATAAAAGCGCAAGCAGGATGCGCTCGAAAGCTCTTCATCTTGCACTAACTTCATAATGACCGTGACTACCCTAGCCATCGGCTAGCCAGTCCCGGTCTATTAGTTTGGGAGACAGCTGATAGTTATGATTACTAGTCAATTTCAACTCTTGTTTGTGGCTCTTGTGAATAACTAGTCGATAAGTCTGTCATATAACACCTGTCTAACTACAATGGGTCGAAATTTGACGGATCAGTCACCCATCGACAGAAAATGTGGTCGCCGTAGCCGAAATCGGCATGGAATGCATCATCATCATTATGGGTCGAAAAAATATATTGTTGTTTAAAGGCAATGGTGGCAAGATATCTCTTACAGGATAAAGAGAATTTTGAGAATAATAAATTATTTTTTACTACTCATTTTATTAACGCATTTGTATTCGTATAAGGTTTTCAAAGTTTTTATTTGACTATTTATTATTGCTCTGTTTTATAAACGTTTTTCATAACTTATTATTAATATTAGTTACCTGAAAGTAAATCAAAATTAGTAAAAAGGTCAAGCTTTTATAAATACAAAATCCATAGCCAGTTCAAAAGTGAATAACTCGGCATTGGCACAAACGGACATTCTGGAGTCACTGTAAAATTCACTGATTTATTTATTCAACACGGGACTACTTCTATTTACTACTTCGATTCATTGACTGAAATAGTTTTCATCGTGTCAAAACCACGGCGCTTTTCATTGAATAAACAATTCGTAATAAAATCAACCAGCATCCTCTAGCCTCAATCATGTCGAATTCACGCCCATAGCGAATTCCACCACGACCATCTCTGGCCAAGTGGGAATTTAAGCTCTATACCGATAGCAGTAAAGCCAAAAGTGGATCATGGCAATTTGCATACCAATAGTAGCTGGAAATCATCGCGATTGCCGGACCTACTTACGTCCAGAGCTGATTGGGGAGCCACCGGCGCAATTTCTGGACAAAGCATCCCGTGAATATTTTAGTACCTTCATTTAGCCAACTGGATTAATAAGTTTGTCGAGTAGGGTAGAGTGAGAAGGTCACATTTTGTGTTGATTATACGTCGCCTCTAGGGTAATTTTGCATGACATCTATATCATTATTGACCGAGCGAGCGAAGCGTCTCTGGAACAACCAGCAAAGCTTTCATCAGTCCGGATGTTTGTTTGTATGGATGTTGGTACCAGCATGCAGACCGTAGTACAAGTTTTTATTTGGCTTGCCCTATTTGTTTTCATAATTCAGTTGCAAGATTTGAATCTTGCAACTGAATTATGAATTAATTCCCGAAGTCCGATTGAGCTGAAATTTGATGTAGCTGTGAAATTCTGATGACAACGCAATAAATGCTTGTTTTTAGAATCTAATTGTTTTTACCGAATATCGACGATACCTTGGTATAGAATAGAGAGCGATTCAACATTTTCATGGATTTGTATTGTCGGCGATTTTTGATTAGGGAGTTATTTACCTATAAGGGGCAAATTTGGTGTGACGCATATCACCGTTCGATTTTGATAATATTTGGCAAAAACATTTGGTAGATACGTCTTTTTTTTAGAACTTCCAATATAAGCAAAATCGGTCAAAAAGTTGTCGAGATAAAAGTTTGCCATTCTTGTAAAAAAGTTTCTGCTTGCGAGATCTACAGTTCACAGAACTACTAAGTCGATACTTATCTATTTTAGTTCTTACTTATAAAGCCTGCTTAAAGTTAGTCAATGCTTAAAATACTCTGACAACTTCTATCTGACGTGAACTGTCACGTGCGAAAACAAGACAGGAAATTGGAATGACTAACTTGACGAGTGACACGAATGTGGTATGTTCTGCCTGAATTGGTGTTCCCCGATTGTTATAATTTACACAGGGATACTCACGTAAAAAGACGTCAACTGCGAGCGCGTCGCTAATCTCCTGATGAAGATCACCGAATGGGATCGGAACTAGTCGTAGTAAACGTAATTTTTGCGTGAGTATTCCTGTGTCCTTTGTTACATTATATTATATTATTATATTATTATTATTATATACATTGTTGAAAAGCGTTTACACTCGTCACCTCCAGAGGGGTCACCTCCAGGGGTGTCAAGAGTTCTCGGTCCCAGTGTCCACCCCCAACAGTCGAGTTGGTAGTCAAAAGTGAATTTATTCTCAAAAAAAAAGAAACGATGGAAAATTGCCTATAGGTATTTATAAGCTAAGTCTAATTTAACATTTAAATAAACATATCTATAATCTGGGTGTCTTCAAGTCGCGAGTGAATCGGTATCTTCTAGGCGCGCGTGCTCCATCGTAGACCGCATCATTGCTTCCCATCAAGCGAGATGGCGGTCAAACGCAAGCTTATCATTGAATAAAAAAGGCGGGCTGGCTATAAGTAAGACTTTTCTTGTATAAGTTTGTCGGTTCTGCTTTTAGGGTCCCATACCAAAATGAAACAGGAAGCCTTTATCGGTGTTCAGTTTTATGTGTCAAGCTAGAAACTATTTATGAGAATTCTACGACTTTATTCAAATTCGAAACAATAATTAGTCGGTTTCCGTGACACTCGTAATTATCGGAATGTCACGTAATTCGAATCGATAATCGTAAACGGACTCTAATCGAGTTTTAATTACATTATCGAATTTTAATACTAACATTTCCGTAACAAGTACCGGACTATTCCGGTAAAAACCCGACTATGGAAAAAAGACACATTTTTGTGACAATAATTAAAATTTTATAATTCTGATACAAGGTTATTCATAAAGGGTTTGCTAAGCCGAAAAAGGCTCATAGTAGTCGTCTTTATGAACAACTTTTACTATGGGACCAACCCGAAACTCGTAATATCAGCTGTTTCATACATTTTATCGAGTTTCATTGACATTTTTCTATGGAACGGCTGATTTTTTTTTCGTGAATTCCGCTGGTCCCATTGTAAAAGTTGTTAATAATGATGAGTACTATGAGCCCTTTTCGGCGTAGCATACCCTTTATGAATATCCCTGTATCCCCAGTGGTCACGAATTTAACGATCATCGAATTCGGTTCAGCCCTTAGATTTCTATCAAGTTGAATAAACACCACTTTATAAACACGATCGTCGATCACGTTTTACCTTAATACCTGTACAAGTATTTTTATTAAACAAAAAGCCGACTTCAAAATTACTTTACACACAAATAATTCAATAAAACGAGCCAAATTGATCAACAAATGCCTGCGAGCAATGTGTGGGTGTGTGTTATGTATGTATATAATAATCACAGTCAATTGTGTAGATTCCTATCACAAAATTCAATTATCTTGTTGGATGAATTAGATACGTAGTCGATGTTTTGGGCGGATGTGTTATGCCGGAAATGCGGACGACGCGGAATGGGTTGCCGGCGTTCTGCAACCGCGAGCAGAATCCGGTATAACCTGACGGATAATTTATTTAGTGGCGGCTGAAATAGAGCATATTGTGTCACTGTTTATTGGTTCTCAATTAAGGTTTTCAGTTTCAGCCACAACGTTATTTATGAAACAGAAATTAACTGCAGAGAATATTTTAGAGTATTTAGCTGGATTTTGGTTAAAACACAATTTCCAACAGCTTTTGGTTAACAAATTTGTAACTTCACAACTTTTGTTTGGTAGCTTATTGGCACAATTATTATTGTTTAAAATACTATTATTGTAATGTTTTATTGTTTAATTATGTTTATTTATGAATGCCCCACTTTTCGAAATTCGTCCAGCTCATATGCCATCTGCCTGCTACATTATGTATTATGGACAAAGAGTTTTTTTTTAAATACCCAAAGTTGGAGACCAGTCTAGTTTCATTGTCAGAATGCCATCTGGCCACCACCTAAAATATTATAAGCCGCAAGGTTTACCTTAATATTTTTGCGCTATCTATATAACAGTACAATTAGGTGTGTATCCGGCAGATTCTTCTTCAGTATTTTTTTTGCCGAATGATAAATTAATCTCTAGAATACATGAAATACCTGTGCGAAAATATTTTTAATTGCCGCGTACTTCTATATTTTAATATAAATAAAAATGGACAGGGCCGGATTTTGGATAAAGCTGTCGGCATTTATATAATATACCTACTGGTATTTGTAGGCATGGAATCATGGATATTTAAATAACTTTACTTCCCTTTTTCTATGATTATGAATTCTTTCTCGCGGTCGAGTGGATGCGTAAGGCAGAAGATCGTGCCTTGAGGCGTTCGTTAGAAAAGGCCTATGTCCAGCAGTGGACAAACATAAGATAGGCTGATGATGATGATGATCACACTTCCGGAGATTAGTGTCAAATGTTTTTTTTTTTTTATGAAATTGAGTGACGAGACGAGCAAATCGCTCGCCTGATGTTAAACGTCACGTTTGCCCATAGCAGAACTGCTCCACCCAGAATTTTGAACTCGCAGAATTCAAGACCCTGCGTGGCACAGCACTGCGCTCGTCACCCTGAGATATAAGTTGTTTAATCTCCCATTTGCCCTGTAATTTCACTGGAAACAATGCCCTTCCAACCGGAAAACAGTAATGTTTGCACATTATTGTTTGTTTGCAGTCTGTAGACGACCTGTTTGGCTCAGCGGTAGTATATCCGCCTTATAAGCCAGAGGTGGTTCGATTCCCGGCCGGGCAGATGTTTGAATGATGAATTTAAATATCTGTTCTGGGTCTGGGCGTTAGTTGTCCTTATCTAGTGGGGAGCTATGAGTGTGAAACGTTTAAATACAGCCATCCAAAGTTACTATGTTTATTGCTTATGCTGAATCATACAAATTTTACGGCATAACGAATTTGGATAAAAAATTAATATGGTGGTAGTTTTTACTCTAGATTTACAAAATAGTCTACTTTTTAACTCGGAATTTTATCGAAGTGCAAGTGTTCAGTGCGACTGGATCGTTAAAATTGGCGTCTGATTTCTTTTATCCCGAATTGATCTCGTGACACTATGTTTGTGATTTCCTTTTTGTCGTGTCAATAAACAGTTATTGTATTGTAATTGTGAATGATAATTAATTTGTGTCAAGATCAGTTACTGCTTAATTCTGTATGTCATTTCCAAGAAGGTTTGCATTCGAGTTTTTTCCTTAACCACTGCGTCAAAATATCAATATATCGTGATTTGCAATGCTTGCGCATAATAGAGCTCATTGGTTACTACATGCGTCCTTTTCTAACACCCACGACTGAGCGAGACAGGTTTATTTTTTCTGGTTAAAATATGTATGGAAGTTGAATGGAACGTTAAGGTATAAAATTTGAAAATGTGCAAAAAAGCTTTATTGTGCTTTTGTAAAGTTGGCAAGTGTGGGTCCAAAATACGATTGAATCCATTGAGATAAATATGTTATGTAGAGTCGGTGATTAGAACATTGCGTTCAGAATGTTTTAGGAACACTTATATGAGAATTAAGTGGTGTCTAACAAAATATTTACTAACTATACCGCGTCGTGGCGTGGTAATAATACTTGTGATTATGTATGTGTGTTGCTTGTAATCAGATATCAGAAATATTTATTGGCCTTAAACAACGATTCGATGACCAACGAAATTGGCATTCAACTGAGTTTACACTGGTGCGATGAACAATTAAATATTAGCACCATTAAGAGCACCATAGACAATGTTTTTTCGCCTTGTCCTTACGAAGTCATACACGTCTATGACTGAACACCACACATTTTCAAAAATACCCTCCGCGATTTTAGCGGCCATGTTCCACTTTCTCGTATTTCCGGGATAAAATATCCGACGTCCTTCCTTCCTGATGATCAAATTTCATCTTGATCGGTTTAGCTATTTAGTTATAGACAACAGTGAAGACTTCGTTCTGAAATATTACAGGTTATATAGGAAACAAGATACACACACGTATTAAATTGAAATAAGTAAAATAATTAAAAACCTCCAATGTTGAAACGGCTTTTCGTATTTAACCCTTTGACGACCACGGGGACAAATGCGTCCCAAGCCAAAAAATAAAAAAAAACTACATTTTAACTACGCCATTACAAACGATTTTGCTTTAAATTCATTTTTGAACGTATCTCTCGCATTATTATTGCTGAAAACACAGCGTAAGAGACGCCATTCTTGGTTTATGGGTTATTGAAAACTGACATATCATTTGGCGCGCTAATCTCAAACTTTGTCAAAGTAATTTTTGGTGTAAAAGTTTTTATTATTATTTTTGAGTGTAAAATAAACCTTGCCTGGTAAGTGAATTCTCATTCTATGTAATTAGCTAACCGATATTTATTTTTTGTACCTTGTTATTAGATCGTAAACACGAAGGGACAGCGGTGTCCCTATGGCCGTAAAGAGGTACTTTTTATATGAAAAAGTTTACTTACTGTAGTGATGTTTTTTTTTCAGATACCCTCATTTTTATTCATTTTGTTGTAGGATATGTCTCGTAAAAGACGTGGAGTATTCGAACTCAGGGAAGATGAAATTCTTCAAATTTTGATGGGTGATAATAGTGATAATGAAGATGACTTGCTGCTTGACGAAGAAGACCAAAGACTTTTATATGAAAAAGTTTACTTACTGTAGTGATGTTTTTTTTTCAGATACCCTCATTTTTTATTCATTTTGTTGTAGGATATGTCTCGTAAAAGACGTGGAGTATTCGAACTCAGGGAAGATGAAATTCTTCAAATTTTGATGGGTGATAATAGTGATAATGAAGATGACTTGCTGCTTGACGAAGAAGACCAAAGACTTCTGACAGAGGATGTACTGTACTGATCAGGAATCTACAAGACAGTCGCCTGAACCTTTACCGTCGACAGTAGAGCCCGTCACCAAATCTCATTGCAACAATCAACCGGTTTTCAAGTGGAGCCAAAGAACATTGTTTTCCGTGAGGTCGATTATGAGTTTGGAAAGGTGAGAGTATGTCAAGCCGATACATTGGCTCCTTTTGACTTCTTCTGTTCAACAACTAATTTTGATGTCTTGCAGTGCGATACGCTCATCAAAATGGACGGGAATTTACTACTGAAGTGGATGAAATGAAAGCATTTCTTGGGATGAATTTAGTTATGGGGTATCATATCTTGCCATCACTGAGAGACAAGTACAGTACGCAAATCCGTGAAACGACCATTGGCCTCTCACCCCATGGAAAGATCAAATAACAGAAAGAGATGTGTAAACTGTGCCAAAATCAAGATAGAAAACCGCACAAATAACACTTGCGTTATATGTAAAGTTCACCTTTGCTACACCAATGAAAGAAATTGTTTCGCTGAGTACCACTGAGTATAAATATTAATGTAATTTTTTAGAAAATAAACATAACTTCAATAATAACAAAGGAATTTTGCTGAAATAACTCCCAAAATCCTATGTAAACTTAGTAATTGTAAAGACTTAATTTTCAGGAGAAAAGTCTCTTAGCGACCATAGGGACACATTTGTCCCAAGAATTTCCAAATAAACCAAAATAGTATTTTTTTGTTTTGTTTTATAAATATGTTTTTTAACGTCCAAAGAATCGTTCTAAATAGCTTAACTGAATCTAGTGGCTCCCATAGTCTTATGGTCCTGAAAGGGTTAAAACATGTCTAAGAACCACCGCTCGAAAACCTGCTTTCATATAAAAAAACCGCAACCAAATCTGTTCACTCGTTTAAAAGCTACGGTGCCACAGACAGACACACACACACATAACACATAACAGCCCTATTTTGGCGATGAGGGTTAAAAATCAAAATTCAACCAAATCAGTGTTTATTACCCGTTTTCCGCATTGGCTACTCTGCATGTCTAAGATCAAAATCTTACAGAAATACCACAATTGACATTCCTAACACATATGGGTTGATTGCACGTAAAGAGTACAGTGACGAGACAGTAAATAGGCACACTCGGTCTGTATTGACTGTCGCCTCGTCAACCTGTTTATACAAACCGAGTACTCGGCCGAGAGCACTGTCTCGCCGCTCGTTACGGGTAATCAACCCAATAGTTAGCAAAAACCTTCACGTAATTGCTGTCTCTTCCTATTATAAAAACTCATTCAACTGTCTCCTCGCTAGATGGCGCTGATCCAATGAACAACAGGACAAAAACTTGACCGGAGATCGGAGATCTAGCTCGTTATTGCATTCCTGATTTCAACGAACTGGAATTAATATCTATCTTGGTTCTAGAGGTTTTTGTTGCAGTTTTAAACCTGTATAGATTCTAGCTTTTAGCTAATATTGTGAATGTGAAAGTTTGTGTGTGTGGATGTTTGTTACCGCGAATCTTTGTAAATAAACTGATTTTGATGAAATTTGAAATGTAGATTGTTTTCATCATCATCATAATCATCATGTGGGGCGCGGCTAGTTGTATATTTATAGAACTCAATATTCAACAACATACAACATATTTTTTTTAGGACCCAAGTTTGAAGACTTTAGTTGACAGACCTATTTTTTCTAAAAGTATTGATGTCTGTCTAACAAGTTGCAATGGACAAAGACAGATATTATATTTTAGTTAGTTTAGATCGGTCAAATAAACCCTTCAAACTTGGGTTCATAATCTAACTAATGAACAATATTAAATACAAAAGTTAGTTTGTTTGTGGTTAATGGTTTCACGTTTAACTCCTCAACCGATCATCATGAAATTTTGCATGCGTAGTCAGAGGTACAGAAAAAACATAGGTTACTTTTCAACACCATTATCACGGTTGTTCAAAACCGCGTAAGTGGGTAAGATATTTCTGACTTCGATGGCTAAATCCCGCCAAGGTTGCGTCTCGCAGGTTTCTTTTGTAATAGCGAACAAAATTGTGCATGTATGGTGCCTATTCAGGAATTATGCGCTCGTGAGGAATTCTTTTGTAGCTAGTTTTTACGATTGAACGCCTTTATTGAGCAGCGACGTGACTTATTAGTGTTGGAGCGTACTATCGATGTTTCATTATCGATAATTTTACAGACGAAGGTCGGTATTTGTGTAAGTATAATAAATGGATCTAGCGGTGGTTGAAAATAATTCTCACCAAATAACATTTTAGGTATCTTTTTCACATAAACTAAAACGGGTTATGAAAACGGGTGAAATCCCAGAGTCCAGCTAGTAATTTACAAAGATTTGCATCAATTTCTGTACGCAGGCAGATGTTTTAAACGTGTAGATCTTATCGTATAAATGTATCATTTACATTGCCAATGGGTTAAAAAAAACATATTCAAAACATAAAACTTTACCCAGACCAATTAATTGTGGTTTTATTTTTTATTTTATGACTCCCCAGGTAGCTAATCACGAGAATTTAAATCAAACGATCAGATATCGATACGCAACATTTGTATGGAATCACAAAAATATGCAAATTAATCGATAGCGTTTAGCATATTTTATCGATACGCGGGCCGCACTAACTCGCGATCACCAGGTGTTCCCAATCTTCGATCCCTCGACAACAAAAGCGACCCGCGCTTGGTACAACGCGACCAACTTAAAAAAACCCGTACTGATAGCGCCACTATCAGATTTTCTGAACAAAACTGATCCGAAATATTGTAGTTCCGGTCATTCGCCACATTTACTATAACTTTGTCAGTTGTAATCTATCTATCGTTCTCGGAACAGATAATCGGTGAGATTTATTTTTCGATCATTATTTTCGGGAATAATAATGAGACGCCATTGACGCCTGCCGCTAGAAAAAAAAAAGAAAACAAAGATGGCGGCCTGTCAAATGGTGAGTTTACTTCAATGGGTCTATTTCGGGAATTTTTGGGAAGAAATGACTTGATTGTGTTGAAGATATTGAAATGGGTTCATTATGATCCCTTTCAAGGTTTATTTGACGCAAATGAGACTCTATTTTAGAGAAAGAAGAGTCAGTTATTATAACGTGGGTCCTTATTTAAGACAGATTGTATTATTAAGTTAGTTACAGATAGTATAAATTAAAAGATAGCCCTCAGAGGTTAGCGAGGAGTGTCTCGAGTTTAACTTCAATTAATAGTTCTTTAACAACTTTATTAGTTAAAAATACGAAAATAAATTGAAGAAAGAATGTTAATTTTGACGAGACACAGCTATTGTAGGTACTATTCATATAATGTTTTAATTAAAACACGAAAGAGGGTCTGTATCATATTCATTAAATATTTACTTAATTTGTTTTTTTAGGATGTGTTAAGGTTGCTGTTAAAAGTTAGATAATAATGGATCTAAGATTTGTCTAATTAAACATGTTAGTCAATTAAATTATGTATTAGCATGTTTTTTTTTGTTTGGAGCAAGTTTAGTCATATTGTAAAAGTTCACAATGATGAGTACTATGAGCTCCTTCCTACTTTACAAATCCTTTCCTTACTATCCTGCACACATTTTGCCGACTGTCATTGACTTTTTTCACCAAACCATAGCAGCAGTTTTTAGCGTGCGAACCATATATTATGATAGTTGTCACCGTAAAAATTGGTGCTTACATCGTACTTTTTGGTGATTATCAATATGCTTCGTACTTTAGGTGATTTTTTTCTCAGTGTATGAGTTCTTTTCGGCTCAGCAAATCCTTGCCTTACAACTCTGCATGACTGTGTAACCTACTTACCCCAGATTTTGCGACACTAGCGCTACTCTAACCCGTAATCGACCGTAAAAACATAATGACCCAGAAATTCATACGATACTTATGAGTGCCCAAAAAGTAAGAATGGCTGAAAAGATTCGCTTTATGGTCCCCGGAACGCCGTGAACGATGCCCGGGGGACAGTCCCGGCAATAAATAACGCAAATAGAGCTGTTACTTAACAAACCGGTACTGAAAGTATTTATTATGGTAGATTAGAGTGCACTGTGCACTTGTGATAAATTTCCACGTGGCAGAGGCATAAAAAGCGACAGAGTTTCATGCTAGCCGTACGCGTTTTTTGGTTTGTGATGTTTAAAAACGAGGTAGTCCACCTAGGGCACCCCGTCCGAAGAGCACCTGCGCGAAGAGCACCCAGCCTAGTCCAGGAAGAGCACCTATCCATTTTTTCGGCAGCGCGTAAAAAAAACGCTTTGATTTAACTTTTATTGTGCGAACCGCTAGTGTGGAACGCTCTGCCCGAGTGGGTGTTTCCCAACAGATACAATCTGGGTGTCTTAAGTCGCGAGTGAATCGGTTCCTTCTAGGCGCGCGTGCTCCATCGTAGACCGCATCGTTGCTTACCATCAGGCGAGATGGCGGTCAAACGCAAGCCTATTATTATTGAATAAAAATAAAAGTGATAATTTTATAGTCACTGGGTCTTTCAAGGGTCAGGATATAAAGAGAAGCTATCTCGCTCGCTCATTTCTAAATTTTTGAAGTTTTAAAATCACTGAATCAAATTGTGAATAATCGCATTCGGTCAAGTTGCTCAGAATATCACAGCTTCAACAACAAAAATCATTTTGATTCAAACCAGTTTTAATACCTGAAGGACTTTATGTTTTGCCCATTTTGAAATGGGCGAGCGAGATAGCGGCGTCATATTCTGCCCCTTCAATAAGTGGGAGCGTGGAATGCTCTGCTTGCGTAAGGTTTAGAACCAGCACTTCGCAAAATGCGCCCGGAATAAAACCAGCATTTCTCAAAACCAGCATTTCACAGAATTAATACTTTCTAGAACTTTCCAGAACAAGCATGTCGAAAAAATCTGCACATATGCAATAAAGAAAAAATAATAGAGACAAACTCAACGATACTCACACTTCAAATTAAAACACAGAACATCATAGAAAAGAAATAAACAAACAAAACAAAACAAACATTACAACAACTTATCGAGCAAAAATGAACATTGTAACGCATAATACTATAATGCCGTGTGGGTGGCGCAGGCCTGTTATGGACAAACGTGACGTTTAACATCAGGCGAGCGATTTGCTCGTCTCGTCACTCAATAAAAAAAAATCAAATTATCTCATTATGTAAACCCAAAAAATCAGGTAATGAGATGACATCTCCGTCAAGCGCATAATCCGGTTTTCCGGTAACATAGGAGCCCCTATTCTGGCAAGCGAGATATCTCGACCGCTGTCGCTGTCATTAGAAATATCATGACAGTGAGAATTTTGTTACAAAAAACGGATAATAAAAACGGAGCGCTTCCCAGAGCAAGCAAAAGCATGTTTCAAAAATGTGCTTTAGTTTTTTTCCGTTTTTGTTCCGGGGTGTACTCGTTTAAACCTAACCTGTGAGAACAACGGAGACAATCTCGATCGCCCCAGAATAGCCCCTGGATTACCGTAACTCCGGAACTCTGGATCCGGAAGTAGGTTAAATATACAGAGATGTCAGAACTAAAACAAGCAGCTTTTGTTGAAGACTTGTTTAGTATTGCGTCTGGGAGGTGTGATAAGACAGACTGGAGCAAGGATTTGCGCTAGGGAAACTTATGGGTAAAAAGTTAGGTTACGTCCGATGAGTTTGTTAGGTTAGTTTATTTTTATGTGTGTTTTTATGCTTTGAAGGAATTATATACAGATTACAGATCCATGGTGTGGCGTTTGGATGTGCCGCAGATGTTTTTTTATTTAATACTGACCCGCCTAACTAGCTGACCCGACAGACGTTGTCCTGTCTTAACTATGAATATTGAATTCGAATTGTCTTTTGTAATGTTCCGCTGAACTTCCTTATTTTTTTCTTTCATAAGTACCTTCACCTGACAATAATTAACACAACAAAAACAGAATTAGCGAAATTATTCCATCCATAGACCTGGATACCAGGTACTCTCAAAGGGTGATTACTGCGCGCTAGCCAAGAGCGAGTTGGATTCATATACGCCATTGAATTCCTCGGACGTATGCAGGTTTGGTCACGATGTTTTCCTTTACCGAAAAGCCAGTAGCTTTTAAAATACTTGTGTAGGTTTTTTGGACTTAAATTTAGAAAACGTTATGCGTCTATGGCCGGCTCATGTATCCGTTTCCGTCTTGTTGATGGTCCCGTCAACTACGGCGTCTCCTCTCTTTTAAAGTACAATGTAGTAAAATTAAGTTTAAATAAGTTTGTCAAATACAAGAACCTAACATGTACGAAAGTGTTTGAATTTGCCCGAATAAATAAACAATATGTATCTACTAAGTGTTTGTATAGAACAGTACTTAGTAGTTTCTGGATGGATACCTGCGGCAAATTAATTAATTAATAAGTTAATTAATTGATATTGCGGTTAAATTGAGCTTGCGAGCAAAACCACGAGACATAGCTAATCAAGAGTAGACCTAAGAAAAATATTAGATTATAAAATTGTTATTTTAGTAAACCTCGCCTCCCTATTAAAGACCGTTACACGGGTTCATATTTTGTAATAAAATACGTACAAAATCTTGCTCTAGGCGTTTGAAATAAGCCTTTAGAATATTTCATTCTTGTTTCCAAATTACCCTACTTTCTTTATTAAAACCATAGGGGTTGCGTTCACCCCCTGAAAAGAAAGTTAAGCCATGTATTCACTTAGAAACATTCAACTTAGGACTTCGTAAATCGGTTAGTAACACATCACTTATGAGTTGATTACACGTAACGAGTACAGTGGCGAGACAGTGCCCTCGGCCGAGTACTCGGTTTGTTTAAACAGTTTGACGAGGCGTGACAGTCACTAGAGCCATCATTTGTTTGCTCGGCCGAGTGTGCCCGTTTACTATCTCGCTACTGTAGTGGTTACGTGTACTCAAATTATTATGTTATGCTACGGACTATACGAACGGTCTTTGGATGGGTGACCGCGAGTGGCATTTATGACTGAGCACTATCGTAAGTGTGAATCGTTAAATTGCAGATTCCAGGTGATTGTTCTATAATAACCACCGAACCAAAATCAAAATCATAGCTAAGAACACTCTCGATCAAGTCGTCCCTATAAAACAGAAGAATCGGTTTAGTTTGGGTTAGTTTGGAAGCTTTAACCCCTGCACCCCTGTAGGCTTAGCATGGGCAGTGGACATATTGTCTTTCCACTGCTATTGTCCTGAGACCAAGAGACAAGCATATTATTCTAGCTTAACATCTACGCGCAAATAAAAACGATGTAAAACTATTTCTCCATGGCCCGTGCCTTGCTTGTTGGTACCGGGGTTTAAATCAAATTGTTATGACTCATGTCTTTGTCTATGCCACGAGCCCCATAATCAGTAAGTCGGGTAGTGAATACAAGGCTTTATCCATACGTCGGGAGTTCCACCCCCTTTCAAAACCATACGTCAGGGGTGCGTACCCCTACCGTAGACATTAAAATTAAATTACGCTCTATTTTGTCGGAACTGTGAGTTATGACTGAAAAAATATGTTTAGACTCTTCCAGTAACTGGAGCAAGTTGCTGGAAGCGCAAACTTTTGCAACAATCACAATCTTTTATTTTGACTACGTCCGATATTGTTCATATTCGAAAAAAGTACCACATGTTTCTATGAAGTGTTATCAAAATCGACCCGTAAATGGTGCCGCAGCTTTCTTAACTTTTTAAGGAAAGTGCCCAAATAAAGATAAATGTCAACAAAAAAATAAATTAGAATCTGTATACCTACCAAGTTCCGTCGAGACAAGTTGAAAAATACGATCTGTACGCGAGTGCCGACATCCATAAAACAATCGTTCAGTTCAGACCAATGACAACACATTTTGCCATTTGTAGTAGAGACGCTTCCCTTGCTCGATTAATAAACAGACTCACTATGCCAGTACTGGACTATTCCAGTGTCTGGATCTAGTTACTGCGCCAATCTAAACGAATCACCCAAGAGGCGGTGAAATATGGGAGCGTGCGTCTAATTATCGAGATGGCGCCTGTAATCTAATAAAAAGCGTAAGTTAGTGTCTTCCTTTCAAGCGAGAAATTCCTTTAAAGCAATCTTGTTTAATTACATATTTCTCTATGATGTTTCTTAGAATAATAAAGTTTCTTGTGATCCCTCTTCTTTGGCTCACTGGTGTGTTCAGGCAAAAGACAATTTACATAACCCTTTTGAGACTTGCTGTAACGTTTCACACTCATAGCTCCCCTGTGTCGAGGATGCCATGGAACACGCACAAAGACAAGGACAACTAGCACCCAGAGCAGATATTTAAATTCATCATTCAAACATCTGCCCGGCCGGGAATCGAACCGACCTCTAGTGGCTCGCTGTGGTGGAACACCTACCATTGATAAATAAATTGTCATTATTTCTTTTCAAAGTATAAAAATCGACATACTAGCAATTTTCGATTGCAATTATATTTCTCACCTATACCCGAGCTGCGCTAAGATTCATTCTGACGTCTGTTATAATAGTGTAAAATGGCGAATGAAAACATTTTCTTCTATTTTACTGTAGGTAATTAGTGTATCGGCTAGAATTACGCACTAAAAGAAGCAAAAGTTTTTGAACGATTTCGTTCATTACTTTATAATGTTATTGCCGCTGTCAATTCGTTTCTTAGCGGTTTTGGCTTGTGTTTACATTTAAATAACATAATTAGGCTATACAGGGTTTCAAGGAAAGAGTATGGTAAGTCGAAAAGGGCTCATATTACTCATTATTATGAACTACTTTTACTATGGAACCAATCCAGAAATCGCGAAAAAAAAATCAGATGTTCCATACATTTTGTCATTGGCATTTACTATGGAATTGGAACAGCTTATTTTTTACCTGAATTCCGGGTTGGTCCCATAGTAAAAGTTGTTAATAATGATGAGTACTATGAGTCTATTTAAGCTTTTTTTCCTTATAACTCTGTATACACATTAGACTACCTTTGCTCACAAGAAACCCTTCAATTTATTCCTTCCTTTGCCTACTTTCACGGTCGTGCCCCTGCTTTATATTCCAAGCTGGGTTCTCTGTTAACTCAGAATAAGTCACAAAAGGTCAACGTAAGCCCGTCAAGGCTGAACGGCAACTTTCCCTGTTTTTACAAGATTATTTTAGTTGAACATAAAAACACTATTGACTCTAAAGATAGGGAATACAATTCTTGCTGAAAAAGAAATGAAATGAATAAATAAATGCGAGTTAGACGGGTACCCCTGTGACATGTCTACCCTGCTTCGCTATTTGCGTCCGTTTTGGACTCAGATAGATAGATAGATAGATAAACTCTTTATTGTTCACACCATAAATTACAAACAAAAGAATTATAACACATGAAACTAGCGACAAATGGCGGCCTTATCGCTAAGAGCGATCTCTTCCAGGCAACCTTAGGATGGAGAGGATAGACAAAAAATAGAAAAACGGGGTGTGCAATATTGAGAAAAAAACTGTCGTATAAACCTACATAAAAAAGTAAAAAACATTTAGAAATACATACATTCAAATAAAATACATTCTAATACTAAAACTACCTACATTAGCGAAAATATACTAAACATAGAAATCAGAAACCAGGAATCACTCAGACACAGAAAACACTCAGAAACTCAGAACTCAGAAATCAGGAATTAGAAATTATCTCATTCTTTTCGACCGCCACGCATGTAACTACGCGTTTGACATATTATTATTTAAATCACCGTCAATATTTTTATTTAATATGTTAATACTGCTTGCGCCCCGAGGTTTCACCTGCCTTTTCCGGGATAAAAAAGCAGCCCATAATATGTTAATCCAGGGTATAAGCCACCTTCGTCCCAAATTTCATCTGAATCGGTTCAGCCGTTTTTTCGTGATTGAGTAACAAACATGCAAACTTTCACATCGATAATATTAGTAGGATAGTAGAATTGATTTAATAGTTTTTAAAGTTATAACTTCTTAAGGCGCGATAGAGAAATATGATGAGAGTGAATTTTTACGATGCGCGCGCACAACGACACCTAAATTCTACATCGTGAAGTTAGTTCTAGGTGGCATGAAAATTGATAACTATGTTCAAGTTGTATATTCTAGTATTTTTATATTTAGAACACGTGTTTCGTAAGAGTACAATTAAACAGTGTGAATAAATAAATTTGGTGTTTTTATTAAATCTATTTCATATACGGTGATAGTATTTAATAATAATTTATTATTTATTAGTATATCTATATATATTGAAAATTAGTGATAAAACTGATTTGAATAAACTGTTTTGAGTGCATTTATAGATTTGAGGTTAATTGTCGGTATGTATAATTTATTTTTCCATACGCCAAAGAAGTATAACTTCTAACGCGTGTACATAAGTACACACACTCTTTTTTTTCTTCTCAGTCTTTTGTGTCCCAGTGCTGGGCAAAGGTCTCCCCCGTCGAATTCATATTTTATATCTACGTTAATATTTTTACATACGTGCAATCCTCTCTACTCAAATATGCACTGGTCTCAGACAAACTTAAGGAGAAAGATAAAGCGCCGCGGTTATCCGACTGAAGCCACTCTGTTATTCATATGTGGTGTCGATTGTGCATTGTTTTGTTTTTGTTTTGTGTACGTTATCTGCGCAAAGTCGGTAAGAATTTACGAGCGAGCACAGTTTCATATATCAATGTGTGCGTCTATATACAGGGTTATTCATAAAGGGTATGCTAAGTCGAAAAGGGCTCATATTACTCATCATTATGAACAACTTTTACTCTGGGACCAACTCGGAATTCGCGAAGTAAAAATCAGCTGTTCCATACATTTTGTCGAGTGTCATTGACATTTTTCTATGGAACAGCAGATTTTTGTTTCGCGAATTTCGGGTGGTCCCATAGCAAAAGTTGTTCATAATGATGAGAACTATGAGCCCTTTTCGGCTTAGCATACCCTTTACGAATAACCCTATAGTTTACGTACGCGAAAGTTGATAAATAAAAAGCTAAATTTTATTTTATTTAGATTATATTACAGTTTACTTTTAAATAATAACTGCCTTCAGAACCCAGTCGTGTTAGTCTAGGCAATCGGAAATATTGTTCACACCGAACACCAAAGTAGCGGAGATTTTGGCGGCTTCATCCTCAGTGCTCCAACTTTCTTTCCAGGTTTATCTGAGGCACTGAAGATATATTAGTATTTGTATAATGCAACCACGCGTTGCGAACTGGTTGGTTACATTGTATACAACCCCGTATTGCCACCTGCGGCTCAGACTACGAATTGCACTCTACATTTTTGGACCGCGCAAATTGTGCATATTCGTGCTTTTTCACAGAGTTTTTGTGGAAAATAAAACGCGGGGTGGAGTGATAAATTAAGTTTTTTTTGGTTTTAGACCGTTCTACCTAAAAACTTGCAACATTTTGTTTTAATCACTCGGGGAAACTCACGTATTATTAAGTCGGATTTTCTGACTACCTATAGGTTTCGATAGCATCCGGTGATCTTTTTCAAGGAGTAAAACGCGCGCGAATCCTCGTCTTGGTTGGTGCCGCTGCACTCAAAATTTTGAAGCGAATCTTGGTTACCACATATCTCAGTACCTAACTACTAAACCGATTTTGATAAACTGTTCGTTAGTCTTGCAAAAACTCGAATATGGCTCGACACAGGCCAGTTGGAGGTCAAACGCAGATTTATACAATAAAAAAAAAACAATATGAATATTTTTTTGTGTTTTATTCGCCTCAATACAGGAATGGTTTGGATAAAAAGCGAGTGAAGTTGCGGGCACAGCTACTTAGTCTTAATATACAATATGTCCGGTTTCCGATGTCCGATACTTTAAGGGGTTAAAATGCAATTAATTTTATCGACAAATCACGGATTTTTTTTTATTTTTCTCCATCAATAAAAAAATGGCAGCACTTTAAAAAAAATGTTAGCGAAGCATAGGTGCTTGTATTAATTAAACAATATCTACCCAAGTAGAGGACTTACAAACACAAAAGTGGTCTCAAATGTTAGTTAATAGTATAGACAATAAATCTAGATTCAAATTTTAATTTTTTAATGTTTCAGTATTATTAAAAATAATTTTTGAAAAAAATAAATTGGACAACAAATTGATGTTTTTTTCAGATTATTAGTTTTAAAAAAAACCAATGTGTTAACCAATTTTATTTATTTATTTTTTTAATAATACAGGATATTTGCTATAAATGTACATTTAAATCTTAACTGTGAGTTAGATAGTTTAGGAGCTATGACAGTGTAAACATACGTACTTGAAAAGCGCGCATACCCCAGCAAATGAAATAAAACAAAAAAAATAAAATAAGAGATAATGAGAAAAATAAAAAAAAAACCGTGATTTGTCGATAAAATTAATTGCATTTTAACCCCTTAAAGTATCGGACATCGGAAACCGGACATCTTAATATATATAAATCTCGTGTCACAATGTTTGTCCTCAATGGGCTCCTAAACCACTTAACCGATTATAATAAAATTCGCACACCATGTGCAGTTCGATCCAACTTGAGAGATAGGATAGTTTAAATCTCAAATTATAGTCGCAATTTTAATTTATTGCAAATTATATATATAGGTACTGATAATTTTTACTATAAATTGACAAGTTAGCATCAACATACTACGGTTGCTATAGTTACGCAATGGCTTTTGACAGGACAACGTCTGTCGAGTCAGCTAGTATTGTATATAAATTACGTGTCACGTTGTTTGTCCGCTATAATAGACTCCTAAACTACTTAACCGATTTCAATCAAATTTGCACACCGGGTGCAGTTCGATCTAACTTAGGAGATAGGATAGCTCACATCTCAATTTATAGTAAACTAGCTTCCGCCCACGGCTTCGCCCGCGTGGACTATACCTCGGGAACCGATAATTAATTCAAGCCTCCTTTTTTTAAGAGCATGTAAATGGCGTCATACAATGGAAGCAGGGACCCCAAAAACCCCCGGATGCAATAAATCAGCCCCCTGTAATCATTTAGAAAAATGACGGCCATTTTGAATCATTTGTATTTTCGCCACCACCATCAAGTAGCCCTTGCTAACTCCTATGACATTTAGTCAAACACCCACCCATCTTCAACCGTATCGGAGATATAGACCCTCAAAGTTTGTATGGCGGCCATGTTTTTGAGGCGACTATGTTACTTTTAATGGCTCCAAAAAGGTCCGAGGTTTTGGTGACTTTTTAGTCTCAGCGCTTTGGTAAAAATGTTTTTAGTTTTCGAGATAATTAGCAGTTCCACCTCGAGGATGTGACTTTTCGAAGGTTTTTGATTTTTTCCGGATGTTGTTTACACGCCTTAAGTTTAGTAGGTACATCTGTAAAGTTTCATTGAGTTAGCATCAAAACAAATTCTTTCTCCGTACTATCATTACCACGCCATTTCACCCCCACAGGGGTTGATTTTCCAAAAGTGGTGAAAATGGTGAAAAATGGTGTTCGTTATTTTTTTAAGCTTAGTATATTTGAAAGTTTCAATACCGTGGCGTCAAAAACAATGCTTCCCCATACAAACTTTAACACCCTATTACACCCTTTTAGAGGTTGAATTTCAAAAAATTCTTTGTTGGTACATGTTTACTCGTCAAGACAAACACACCCTCCGTATTTTAAATTTCTACGACCAGCGGTGTAGGATGTGCCTTATCTGTCAGCGAGTCATTACAATTCTCTCTCCGTACTATATTTACCACGCCATTTCACCCCCACAGGGGTTGATATTCCAAAAATAATGAAACAGGTATCTATTATTTTTTTTAGCTTAGTACAATTGCAAAGTCAAATAATCGTTGTATTAGGAAAAAAATATTTTTATACAAACTTCAACACTCCGTTTAACCCCTTTAGGGGTTGATTTTCAGAAAACAAAAAAATAAGTGTCAATTATTTTTTTTAGCTTAGTATATCTGCAAAGTTTCGTAGCCACAGTATCAAAAAAAAAATCTCCATACAAACTTCAATACTCCGTTTCACCCCTTTAGGGGTTGATTTTCAAAAAACAAAAAAATAAGTGTCAATTATTTTCTTAAGCTTAGTATATTTGCAAAGTTTCATAACCACAGCATTAAAAAAAAATCTTCATACAAACTTTATTGCTCCGTTTCACCCCTTTTGGGGTTGATTTTTAAAAAATGTTGAAATAGGTGTCAATTATTTTTTTTACTTTAGTATAGTCGCAAAGTTTGATAATCGTAGCATAAAGAAAAAAAAATTTTTATACAAACTTAAACACCCCTTTTCACCCTCTTAAGGGTTGAATTGGGCAAATTCCTTTCTTAGTGTGCGTCCGCTTTTTGATATAAAACTTTTGTCCGAATTTCACGTTTGTAGTTTAAGCGGTTTAGGCTGTGCGTACATGTGTCAGTCAGTCACGACCTTCACTTTTATATATATAGAAAAACATGAAAAATTAGAAAATTAATTTAACTTTAGCGCTTTGGACAATGTAAACTTTTTTAATGTAACTTTTGACATTTGACATAGAATTGACGCAATGGCTTTTGACAGGACAACGTCTGTCGAGTCAGCTAGTATTGATATAAAAATATACAATAAAAACATCAGTCCAATTGAGAACCGCCTCCTTTTTGGAAGTCGGTTAAAAATATATCTCGGCTACTTTTGAAGGCAAATTTGAAGTTTCACCAAAACTTCGAAAATTAGCGGATATAGCAGAAGCGTAAAACTACGCTTCAAGCGCTTTTTGCGCTGTTTTCACACGAGCAAATGCGTTCTTTTATGCATTCTCTTTTTGGTCTATTTTTGCACAAAACTGGAAGTAAAATGCAAAACGTGGCGATATGGAATTTGGCTGTTGTTTTTAGTACTTTGTAAACTTTGTGCAGAATTTAAAGTTTGCTATGTTTATGCATGAGCTATTCATGCAATCCTGAAAGTTGGCGGAAGTTTTACGTGGTAAGCTTTCATATTGAGCGATATGGTGGTTTCTGTATTAACTGCAAACATTCCTGCGTTCCGGTTGGAAGGGCAACGATTCCAGTGAAATTTCAGGGCAAACAGAAGATTAAACATCTGATCTCAGGGTGACGAGCGCAGAGCTGTGCCGCGAAGGGTCTTGAACTGTTAGAGCTCAAAATTCTGGGTGACGCAGACCTGTAAAGCCGGGTCCAGATATGTATCATTTGCCCGATCCGATCACCGATACGCGTATCATCACCCGTCCACATAGGCGATCATGATACGCGTCAGCGATACGGATACGGTGATCGGATCGGGCAAATGATACATATCTGGACCCGGCTTTATGGGCAAACGTGACGTTTAACATCAGATGAGCGATTTGGTCGTCTCGTCACTAAATATGTAGTATTTAAAAAAAAACTAGTGTGTCTCGCGGTTTTGCTCCCTATTCTATAGAACTGTGCGATCACACACTGGTCCTATTCGTTTTGGGATCAAAAACAGTTTAAAAGGCCAACAATCGTTCGCATGTGTGACATACGAACGTGTACAATTGCTAACGATTTTGTCATTTTAACTGTTATTTTTGCCACCGATTCCAAAACGAACGCGAGGTTTGTGAAACAATTTTATTTAACTTCAACTTCAAATAATTGTGCGTGTGTGTGAATGTTTGTGACCACATACCAAAAAAAACAAAAAAAAAAATGAAAAAAAAATCCAAACCAAAAAAAAAATCCAAAAAAAAAATGAAAAAGAAAAAAAATGAAATTTGATATTTCCAAATTCCAAATTTCATGAAAATCGGTTGATTTTCATGAAATTTGGAACTTAGTCTATATTCGGGAATAACTAATAATCTACTTTTTCTCATCATCATCATCGCGCGAGTAAAACCGCGGGGCGCAACTAAGCAGTTAATAAATTCAAATTTAATTTTCAATGTGATGAGATGTATGTTTGTGTGCAGATACTACATAATCACAATAACCTACCAGTGGCGCCACAACAGCGGCTGCTGTAGCGATATTTATGAGCACCAATAAAAAGAGATCGCGATGGCACAAACAATTAAAAAGTTATAATTAACTGCGTCGAGTGGAAGGGTGGCCAATTAAAAGAACTGTTTCGTCTTACTTCTGTTTGTTTCTTTTATTTTTAGGAACAAATTTATTAACAGCTATCTTCGACCCTCGGTTTCAACCGCTATCGGACCGGTTATTTTTGGACCGCATCATTGCTTACCATCAGGCAAGTTGGTGGTCAAACGCGGACTTATTGACGTTAAACAAAATAAAAGACAAGTGGCTATTTCTGAAATAAGAAAACGAGAACTTACCCGCGAAAAAGTAGTAAAAGAGGCCTGAAAGCAAAGTAACTTCAACGTAACGTCAAAGGCTGTCCTTTTTAATACCCGGAATCTAAAAGGACATTCAATATCGGGCAATATGATACCGGAATCCTACGGTCACCATTTAATGCTTTATTCGTATAGAAGCAGGGAATATTCAAAAAGGGGTTTTTATTATGAACATTTTATTGGACAAGGCCAGGGAAAGGTTGGACGGAATCAAATCAACAGGGGTGACCCGGTGGTAAAAGGTAGAGGCGTCTTAGCACTAAAGTCTTGATACAAAAACCAATTAAAAAAGTCTGCTTGATAACTAAATATATTGTTGTTGAAGCTCGCGAAGAAAATCAAATTTAAAAAAAAAACAAAAGAGGACATCGTAATTTTACCCGATTGCCCAAGAGAAAAAATGGTAATGGTAATTTCACACTCCTAGCTCCCCCTAGGAATAAATCCTGTGTCGGGGATGCCATGGAACACACACAAAGACAAGGACAACTAACACCCAGACCCAGAACAGATATTTAAATTCATTATTCAAACATCTGTCCGGCCGGGAATCGAACCCGAGACCTCTGGCTTATAAGGCGGATACACTACCGCTGTGCTAAACAGGCCGACGAAGAGAGAAACGTCATGTTTGTCCATATTTTACCTCTGACTCCAACCTTTGTTTTTATACGTGCATTCACACACCCACGCAAAGTCGCGCATTATAATATTATTTAAAAAAAAAAAAGATACAAACATCCGAATTGAGAACCTCCTCCTTTTTGGAAGTCGGTTAAAAAGTACGAGTAAAGACAAATAAAAACGCTTGCTTCTTCAACTTAGACCAACCGCCATGTCACTTTCGGACTAAGTAATAAGAACATAAGCTCTACATCCCTGTAACTACTATTTATTCTGCGACACTACGGCCTTTATTAAATAAACATACTGTAGATTACTGCTGCTCAGAAGAAGCCTCATTTATTATGGAGCATGTGAGTTAATTAAATCTCGGGATTTTTATTTGAGCTTTTACTACGGCTGAGGCAGCGCGCCAATAAAACGGAAAGCGGAAAGCGTGGCGGGAACCTTGACAGCGCAAAACTCTTCAGCCTTAATTTGTTAACAAGTGTCTTCAAGTCGCGAGCACAAAACATATAGGTACAGAAGTCAATCTTTATAAAAAGTGCGCTTGAGCAACGCACACATAGACACCACTCATCATCATCATCCACAGCCTTCCTTATCCCACTGCTGGGTATAGGCCTCTCTCTCTTTTTTTTTTTTATGTCAATGAGTAACGAGACGAGCAAATCGCTCGCCTGATGTTAAACGTCACGTTTGCCCATAACAGGTCTGCGCCACCCAGAATTTTGAACTCGCAGAATAGGCGTGACGAAAGATTTTAAAATCCTCTTCCATAATGTGAGTACACATTTACTATTTACAAAAAAGCCTTTATTTCGGTAATAAACTTAAGTTTAACGAAGTTTGAAGCCATTTTTCACATATTTTTTCAACAGTGCCCGAAAACAGCTTGCTTGTGTCATGGCGTCGATTTGACATCACGGCATTGTGTCATGTCATTGTGTCTATGCGTGATGAGCGGCGGATGACCTGAGTTCACTTAGGCATGACGTCATACGCTATGATCGTTGTTTCTGACAAGATGGCCGATTGCTGTATTTTAATGTTTTAATTTATTGAAAATCTTAATAATCTGTTTTTTAAAAATAAAACTAAACATGTGTTTTAAATTTTTTTAATATGGCTAGTCCCCTGAAAGCATTGAATCGGCGATTTTTTGATACTGTCGTCATGCCTATTCAAGCCCCTGTGCGGCACAGCACTGCGCTCGTCACCCTGAGATATAAGTTGTTTAATCTCCCATTTGCCCTGTAATTTCACTGGAAACAATGCCCTTCCACATTACTGCTTGGCGGTGGAATAACTGGCAAAGGTGTGGTACTTCCCCAGGCGGGCTCTGCAAAAGAGCCCTACCACTACAAAGCTCGCCTAGCCACGTGTCCCGCCTAACTCCACGATTCATAACTACGGTTCCGACGTCCCAAACTCTGGTTCTTCGTTGGATTTCCGTATTTCGAACTTGATCTGTCTTGTAGTTTAATGCCGAGCATGGATCTCTGTGCAACTTTCAACTAGACACCGCTCACGGGGACGATATTTCGGACCGTTTCGGACGTGTGCGAGCGGGAGTGCCGTCCGCTTGAGACAAGCGTCTGTGAACTCCGAGCGTAGGTATGAAAAGTGAAGTACATACATGTGATTTACTTCTGTAGCTATCTGTTTTATGCCACTACGGTCAAGGCAGCGCGTCAATGAAACGGAAAGCGGAAAGTGAAGCGGGAAACCTTGACTTTGACAGCGCAAAACTCTTCATTGTTTTGTGCCACTCGATCTTAATCTATAATAATAATATTATAAAGAGGAAAGATTTGTATTTTTGTATTTTTGGATGTTTGTGTGGATTAAACTCGAAAACAACTGGACCGATTTCAAAAATTCTTTCACCATTCGAATGCTACATTATCCCAAAGTGACATAGGCTATATTTATTACATGAAAAAATTAGGGATCCTTACTAAAACTTCAATAGTGTCCACCCGTGCGAAGCCGGGACGAGCCGCTAGTTTGTTAATACGCGTCTTCAAGTCGCGAATGAATCGGTTTGTACTAGGCGAGTCCAACATCGTAGACCGCGGCATTGCTTATGGACTGATTATACGTAACGAGTACAGTGGCGAAACTGTGTCATCTGATCATCGAAACTGGGCCATCATAGTGAACAATTTTTACTATGAAACCAACACTGAAGTCGCTGACAAATTTAGTTGTTTTATACATTTATCGAGTGTCATTTTTATTTTTTATGGAACGGCAATTTTTTCGATTTCATCGTCGCCGTCGGTCTAATAATAAAAACTGTTCATAGTGATAAGTTACTATGAGCTTTTTTCAACTTAGAGTACCGTTTTATTACAGTCCTGTAGCCATGCTATTTGATCCTTAATTATTTATTGTCGTTTATTACATTAAGGGCGAGAACGATTTTTCTCTTTCTCCTGAAAAGTTATTTCCACATTCGCGGTTAGAAACGCGCAAAGATATATATTGATGATAATAATTCCACAAACGCCTCTCATTTGCATACAAGAACGTTTGTAGGCCGGCAAACGTCTTGGTTGTTAGGGTGGATGCACACATGGCTGTAAAAACCTGACGACCTGTTTGGCTCAGCGGTAGTGTACCTATCCGCCTTATAAGCCAGAGGGCCCGGGTTCAATTCCTGGCCGGGTAGGTAGTTGAATTTAAATATCTAGGTGTTAGTCCTTGTCTTTGTGTGTGTTTCATGGCATTCCCGACACAGGGTATCCTAGTGAGCTATGAGTGTGAAACGTTTATTTATTTATTTAAAACGGCATGCCAATTTTTTTTCGCAATTACAGGTTGTAAAGAAAGAGTATGCAAAGCTGAAAAGGGTTTGCAGTACTCATCAATATGAACAACTTTTACTAACGGACCAACTCTGAAATAAAAAAAAGACGTGTGGCACTCGGGGACTGCCGCGGTAAAGCTATTGCATAGCATTTTTATCAACTTATGCAATTATAATTATTTATCGAAACCTTACACTCGACACCTAGAGGCGAGTTGCTGAACTAAAGAGACAAGCGTGATATTTCAAAAAGTCATTAAAAGTTCTGCTATTCATCGATAGATGGCAACAAAACTAAAAAGTATCACTAAACAGTGTGAGGTTATTTTCGTTACGGAATTTCTGGATTCGGTCTCCACGCTCAAGGCCCGCTAAAGAAGCTATGCAATAGCTTAATAAAAAAAAATGTCTACGACACTCGACAAAATGTATGGAAAAAGCATCCGCCGTAATCAATGTCGATGTTTATGCGGACACAGATGTGCTGCGGCTTGATTGTTTAATCTCTCGCATGCATACACAAATGTATTTTGACTTCTGACCAAAATCACAGTACGATTGGGTTTGTAAGTCGGTTATTTCACATGAAAGTACTTTTGTAGACAATTTAAAACGACTAAAAATCGCGATAAAAAAATCTTAGTCGATCTGGATGACAACAAAACTCCTCAATTCCGTATTATTTCTAGTAGGGACTGGCAAGCTAACTAAATATAGTATGTCTTTGTCATTGCAACCTATTAGACAAGGACAACAATACTTAGAAAAATTAGATTAGTCGACTACAGCTCTCAAACTTGGTTACATTGTGTTAAAATAATAGTAATAAAAAAATATTTGCAACAGGCAACTAAACCCAGTAATAATAAAAAAAAAGTTTTTTTTAATTATTTATGATTTTTTCTACAGACTTGTCTAAACTTACAAGGTGATTGGAAGGGTGCAAAGCTGTAATGCGACTCTAACATAGATATTTTTTTACACCCTTTTAAGTTTTTTTCGTAGACAACCATGGCTCAAAAGGGCCTACAATGATCTATGCAAGCGTTACCTTACAGCTTTGCTTAGCTTTCAATCACCCTGTATATTCAGAATTTTAAACCCTATTAAGCCAGAGTTGTCTAACCAGAAAATTGCAATTTATTAATTTTTTTTTTTTAATTTCTTAGACAACCATCGCTCAAAAGGGTCTAAAATGATCTACGCAAGCGTCGCCGCGTCGCCTTACAGCTTTGCCCAGCTACAATCACCCTGTATATTCAAACAGCCACATCTATCTGTCCTATCCTTTACAGCTATTAGGAACCGTCTCAACTTCGCGCCTTAATGAAATTTTTCATATTCGTACTTATGAATGTGTGTGTGTGGGATGTGTGTGAGTGTGGGGTGAGTGTGCGTTTATTGCCTCATAAAGAGTAATGGATAACGGAGATTTCGTACTGATTTTAATGTATGGAGAGAACAGGAATTATTTCTTATGTTCTACATATTAATTTGCAATAAGTGTTTTCAGGAATCATCCCTGAAATCGCAAATAAATCTGCTGTTCCTTAAAGACGAGTGTTATTGACATTTTTCTATAGAACAGCTGTTTTTTTTACTATTTCCGGGCTGGTCCCATAGTAATTTTTTTTTTTACAAGACGAGCAAATAACAGTAACCCATAACAGGTCTGCGCTACCCAGAATTTTGAACTCGCAGTTCAAAACACGCGGCACAGCACTGCGCTCGTCACCCTGAGATATAAGATGTTTAATATCCCATTTGCCCTAAATCATGATTTTGAAATGATTTTTTCATTTTATCATGATTTTTCGGTGCTTTTCGGCTTAGCATACCCTTTCCTTAAAACCCTGTATGCACAATTTCTAAATTAAAATAAATTATACAAACTATATTTCAGTTACATAAAGACATATATGTAGATAGATGGATTTATCTTTTTTCTTTCTCTTTCTTTTCTTTTCATATCTTCCATTCAGTCTGATTCAGTAAACTAAAGAGGTCAAATGGTGCATGAAGAGTACATAAATAACAAGAATGTATGAGTGTGAATGCGATGAAAGATAATTTAGACCCGTCAGTGGTCATCCCATCGTAAATTGTAAGGGTGCGACCACACCAGGCCGGGTGAGGAAAGGAGCGATATACTCGTATCTTGTATGAAATTGAGGTAGACCGCAAAAGTAGCACGTGTGATCGATACTAATACTAGCTGACTCGACAGACGTTGTCCTGTCAAAAGCCATTGCGTCAATTCTATGTCAAATGTCAAAAGATACATTAAAAAGTTTACATTGTCCAAAGCGCTATATGGTTTAAGTATTTTTAAATTTTCTAGTTTTTCATGTTTTTTTACTATAAATTGAGATGTGAGCTATCCTATCTCCTAAGTTAGATCGAACTGCACCCGGTGTGCAAACTTGATTGAAATCGGTTAAGTAGTTTAGGAGTCTATAGCGGACAAACAACGTGACACGTAATTTATATAATACTAGCTGTTCCCCCCACGCTTCGCTGTGGATAAAAAAAGAAAAAAATAATAAAATAAAATATAGCCTATGTTACTTTGGGTTATTGTAGCATTCGAATGGTGAAAGAATTTTTGAAATCGGATCAGTAGTTTTTGAGTTTATTCCACACAAACATCCAAAAATACAAAAATACAAATCTTTCCTCTTTATAATATTAGTATAGACTAGCTGTTCCCTGCCACGCTTCGCAGTGGATAAAAAAAAAAATATATATATAGCCTATGTCACTTTGGGATAATGTAGCATTCGAATGGTGAAATAATTTTTGAAATCGGTCCAGTAGTTTTTGAGTTTATTCCACACAAACATCCAAAAATACAAAAATACAAATCTTTCCTCTTATTAGTATAGACTAGCTGTTCCCTGCCACGCTTCGCAGTGGATAAAAAAAAATATATATATAGCCTATGTCACTTTGGGATAATGTAGCATTCGAATGGTGAAAGAATTTTTGAAATCGGTCCAGTAGTTTTTGAGTTTATTCCACACAAACATCCAAAAATACAAAAATACAAATCTTTCCTCTTTATAATATTAGTATAGATATATTAAGATTAAGAAGATTATAAAGAGGAAAGGTTTGTATTTTTGTATGTTTGTGTTGAATAAACACAAAAACTACTGGACCGATATCAAAAATTCTTTCACCATTGGATTGCTACATTATCCCTGAGTAACATAGGCTATATTTTATACCCGTGCAAAGCCGGGGCAGGTCGCTAGTGTAAAATAAACAAAATTAAATGCATTAACAGGAAGTCGAAATTCAAATTCAAATATTTCGGACAAAAAGGTGCCATTTTTTTTAAAGGACCTTCTATTACAATTTTCGTTTTAATAACTCGAAAGTATTCACGTATTATTGAGATACTCTGATTACATTTTCAATCATACTCGGTGATCTTTTTCAAGAAGCAGCCGACGCGATTTCGAGGAGGACAAATTTTAATGTCAATGATCTCGAGAAAATGTGTGACACAGCGGATTTTTTTCGCGATTCCCGAGTTGGTCCCGTAGTAAAAGTTGTTCATAATGATGAGTACTATGACCCTTTTCGGCTTAGCAAACAGGGTACTTTATGAATAACCGTGTATACGGGGTTACATGGAACGGTGATACACCAACCAGAAAGCAGACCAGAAAAATCACTGTACTTACTCATAAATTATGCTTTAGCTATCGGCCAAAGTGTAAAATTGCTTGAATTAAATCAGCTATTTATTCTGTAAAAAACTTTCTTACGTACGGATGATACAGTTGAAGGTAAGCGTTTTTAAAAAAATCAAAAATAAGCTTCTGCTTGACCGTCAACTCGCCTGCTGGTGAGCAATGATGCGGTCTACTTAGCATACCTTTCCTTTATAACCCTGTTATGTACAAGTTTATTTACCACAAGAAGACAGTAATCTGGTAGTAAATACATACTTTATTGCTAGTTTGGTGCCGTTTGCATGCAGTACTGAAGTTTAATTGTCTGGAAGATATTGCTGAGCAATAAGGCTGCTCTGTTTTGTTTTCATAACGTTAAAGCTTTGTGTGTGTATTAGGTTTGTTTGTTTTAACTTTATTTCATAAAAGTCAAAAGTTCATTTTGTAAACATTAATGAGGTACCTAAGTCCGTTTGTGGCGTGAGCTTATCATTATAAGAGTGGTTTACTAACTTTCGCTTTTTCTTATATTTTTGTGATTGACTGAATATTATTGTAACTAAAAAGATTGAATTAAAGACCTTTCGTACCATTGTATAATATCATTTCAAAATACCCACAGTATTAAAGTTTAAGTTAAATTTTCGAATCAAAACCTTAATCCAATGAACTTACAATACATAATCAAATCGGTCAAATACTCATTCAAACTTGAATCGATTTATCGAGAGTATCGAATACCGAGTCGTATGGTAACATCACTAGTTACGTCGCGATGACAAACGTCAAAACGGGCCTCTTATTTTGTGTTGATTATAATTTGTATATAAAATAGGAAATAGGATGTGTTTCCATTTCAGTTGCGCCGTGAGGTCAGTAAAATAAACCTATACAAATAAACAATAACCATCTATTCCAATTTTCAGAGATTACCTCCAATAAGATTTCGAATTTAAGACGATTGAAGCCAGTCATATACATATCTACGATTTATTTATTTATTATTTATTTTTTAGTTATTTTATAAAAATGAGTCTACATTTTATACAGTCTACAAAGCTGTGGTAGCTTAGTGGGAGAACAGCCGCTTCGCATTTTTGAGGTGGCGGGTTCAAACCCCGACTCGTACCAATGAGTTCTTTGGGACTTATGTACGAATTTACATACCACTGGCTTTTCGGTGAATGAAAACATCGTGAGGAAACCTGCATACGTCCGGAGAAGAAATTCAGTGGCGTATGTGAATCCACCAATCCGCACTTGGTCAGCGTGGTGGAATACGGCCTAATCACCCTTCGAGGGTAGACCTGCATCCCAGCAGTGGGAGGATTAGAGGTTGCATATGATGATGATGATGATGATGAGTCTACATTTGACCATTAACTCGCCCTTGCGAAGTGACGATATGTTCGAAGACTTTATCTTCGCAGACTAAGAAGATACTCTCAGTGACTCTTATACACTTTCTGGCGAGTATTATCTCGGTCCCTGTCGCTCTCATTAGAAATGTCACGAGAGTGAGAGTGACGGAGATATTCAAACGCCCAAGAATAAGTCCGTGAACATAAAAAGCTTTACATGGTTCATTGCTAACCGAAATAGGCTTTATCGGTTAATTACACGTAACGAGTACCTATAGCGGCGTGACAGGCAAACGGGCACACTCGGCCGAGCAAACAAATCATGGCTCTAGAGACTGTCTCGCCTCGTCAATCTGTTTATACAAACCGAGCACTCGACCGAGGACACTGTCTCGCCACTGTACTCGTAACGTGTAATCAACCCATAAAATATCAAATCGGCAACGCTTACATTTTGGTAAGAACAAAGACGTATGGAAACTAACGTGGTTTTGACACATTTAAATAAATTATTTTTACATGAGTATTCAAGTGTTCATTTTATAAGAGAAAAACACGTTGAAAGTGGGTCAAAATCGCGCCCAAACGAGTAACAAACATACAAACAAACATACAAGTGAAGCTAATAAAAAGCGTGGAATAAAAACATTGTTATACGGTATCTATAGAAGTTATCTATGCAATCCGAAGCCCATCTCTGACCGCAGAACCGTCGACATATTGGTTTCCTGTCGGTTCGAGTCTTCGTTTCCTTCTTTATTAGCTTGATAGATCCTTCGAGCCCAGTGGGCTTCATAGCGTGGAGACACAGGTAATAAACCCAGTAGGGAAACTAGTAATAACTTTACTTTACTACGAGTATAAGGGAGATTAATGTTTGATTTGACAAGATTGGCATATAATCGGGATACAAGAAGAGAGGCCTATGCACAGCAGTGGGCTAGAAAAGGGCTCAAAATACTGAACATTACAGTTTATGTTAGTGACATTTTTCTATAGAAGACCTGATTTTTGTCGAGATTTCAAGGTTGGTCCCAATAAAAAAAAACATAACGGTAAGTACCGTGAGCCCTTTTCGGCTAAGCATACCCTTTCCTTTAAACCTTGTTTAAGTGACACCTTAGCCTTAGAAAAAGAATTATTCTTTGACTGGACATTTTTTGTGGCATAAAAAGTAATGAAGCAAAGATGTCCTTCTGCACAAGACAGCAGTAACTGTGGTGCTTGTTCTCCTTGATAAAATTAATCACAGACCTGGTACGAGCTATTTTTATAACGTCGACAAACTGTTTTATTTATTTTGATAAACCACTTTGTTGCTATTTTTGCAGCTGCGGTTTCATCTTCTCTATAAAAATATGAAATGCTGGATATAAAATATGAAAATATGTTCGTTGGTAGGCTGACTCAAATCAAAATGAGAATGGCTGGACCGATTTTGTTAAAACTGTTTGATCTAGCGAAGTGAGATCTCAGAGTCTAGATAGTCTAGTAGAGACGAAAACTACAGTAATTATTAATGCGATATTTATGAAATCTTGCAAACAAATTCTTTGCAATTGTTCAAATGTGAATCAAATCCTCCTTCTCACCTTCGGTTTTTCCTCGAAATTATAATCTTGGCCACTTGAAACAAAGGGTTAATGGAGTCCTCCATCGATCTATAATCCGACTTCGGTGGAGTCCTCAAAGATAGTCAACGCACTGAAGATACTTTGGGTTTTGGAGGTCCATATGCGGCGTTGTCTGCTCACCATCATTTGACGAAAAAAACGGCCGACTAGTTCTTTGCGAATTCGGGCTTCGACTCCGTTCCCCAAAACTACCGGGGCAAAGGCCTAGCAAAACCACACCAGATACAAAATCCCGGAAAATTATTTTTGTTGTTGTTTATCCTCAAATACTCTATTAACCCTTTTGAACCCATAAAATAAAAAAATATGTTTTACAATCAAACAAATTCTCAAAGTTTAATTCAAAACGGTTTAACCAACAATTTGAAAATAAAAGCTCAAATACTCTATTAACCCTTTTGAACCCATAAAATAAAAAAATATGTTTTACAATCAAACAAATTCTCAAAGTTTAATTCAAAACGGTTTAACCAACAATTTGAAAATAAAAGCTCACACTAAAGCCCACTTGAGCAACATGCTCTGAACTTTGAGATAAACTGGTGTCACAAAATATGGAAAAAAAGATGGACAACTTTATAAAAAAAAAATGCAAGTAAACATTTTTGGCCTGGACGTTGGCTTGGTCCGTAAAGCAATAAATTACTAACAGAGTCGTGTTTTTGAACTGCCTCTATGGGGAGTAAAGTTTTTAGAGTGCTATGTATATGTATGTGTTATCTGTCTAACTAAACTAATCTTTTAACTAGAATTGAAAAGCCAAGTGTGTTCTTTTCTTTTCTATTCGATTTGCTTGCGTTCGACTAGTAGTGTAAACACACACACTATATCTATAGAGGACACCCACTCAGGTAGAGCGTATTTATTTCACCAACCAACCCGAAATGCGCGAAAAAAATATCAGCAAATTTCTATGGAACACCATAGAAATTTGTCAATGACACTCGACAAAATGTATGGAACAGCTGATTATTTTCCCGAATTCTGTGTTCGTCCATAGTAAAAGTTGTCCATAATGATGAGTATTATGAGCCCTTTTCGGCTTAGCATACCTTTTATAGAAGCCAACCTTGTCCATCTGCTCTTCCCTCCTCTACATCATCTTCTACAATTTACAACACACGGTACAGCGCTGTGCAGGGTGGGCCTTTGTAAGAACGCGGGCGTAATTCTCTCTCGTTATGGAAAATGGCCTCTCGGAATTAATATAAAGTAGGCCGACGTACCCTTAATAGCTCGCTCGAGTATTTTTATAGGGTTCTGCAGAGATGAAAATAAAACTGTTATGAGATCTCATCATTAATATTTTTGTTCATGTGTGGAGCTGTGTGATCATGTGAGGATTGCTTGCTGTTTTACAAGCTTTTATTTACTTTCCGTGTTAGTACGTCTGTGTGGTCAAATCTTGTAACTGAATTTTGCATCTTCTTCTTCTCTTCTCTTGTATATAAAAATGAATCGCATTTCATTTGTCTGGCTAAAACTCGAGAACGGCTGGACCGATTTTAATATTATTTTTTTGTTTTGTTCGCTCTAATACAGGAAAGGATTAAAAGCAAATATATATACCTATATAATTATATAAATAACAGCGGGTGAAACTGCCAGCTGCAGTCATACATAAAAATGGGCAAAACGCAAAGTGAAATTGTTAGGTATTAAAACTTGTGTTGAATCGAACTGATTTTTTTCGATTTTTTATAATTTATTTCAGTAATTTTAGAACTTCAGAAATATTGAAATTAACGAGCGAGATAACGGCGCATTATATTCTGCCCCTTAAAGCCAAAATGTCATTTGCGGCTTTATAAAACTAGTTTCAACTACTTTCATTAATTACACAGAACAGAAACGGAGCACAAAATTCAATAAAATTTGAACTAAAATTTCAATCCGATTGTCAAACTGACACCTTTAATAAATCACTGTTGCCCATAATCCCGCACATGGGCCCGTAATAGGGCCAAATGGGCCACATGGGCCACAATTTTAATCGCCAACGGTCACTAGTAGTATTAATAAATGGGGTTTATGCAGCAGTTAATCAATCGATTTACTGCAAAATTATGGCGGAAATAATTACCAATTAAAACCAGCTACTATTATTAATACCATTAATAATATAGACCGAGCGAAGTGTGATCTCAGAATCTAGGGGAACTAATTTGTAGTTGGTTAATAAGCAATTTTTAAAAGGTTTTATTTTATTTTATTGCATCGTCATCGGAGTTAGACAGGTATATCAAATTTCAGCTCAATCGGACATCGGGAAGTGGTAGAAAATTGAGATGCAAGATTCCACCCGAACAAACATAGATAAGTCCAAAGAAATACATAATAATATGTTAGTTAGCTACATACATTGCAAGTTAAATAAAAGCTTTTGTAGAATTTTTTTACAAAACAAAAAAACAAAAACCGACTTCAAAAGACCGACTATTGAGTTATTCATCTATTTGTCACGCACGTACTTAATGCAAATTTAAGGCTCATATGGTTTTCTCATGGATACCATTATCAGAACTGGACTTAATTGAAATGGGACCAAATGGGAAGCGTCACATTTCTAATAAAAAAAGAATCATCAAAATCGATTCACCCAGTCAAAAGTTATGAGGTAACCACCGAAGTCAGATTATATAGATCGATGGAGGTAACAAACATAAAAAAAACACACAGTCGAATTGATAACCTCCTCCTTTTTTGAAGACGGTTAAAAATGGTTGTTTATTGTCGGACGATAGCTTGACTCAGACGTTCATAAAATTTTTAGTCAAGTGGTTCATGTCAATATTTTTTAAGTAATCAAACCTCTGATTAAATCCTACTTATATTTATGTGTTATACATAAGATTTGAGTGTTTGGATGTTTGTTGCTCATTCTCGCAAAAACGGTTGAACAGATTTGTATGAAATTTTGTATGAAGACAGCTCTACCCTTGATTAACATTATTATAGGCTACTTTTTATCCCGGAAAACGCGGCTAAACCGAAGGCGCTTCTAGTTGAAAAGTAAACCAGAAAACTGCTTGATTTCTAACTTAGACATAAAATATGTTAGTGCGTTTTGACTTTTAATCAAAACTACTGTGTAATGGGTTGACTACACGTAACGAGTACAGTGGCGAGACAGTAAATAGGCACACTCAGTCAAGCAAACAAATCATGGTTCTAACGACTGTCTCGCCTGTAACTATTTATACAAACCGAGTACTCGGCCGAGGACATTTTCTCGCCACTGTACTCGTTACGTGTAATCAACCCTAATACTTTGCTCGCTTGTTTGTCACCAAACAATTGGTCGTAATTGGCTGTGATTGGCGGAAGGGCCGTGACGTCACAGTCTATTCATGCCAATTGAGAGATCCGGCTTCCTTTCATGTCAAGGACTTATAGAAGCACTTTCAAGAGCTATTATGATCTTACGATCCATTGGCTGCGTCCTGCGGATTTTGCGTGCGATTTTTTTAGTCTACCCGCATTTTTTTTGACAAAAATAAGTTATGATTATATAATATTAAGTTAAAACTGGTGTTTCTATTATATCAGGGGAAAGTAGTCACATCATCGTAGTGCACAGTGCACACTACCCCTTAGCCAAATTTCATCAAAATCTGTCCAGGCGTTTAGTTGGCAAAAAGGTAACACAGACTGACGAAGTTACTTTCGCTTGCGATCCATTTTTTTTTAAGAATCAAAAGTACAATGACGATACTGTTATAGTTCAGTTTCTAATAATTAGAAACTAAATTAAATTATTCAATCATTATGAAGGAAGAAGAGTTGGAGAAATAAAAGTTCATTTACTTTATTCTCCAATTTTTCAACTTACATCCCAAAAACCCGTCCAAAACTGTTTAAATGACACAATATTTGGCTAAAATGAATTTCGTTATTTTCATTAGCGACGCAACGCGCAGAACGTGACACATGCAGGCTTTTAATTACGTACTGACGTCACAGCCATGACGTCACGGAAATGATTAACTCTCACAATGGGAAATTATTTCAACAAGTAAAATGCGGGCGTATTTTGTACTACGCGATGTGAAATGGAATTCTGACCCAGTTTGTTTGAAAAAGTTGTGATTTTATTTCGATGTGATTTGGCAGGACGGTGCTTGAGATTCCGATTAAAAAAGTCTTAAGAGGGTTGGACGGTTACTGATCGTAGAGAGTTTGCTAGTTGATCGTAGAGGGTTTCCAAGGTTTGGTCAGTTGATCACAGAGGGTTTGTCAGTTATTGTCGTAGTAAGAGGTTCAGCAAGTGAACGTGGTGGGTTGGAAAGTTGATCGTAGAGGGTTTGTTAGTTTATCGTAGACGGTTTTTTGTTTTTTATTGTTTGGGTGAGGGGAACAGTCACAGCGGTGTGGGGAACAGAGAGCTTTCGGACTACATCTAGCTGTTCCCCTTAATAATGGAATCGTAGCCGGTTTGCTAGTTAATCGTAGATGGTTTGCTAGTTAATCGTAGATGGTTTGCTAGTTGATCGTGGATGGTTTGCTAGTTGATCGAAGAGGGTCAGTCGATTGTAGAGGTGAAGGTCACCAGTTTAGCTTTACAGTAGCTAGTAAAATCCAATTATTGTCTTGATAATCCATCTTGATTTTCATTGACAATTGACGATCAATCTCTGTCCTATCGACTAGGAAACAATACAGCTAAAATCAGCAACTTTCCTCAATGAAGACAATTAACAGGACACTTAATTTACTTCCTATCTAATCGCAAATTACAAGCCAAATAGATTATCATCGCCATTATAAACCATGACGCAATAAATAATAAAAACCAGCAGCAAATAAATTTTGAAAGTAATTAAACTCGTACAAGTTTTGTATAACAAAATATTTTATCGCGGCAATTTCCAGTAGTAAAGTCGTTAATGGCGGCCTGTAATGGATAACACTTAAGTTGTTGTTAAATTTTGTTTTACGACACGACAGGTAGAACAAACAACCTGGGTCTTGGACTAACAAGGTAAGGGACAAGCCTGATCTAGTGCCAAAATTGTGGCCGGCTGAGAGCGCGCAATTTCAATTTATTTTTGAACCAAATATGATCGAAAGTAGTCAGGTATTCGACATAATTATACGTGAGTGATAATAATACACGAGAACACTCGTATTAATTGTAACAATAATATTTCTTGGCAATCCTTCAACCAATTTTGCTCATACTCGAACACGAAAATGTTATTGCAGCTAGTAGTTCGAAAATTTTATGAAAATATGATCATATGCAACCTTTAATTCTCCCACTGTTGGGATACAGGTCTACCCTCGAAGGGTGGTCCGGCCGTATTCCACCACGCTGGCCAAGTGCGGGTTGGTGGATTCACATGCGCCATTGAATTTATTCTCCGGACGTATTCAGGTTTCCTCGCGATGTTTTCCTTCACCGAAAAGCCAGTGGTATGTAAATTCGTACATAAGTCCCAAAGAACTCATTGGTACGAGTCAGGGTTTGAACCCGTCACCTCAAGAATGCGAAGCGGCTGTTCTTCCATTGAGCTACCACGACTCATATACTCATCGATCGAAAATATGATCATCGTTACTATATCGTCTATTACAAGCACCAAATTCAACTAGAAACTCGGACTTAGTTCGGTCATTAAAGTTAACACGATATTTCAGTTTTTTATTATTTTTATACGCCGAGACAGATTAGACACTATTATATTGTCCAAATCACTATTGGCGTCTAGTGAAGCACTGGAGATTAAAGTAAAAGTTATCGGTTGGTACAAGCGGAGAAGTAGCAGGTCCCAGCGCTTATTCGTCAAACCTTATAAGACCTACTTAACAGCCAGACTTTTGCTGTTTATGTCTTGATGTTTAGACATTACAACTGAAATAGATGTTTGCGTGCCAAAGTTTCTTGTAAAACATTAATGAATGATATTCTTTGTGATTTTTATGAGTAGGTCGCGTCAATATTGTAATTGTTTATAGTAGTGATTGGAAATTATGCTGAAAGTTTACTTTGACTTGGATTCATATTATTTTATACATTTTATTTATTACTAGCGACCTGCCCCGGCTTTGCACGGGTATAAAATATAGCCTATGTTACTCAGGGATAATGTAGCAATCTAATGGTGAAAGAATTTTTGAAATCGGTCCAGTAGTTTTTGTGTTTATTCAACACAAACATACAAAAATACAAATCTTTCCTCTTTATAATATTAGTATAGATTTCGATGAAAGTGCTGTCTTCCAGACTTGGATGCTACTTTATTTTAGTTTGGATGTTAGTTTTAGTTTAGTTAAATAAGAGATTAATAAGTTTTTAATATTGTAATACTTATTATAGTTAGTTAGTTACGAGTATTTGCTTGATATTAATTAGTCTGGCAGAAATCGACTAATTAGTAGGAATTTCGTAGTTGTATTTTCTATAAAGAAAGGGTTACGCTAAGCCGAAAAAAGCTCATAGTACTCATCATTATCAACAATTTTTACCATGGGATGATGGGACCAGCCCTGAAATCACGAACAAATAATCAGCTGCTCCATATATTTGTCGCGTGTCATTGACATTTTTCCATAGAACAACAGATTTTTAACAGACTTCAAAAAAGGAGGAGGTTATCAATTCGTCTGTATGTTTTTTTTTTTTTTAAATGTTTGTTACCTCATAACTTTTGACTGGGTGAATCGATTTTGATGATTCTTTTTTTATTAGAAAGCTGACGCTTCCCATTTAGTCCCATTTCAATTTAGTCCAGTTCTGATAATGGTATCCATGAGAACACCATATAAGTCTTAAATTTGCATTAAGTACGTGCGCGACAAATAGATGAATAACTCAATAGTCGGTCTTGAAGTCGGTTTTTGTTTTTTGTTTTGTAAAAATAATGTTCTTGTTTTCTGTATTGATCATCATTTCAATGATGATTAAAATCATTGGCTAAACCGGTGGGCGTAGCTTTTCGAAAATTATTTAATTTATCAGCCACTTAGCCAAAACTATGGTCGGAGCAATAACAAGGGATGAGGACATTCCTAGCTGTAATTATAAAGTACCTACTGACGCAACATACACGGGAGAGCAGTTACTCAACTCAAGCATTTGAAAGCATAAAAACGTATTGGGAACCGGCTCTTTTTTGAAGTCGATTAAAATAAAATAAACGTAAGCTCATAGAACAAATAAGTACTTACAAGTATAATAAGGTTCACTCCTAGATCCCACTTGGATGATCATACATAGATGGAATGTTTTTGTGGGAGTATGTGCGTATATGCTTGTTACCATGTGTCTCCATAACTCTACTAAACCAGTTTTGATAATCGTTTTTATCCAACAAGAACATTATTTTTACAAAACAAAAACCGACTTCAAAAGACCGACTTTTGAGTTATTCATCTATTTATTTTGTCGCGCACGTACTTAATGCAAATTTAAGACTTATATGGTTTTCTCATGGATTCCATTATCAGAACTGGACTAAATTAAAATGGGACCAAATGGGAAGCGTCAGCTTTCTAATAAAAAAAGAATCATCAAAATCGATTCACCCAGTCAAAAGTTATGAGGTAATAAACATAAAAAAAAAAACATACAGTCGAATTGATAACCTCCTGCTTTTTTGAAGTCGGTTAAAAAACAAAGGACCCTTATGGTGAGACTCCGCTGTGTCCTTCCATCCGCAGGTCTGTCTGTATGTCACGGCTAATAAACCATTATAACTAGATTCAGTTTCAGATTTTTATTGCTTAGTTCCATACAGTGCAAAAGTAGTTAAAAATTCGTACCAAGTTGCCCTACTGCTTGTTTTGTACTCGTCAACTGTTCTGGACATTGGTATTTCATTATAACCAAAACGCGGCTCTCGGACACTTTCAGTAATTCTGGACCACTTTTATTGGGAGCCGAGTTATCTGACACAGATATAGGATAGGTGGATGCTGCTAGTCGTGCGATTATCTCGTTTGAGTTCTGAGTCACGTATTGGTTAAGTAAATAATGTGCATCGCGTATGCAAACTGATTTTGAATGAGTACGTGCATTGAGCTTTACCGTGATGTTTATAGTATATTATGTTTCACGGCTTCATTCGACGCGATTTTGTTTTTGTTTACATATTGTAGTTGTGTCTCACGTACTGGCCCTCAACACGGATTGTTTAGAGATTTTATTCCCCGCTTTCAAAGTTTTTTATTCTGGTAACACTAGAGATCGTCCATAGTCGTTAAGTTCGTTACTATCGTACCCCCACCTCACTTCAGAGCCCAGAGGGGAGCCATCGGCCGGTCGAACTTCATTCCGTGTTTCCGTGCCGAGGCCTTCGCACGAAAACTAAAACAAGTTGCAATGGAGAAACCGAAAGCGGGTAGCGGGTAGCGGAAAAAAGCGACGAAGAAATAAAGGATTGGCGCGTCGAGAAATCATCGAAGTCTCATCTGACAGCGAGCCCTTTCTACATTGGATCGCAGCCTCAATCTGCACCGTACTGTTCCCATTTTTACATGGGTCTTGCGGATACTGTCCACCGTACTGTTCCCGTTTTACATGGGTCTTGCGGATACTGTCGCATAAAAATGACAACCTCTGTACTGCACCCTTTCTACATTGGGTCTTTACACAATGGCTTAAGTGTACCCTTTGGGTCGCAGCCTCACTCTGCACTATACCCCCTTTTACATGGGTCTTGCGGATACCGTCGCATCGGACCTGATCCCGTCGCATCAAAATGACGAAGAAGTGACGCGTGTGTGTTTACACAGTGTGACTATGCCTGCTTTAAGAAAAGAAGGGCTGGTCCGCGTCTTCTTGCTCGTGAGAAAATGCGTCGCTGCAACATCGGAGCAGAGCATCGGAGCAGATATCGTCGCATCGGAGCAGATACCGTCGCATTGGAGCAGATACCATCTCATCGGAGCTGATACTGTCGCATCGGAGCATCGGAGCAGATACTGTCACACATGTTAACATGCATCATACGCAAAACCTCTGACTAAACGAAACTTTCTGAAAAGTAGGGTAGTTCGCATTTTCTTGCCTTGGGTAAAGAAATGCGTCACCGTTACGTCTGTGCTGATACTTTCACATCAAGAACCCTGAGTTTTTTACTAAGCTACAGCTTAGCTTAGCCTTGGTTAGTTGCAAAGTGTTACAAGTTGCATATCCAAACGGAAAACTGACTAGTTATATTTTGTGCAGTGTATGCTAATTATTACAGGAAGTGTATATTATGTGCTCAAACCACCTTAAATATACTTATTACACTTACTTACTTTATTTTTATTTACTGTTGTGGCTGTACTTCTGTAATTTTGACTTCAAGTTGGGCTATTTAAACCTTTATGAAATATTAACGTTATTTTTGCTTAATCATAGCTTACGCTACACTCGGGCTAATATATTGTCTAAAAATTATGTTATAAACAGCTAGTAAATGCAGGGACATGACAAGAGTATAAATATAATTATTATGTGCTTATACAACACATTCTACTATGCTAAGCCTTGCAAAGCTTTTGCTTTGCTCTTGTTTTTAAAGTATTTTTCACATTACGAACATGTTCTTACATTATAATTCTAGAATAACATTCTAGTTTATGCTATACATATACCTAGTAGGTATTATTACTGTGTAATACACTTCTTTAATTTGAGGCAATACAGTATTCTACGAGATACGACGTGTTTACTGTGCATTATAATTCTAGAACGAACATTCTAGTTTATGCTATACAGTATTACTGTGCAATATATTTCTTTAAGTTGCTGCAGAACAGTATCCTACGAGACGCGCCGTGTTTATGTTGTTTTATACTATGCATAACCTCACTAGTTGACGCAGTACAGTGTTCTACGGGATGCGACACACAATTATTAAATAAAAATTCATATCAATAAGTATACGTTTATTTAGGATTATCACATCCATAGGACTTAAAAGTAACAAAAATCAATAAATAAATAAGTCTGAATTACACTACGTTTTATGTAACTTTTGTAGGATGCAGTATTCTACGATGTGTGTCGCTATGAAAATTAACGAAGTTTTGACACGTTTTTTTCTGCTAAATACGATATGGGTGTCTTACACCGCATTATAGGTACTATGCAAAAGTTGGGCAAACAGTTTACATTGTGCTATACTTCTCCAAGTCAGCAATTGTTATTTTTACTCCTTAATTTATTTTATTTTTAGGTACATTTATACCTCTAGTTATTAGTTATTATATGAACAAACAGTTTCTACAAAACCATAACTGTGTGCGTTTGCCACATAAATTGATATACCTATTGATCATTATTTTAACACATTATTTTTGATAATTTCGTTATCAATATCTTTAGGAGGATTGTCCGTATGATTCAAAATACCACCGAGCACCGAGCTATATGTTACTATTATTTTCAAGTTAGGAAACTGCTGGATACAAATTTTTCAAAAGTAAAGTAATGTGTCACTGACACTTCAGTCTTATACCATACTTTATTAAGTTAAAGAAGGGTAACACAAGAAAAAATATATTATGTATATTATATAAAAATTTATTCCTGAGTTCAGATCATACAAGGACACATATTTTGTCACATGGTTAGTTTTTTACGCTGTATGCTACTCTATGTATTCTTATACGACGAGAAACGTCTATCACGATGGGTCTCTTAAGTAAATGGTAAATGTCACATTTTCAATTATTCATTGCTGATACACATTAAGTAAAACAGAGATAAGCAGAGTTACAAAAATGCAAATACACTTGGTCCGATTAATCGATTCACTTCATAATTTGGTGTGACAGCCGCTCTCACTAGGCGACGGCTTTATATTAGGAGAGTTACCTTTGAACATTGGTAGACGCCCGCGCCACCAGGTTGGAGGAGCACAGTTTGTTAGCAGTAGAAAATAGAACCATCACTGCCACCGCCGTGTGACAGTTGCGGCTACTGAGAGGAGTAGAATTTGCGCAAATTCTTGTAGACCGGGGTGCCTCATCCTAATTGCAAAAATGTTTTTTGTTTTTATTTTTATCGTAGCTGAAATTTAATTTACTTAAATAGAGACTCCAAGAAGATATGTAAGTTATGATAAAGTATCGCCATGATGACAACCAGAAATCGATATTAGTAATGCGAGCTAGTAATATAATTAAGGCTTAAGAATTCAAGAAAAATAAATGTTGGATTTTGTTTGAAAAAATCAAAGTACCTACACAATGTTTACTTAACTTAAAACTCATTGATGGATCATTAGTGTCACTGTCAAATGCTGATATCGTCATTTATTCAGTCAAATAAAATCAAGTTAACTTCAATAATTAAACAATTATATGTACAAAAACTTGGCTTAAACATTAAGCAATTCATTATTTTTAGATTAAAGATCCCTTGAGTTTTTTCAGTAATGTGATATACTCGCAAAATATTATGAATAATGCTAAAAGACAAAAAGAATTTATCCTAGTGCATGTAAGCATTATATTTCCTTTTTTTTTTGTGATTTATTTATTTTTTTTTGACATTGTAAGTTTTAACTTCAATTTCTACCAGCTTGAATGTCCTTGCTGATGTCTTATCACACGAACTCTGCACACCCATACATTGGTTTATATGACTCAAACAACGTAGTTGGTTAGCCAAGGACCCATTTCGTTGATTTTACAGAAATAATGTCACTAATACAATACAATAACTGATTATTATGTACTAAATCTTGGATTACATTTTCTGATATGACACATAGTCACAGTTATCAGCCAGAATTACAATTATTTTTTAATGCTATTAGTGGGAGAGGCTTTTGATTATTAATTTTATTAAGTTTTTCAATATTAGTATTAATAACTTTTTTAAATAGACTGTAAACCTAACCGTATCTAACGATAGACGGACTCCACCACTAAATCCAATAAAATAATATTTATCTTATTAGTTCTTCATTAGTTGGAGTTTTCTCGTGCTGGCGACACGTCGCAGTATCGTCCAGCACCTACACTGGGAATGTCTTCTGGGAATATTGTATCATCATACATTATGATTTTATGTACCTATATAGGTAGAAGAAGCAGCATAGATACAGATCCAGCTCTTAAATAAGTTATCATATTTTGTTAGCGTAGTATAAAAAATCTAACGGTTCGAAATTTATTTCAAAACTGTCATGCTGGGATGGATGCTCAGAACATTTTAAGCTAAATGTTCACAACATGCCAACAGTCTGTGGCGGGATCGATTCGGTTATAAACATCATATAAAAGGATATACATAATTATGTATTTGTATTTTGTGAAAAATTTGTTTCACATTTCACTAATTTTCTCTGAACATCCTACAATATGTAAACAAAAACAAAATCGCGTCGAATGAAGCCGTGAAACATAATTAATGATCAAACGAACTTACCAAGTGAAGTTCGATCACAATTATGTGAACGGCTTCATTCGACGCGATTAATATATACACCCTCCCATAAATAGCTTAGCTAAGTAACCTACTTAGTACTTATATACAATGTATATAAATGCCCTAACCCTAATAATGAAATGTGAAATTGATAATTGGTAATCATAATCAATTTATGGGTAATTTTTTCCATTACCGGTCACAAAATAAGTAGTTACAGTGCCACAAGTTTAAGTTGGCGGTGGCGATTTGAGGAACTAAATCGGCAATCTTGAAAATTTACTTTGACACTTCCGGGTTCATAGTAAACATCGTTGCGAATATTTTTGCTACTATTATATTTGCTACTGTGCTATCATCATGCCTAAAGTGATAAAAAGTGGTACAAGAGAAGCAGTTATAAAAGTACACAGTGGCGCACAGCCGCGCCAAGTTATACTTGCCGGACTGTAGTAAAACTATTGCTCTAAACAGAATGAAGTTCGACCGGCCGATGGCTCCCCTCTGGGCTCTGAAGTGAGGTGGGGGTACGATAGTAACGAACTTAACGACTATGGACGATCTCTAGTGTTACCAGAATAAAAAACTTTGAAAGCGGGGAATAAAATCTCTAAACAATCCGTGTTGAGGGCCAGTACGTGAGACACAACTACAATATGTAAACAAAAACAAAATCGCGTCGAATGAAGCCGTTCACATAATTGTGATCGAACTTCACTTGGTAAGTTCGTTTGATCATTAATTATAAAGTTTAAACGCGTGCTTTGTATTTTGTGGAAATATCCTGAGTTTTGAGATGTTTTTACGTTTTATTTCATCTCACTAGTTCTAAGGAAAATGTAAAGGGCTCATATTACACACATCACTTGTCGTATTTGCCATCTCTGTAGTGATTATTTATTTATTATTACCTAGTAATTGTTATTTTGTTTTTAATTATTATGTTTTTTTTTTCTGCCCTATTAGTAATATATATATAATTATATTAGTTTATTTTCGCTAATGTAGGTAGTTTTTTTAGTATTAGAATGTATTTTATTTGAATGTATTTTAAGTATTTTTTACTTTTTTTTTTTTTTTTATGTAGGTTTATATGACAGTTTTTTTTTCTTCTCAATATTGTACACCCCGTTTTTCTGTTTTTAGTCTATCCTCTCCATCCTAAGGTTGCCTGGAAGAGATCGCTCTTAGCGATAAGGCCGCCAGTTGTCGCACTAGTTTTATGTGTTATAATTCTTTTGTTTGTAATTTATGGTGTGAACAATAAAGAGTATCTATCTATCTATCTATCTATCTATATTACTCATAATTTTTAATATAATTTATTTATTAGACCAACCCTAAAATCAGCTATTCCATACGTTTTCTCGAGAGTCATTTACATGATTTCAGAGTTGGTCCAGGGGTAAAATTTTTCATAATGATGAGCTTTTTTCGGCTTAGCACTTTTACCTTATATCCGATGACTTGTTTTTATTAAAAGCTTTTATTTAACTTGCAATTATGTATGTATGTAAGTATGTTTGTTCGGGTGGAATCATGCAACTCAATTTTGAACCACTTTCCGATTGAGCTGAAAGATAAGTACGTGTGCAATTTCGATGACAATGCAATAAAAGCTTGTATTAAAAAACATTTTTAAAATTAACTTATATTTTATTTTGAAGTGACCTCATGTAGCCTAAACGCCTATCGTTTTGTAGAGATCGGGTCGTTTGGCTTCTGGCAGATCATCGGAAACTTGGTATTTGCAATCGGAGTCTCATTTTCGGTTTTTAATAGTCAAAATATCAACGCACCTAAATATACTCGTAACTTTATCTATTCTAAAATCCAGGCAGTAGTAAAAAGTAGTAAGTTGTTGTTGTTGTTGAGTTGTGAGTTGTGAAATATCTATGTTTATAAATAAACATATAATATATAAAAATTAATCTCTATTTCCCTTGGTCATCGCATCACACGTAAACATGATGGAACAATTTCCCTAATTCTTTTTTTGTTGTGTAATTATTGTCTTAAAAGAATAATATAATATGGAAATTGAGCGAAACATTATAAAATTTAAGACAATTTGAATTTAATATTCATAGTTAAGACAGGACAACGTCTGTCGGGTCAGCTAGTAAAATATAAAATGTCTAAACATGCGTTTTCTACAACTCTTCATCAACGAGTCTGGCCCCTCAATTGTGATGATATATTTGACAGATTTATTAACATTCTGTGGCAGCCGAGTCTCCAATTAAAGCTATATATTTTATTTTATATTGTTGTGAGAGGTCAAGCAAAAAGGGACCTGACGGGATTTTTTTTTTGTTGTCGATGATTTTGAATTAGTGTGCCTACTACAACTTTGACGTAAAAATACGTAGCGAGTTTTCGATAGAAAAGTGTATGCCATTTACGCCCGTCAAGGACGCCTCTAACGGACTACGTATTTTTACGTCAAAGTTGTGCTAGGCACACTTATCTTTATTTTAGCGTCGATAGGACATTTTTAGGCGGACTAGTTAAAAATAAATTAAAAAATTTTGAACATTAGTTGGCAAAGTCTGGGTGGCACAGACCTGTTATGAGCAAACATGACGTTTAAAATCAAGCTAGGAATTTGCTCGCCTTATCACTCAAGGTATAAAATAAAAAAATCTACGTGCTACATCTTCGACCGCATCGTCGCATCAGGTGAGATTGTGGGCAAACGCATGGCTAGTCCGATGTAAAAAAACTCCATACTTTGAACGCGTTTATCGAAACCAATAATTTCACCGGCAAGTCCCTATTCGTTTGACCGCTCACAATTCACTTATTTTATATTGTGCTATAGACGCGGATCAAATTCTTTTGTTAAATTGTTTGATTATATTTGACCTAACGGACGACCCCATAACTATTATTCGTTAAATCGACAACTGTATTGTTAGATTCTAAAATAAATCGACATATTAAATCGAATAAATAAATATCTACATTGTTGAATTTTAGAATAAAATTACTTATAAACTAATTGGTAGCAAGGTTGAGTATAAATTTGAAAAAGAACGATTGATATTTATTTAGCACGATAACGGATACGAAAACTTTCGCAATAAAAATATTTGATAAATAAAAAAAGCATTTTTTACAACCGTATTTGACCCGAGTTTCAAGGCTTTAAATATGACAGGTCTAAACTAACTAAAAATATATCTGTCTTTGTCATTACAACCTATTAGACAAGGACATCAATACTTTTAGGAAAAATAGGTCTTCTCCATTAAGCCTTCAAACTCGAGCCGAATATTATTAGTAAGAGAATTCCCAAATTACCCACACATTACTAATTTGCTTAAACACAAATTATCCCCAATTTTCCGGTAACAACCTTCCACTTTCCTGTTAAACCCCCTTTTCACCCCCCACCCTTTCCCCCCTCCAAGATTACCTCAATCAATACCACACAGACATTACTGATGTAAATAACGTAAACGTATCTACGGTACTAATTCTGTAATTCGCATAATCCATGGGGGTGGTAGAGCGTGGAAAAGGGGGTAAAAAGGGGCGGCGAGAGGATAGGGTGGGTGCGGATCTAGGACTTTGTTTGGGGGGGGGGGGGATACACACAAATAAAGTGTTTTCCAGGATACAAAGTAGCCTATAGATAAACTCTTTACATGGTTTTAAGGAAAGGGTATGCTAATAATATTCATCATTACGAACAACTTTTACAATGAGAACAACCCCGAAATCAAGAAAAAAGTAATCAGCTGTTTTATACATTTTCAAAATATGTTCATTTGTTCTATTATTTTCCTATAGGTAAATGTCAAATCCGTGTGTATTCATTTTTGAGATAATCTATTTCAGTATGTAAATGACAAATGGAGCTTCTAGGACAATTTCAAAAAGATTTATTTATCCCTTTAAACACGCCTTTATTAGTTTCACCTGTATGTTTTTAACCGACCCTTTTGTACTTGATTTTGCCCTACTTTAAACGAACAGATTTAATTCAAACTTTGCACACCTGTAAAAGACCGATGACAATGCGTGTTTTTTAAACTATTTTGTTATTACTATTTGCATCCGCTGCCCCTTCCCTGAATCCGCGCCTGGCGGGGGCAAACGATGCGTGATACAAACAAGCAAAAGCTATTTACGAATATTTGTGTTGCTACTCGATTCCATATCGATATCTTGATGAACGTTTCTTTAAACTGTACGACAACGTCGACAACGACGCAACGACATTTTCTGACTTAATTTTACGAATAAATCTTTTCATGTGCTTATTGTTTGTATCACTTTCACATTTGAATTGATACTAATAGCCAGCAATAAGTTGACAGATTATTTTTTAGCATACATACTCGTATCTACATTTTAGTGCATTTTTGCATCCGTATGAGGAAAAAATAAATACATTGATTTGGTAATTTTTGCATTAAAAATACTTATTCTTATTAGTGTCTGATTATAGAACTACGAGTGACAAAGCTAAAAATTTTATCTGTGAATACTTCGGCCTATTATTGATTCAATTATTGTTTAAAAATACCTACAACCAAGCATTAAAAGCAATTACAAAGGACTGGAGCGTGATTTATGGATTCTATTTATGAAATCGTTGTCAAATCGTATCGTGTGCTGTAAACGTCTTACCCGATTATTACACAGCGCGGGTACTATTCACCGTGAGTCGAATGTCAAGTAGGTAAGGATAAGAACGCACTACGACGTATCGGATGTGACACGTCACGTCAGAATGACGTTAAATCAACTAACTGCGCCCTGAAGTTTTGCCTGCTACCGTACAGAAATCTGTTATTTTTATAGGACAAAAAATTGCTTCTGCGTTAAAGCGGGGTATAAGCTACTTCCATGCCAAATGTCATCCAAATGAGTATAGCCGTTTAAGGGTGAAAATGTAACAAAGGCATAGGCATACCTACCTGATGCACTTAACAACTTTTGAATAGGCTATTTGGCTTCGCTTTACGGTTGTTGGTTCATCTCTATACCTTTCATCGCAATCCGTTCTGCCGCTTTTGCGTGATTGCGCAACAAAAATTCATGGCACATTCTTTTTTTTGTTCTAATAATGTTGTTTTTTATTTGGTGTCAAATAAATATTTCTTTCGTTCTTTATTGTTTATGTTTACAATTTTACGGAAGGATAATAGGAAGTATACGATATTGTGTGACATTTTGTCTTCATGTAACCTCCTAGTGCAGTCTGACCCTAAATCTCAGTCGGGTATTATGTCCGCCGATAACTCCGAATTGGATATGTTTTCGGCTAAGAATAGTTTATTTTATTGCAAAATATAAATAAAATTGGACCCCCTCTGTCCCGAGACGGCTGGGGATTAGAACTACGAGTATGACGGTAGAATATGTAATAAGTGTGACGTCACTTTTGAAGGCTTTAGACTTCGGCTTAAAGCTGTGTACAGAATGCAACATAACATGCAATACAAAACGTACGTAGGTCGGTCTGTGCTTATCAAAGCGAAAGCGTCGAAAAATCGATAATCGGCGGAAACCAATGATTTCATTATTTTGAGGTAAATCATCATCATTGATAGATAGTTAAACTCTTTATTATTCGCACCAGAAACTAAAAACAAGGAAAATAACTTAAAACTAGTTACAACTGCAACAACTGGCGGCCATGTCGTTTTGGGTGATATCAGAATGCTCCGTACTTAAGGTGAATTCATCATTCTTTCAGCGGAATTTAGATGCGCATTTTTCTGTGTTAATAAATTACTGAGGATAATAATAATAAAAGCCTTTTAAATTCCTTGCAAAAAGAGAACATCATATAGAAAAGAAAAAAAAAAAAAATCTTAGTTAATATTCTTTGCAAGGACCCCTCCGCAAGTGAAGGCCTCCTCCAAAGAAAAATTACTGAGGATATCAGCCCGTTATCGCCCACGCATGGCCTCTCTTGAACGCCATTCATCCCGGTCCTGTGCTAATCTTGTCCAGGTTAAACCCGCGACTTTTGTTATATCGTCGACTCAACGAGCTGGGGGACGGCCAACGCCTCAGTTACCGGTACGCTGTCATCTTAATTAATTTAAATTTTATTTTTTTTAATTTCTTCTAAAAAAAATTAATTTAACCATTTTAATACTTTTGCGGTAAAACTTTTTTGGATTCCTTTTTTTAAGAAACGCCTAAAGAGCTTTTCTTCAAAAATTACAATGTAGCCTCAGGTTAATAAGTAATTTAAATCTAACTTAAATTTCTAGGTAACTATTTACTAAGAATGTGTCCAATAACACTTTTCTTATTGTTTCTATTAAGGCGAAGACACAATCACGTGTTCTAAGGTAAAACTAAACTACTTTAGACTACTTCTACAATTACTTTAGAATTCACCAAACAAGAACATTATTTTTACAAAACAAAAAACAAAAACCGACTTCAAAAGACCGACTATTGAGTTATTCATCTATTTGTCGCGCACGTACTTAATGCAAAGTTAAGACTTATATGGTTTTCTCATGGATACCATTATCAGAACTGGACTAAATTGAGACCAAATGGGAAGCGTCAGCTTTCTAATAAAAAAAGAATCATCAAAATCGATTCACCCAGTCAAAAGTTATGAGGTAACAAACATTAAAAAAAAAAAAAAAAAACATACAGACGAGTTGATAACCTCCTCCTTTTTTGAAGTCGGTTAATAATGAAAAATCCCAAATAACAAATGCCTTCTAAAATCCCACCAAAACTGAATACTTTATGCATCAATGCATTTTTGATTTCCTGTCTCTTTTAAACTTCATAGTCTGCTCTTTCATCGATCAATCATGGCGCTCGTTGGTCTGTCCGTCTGTATGTCAAAATGCAATTGTGCCATAGAATAATTGGTAGTATTTATTGAACATAATTTGAGGTAAGGGTTAGACTGCACTACGCTTTTGGGCTTGGCATCGTATGGATAAACAGTGTCTAATCAAAAAGAAAACGTTTTTTTTCTTTGAAAACAAGCTTTTTTTGCATAATTTTCTGTTCGCAGTCCTTCCTCTTTCCAAATACTCACTCACCCTGCCCACCTAGCACGGGCCATGGACAAATATTCCACCGTTTTTATCCCGCAAGAAAATTACAAACATATTCATACTCCAGTTTTGTTCTACCTTGGTTTATTTTAATTTTGCTACGCGTGGATAAAAACGGTGGAGAGACTATTTGTCCGTGGCGGGCTGGTGTAATCGCACCCTAACGTCCGTAATTGGTGTTTATTCAAAGCACAGTACTTTGAATTGCGCTGTATTGATACAGCGCCATAAAAGTTGTCAGTAATGATTTGTTTTATCGAACAGAAATGCGGTGCGGGTTACATACAGAGGCTACGGAATTAGCGATTTTATCTCATACAAAACACTGACAGTAAGGCTAGCTACATACCTTACAATACTACCACCACGTACAATATAGATGTGAAAAGTAATGTGCAAAATGCGGTTTTTTTTTCTAGCATCATTAAGAATTACCTGTTTCTATCTCGCGCTTTTTTTATTCTTTTTCCTCGTAATGTATTTTTATAAGTATATCGTCCTCCTTGACGTGTCTGTCAATGGTGAACCTGACTAAATATTACGGTTATGAGCACAAAAATGTCTCGCTAATCGGAAATTAAGTGTGTATTGCTTACACTTTTTAGTTTCTCAAACTTTGTATCGAAAACAAAAACGTATCTCGCTTTTGTGAAATGTACCTCGAATTGCAGTTAAAGCGACCCGCTAACTCCATGGCCCCGCACCCGATCCTCTGCAATTACTTCCATCGGCGTCAGTGCTCGATACACTTTATAATTGCTTTTGTATTCTGTTCAAAACCATATTTGTTCAGTGTAGTTATAGTATAATTACGTATCTACTATATAATGGCGGTTCTACACGACGCCAGTAGCTAAACCACATTAAAAGAGAGGTGGTTGTCAGCTAACTCTTTCACGCATTTTGAAATTAATAAGATACTAGCTGCGCCCCGCGGTTATACTCGCATTTTCCATGATAAAAAGCAGCCTATATGTTAACCCAGGGAAACACAGTACTTCAGTTTTTCCCTTTTTTTCGGACTGCAGTTAAAGCGACCCGCTAACTCCATGGCCCCGCACCCGATCCTCTGCAATTACTACAATCGGCGTAGTACAACTCGATACACTTTATAATTGCTTCATATCCATCATTATATCGAGTAGGTAAAGATTCCAAAAGTGGACGAGTCGACCACTAGCGCTTTTTATAAGGATAACTGATCCTTTGGACGAGTTTTAGTCGTGGACAAGTTGTCCCCTAATCCTAAAATTTTTTTAAGTTCTAGTCCTCAGATGTAGGCGACGCACTGAAGATGCCGGGCGTTGGAGGTGTTTTTTTTTATTTTTTTTAAAGTCTGCGCAAGTGCATAACATACGCACGTTACCCACGCCGTGTAGAAGCACCCTTACTGAAAATAAACACTCGGATAGTGATTACCCTGCAATCTATACTGTAATTAAAATGCAATTGATAAACGGTCTGTGAACTTTGAATTTGTTTTGGTTGAATAAGAGTACTATAAACATTTAAATTTAAAAGTTTAATTTCAACACGAACACACATGGAACAACCGGAAAATTGCGAAAAAAAGGTCAGCTGTTCCAAATATTTTGTCGAGTGTCATTGACATTTTTCTATGAAACTGCTGTGTTTTTTTCGCGATTTTCCGGTTGGGTCTCGTGGTAAAAGTTGTTCATAATGATAAGTACTATGAGCCCTTTTCGGCTTAATATACCCTATACTTCCCTGTTGACTATCTTTTATCCCAGGAAAAACGGTTCCTGCAAAAAGTTCTAGCGAGGTCTACTGTTCGCAGAACTGCTAGTTGTAGGTGTTGATTGACACTATAACAATTTAACCTGAGAGTTAAACGAAACTTCCAGAACATTCCGAAGTACAGCCGGTGTAACATCGACGAAGAAAAAGAATCTGGAGCCATATTCTGGCTCAATTGACATTAACTCCGTCACTCTAATTTAGCACTCGTGAGTAGCTTGACGATTTGACTCCACATTTGTTATACGAACTGCCAGTGTGGAATGCTCTGCCTAAGTGGGTATTCCGATGGTTATAATATTTATTTATTTATTCAAATATTCTGATGACACCTTTACAGTTGGACCAAGGCGGTGCTACCCATAAACTCGTATCTATGTAATATGTATTACACAAAATTAAAAAAATAAAATGAACTAAAAACAACAATAATGATAAAACAATAGAAATTATTTAAATTACAAACTCACACCTCTCACAGAGTCCGTGAGCGGCCCTTGTGAATACTGCCAGGTTACAATAAAATATGTCCGTGTCTTCGGAGATCCTATTTAACAGGCTAATAGCGCGTGACGTAGGGGAAAACATTTGTAGGTTAGTCCGATGTCGGGGCTTGCTGAACATGGGTGTATTGGGTGTCCTCAAGTCGAGAGTGAAGCGGTTTCTTCTAGGCGCGTGCTCCATCGACCGCATGATTGCTTACCATCAGGCAAGATCAAACGCAATCTCATAAAAAAAGACTTCAGTGTTCGTAAACGATCACCGAAGTTATGCACCGGACGACACGGTCAGTCTTCGGATGGGTGATCGCCGGCTCACAACTAAGCACTACCGTGGGTCGGATAACACGTTAAATTGTAGGTCCCGGTTGTTTGTTCTATGACAACAACCGTCAAGCCATGTCAGAGGCCTTCAGGCGGCCTAAAAACTCTGAAGACACCCAGATTATATCTCTCAGGAAACATCCAGACTACCAGGTGCTAGGTGCTTTATTAACCCTAAATAATTAATGGTTCAAAAAACTAGGAACTAGCTTTGTGGGTCAAAATCGCACCCAAAGAACACATACAAACAAACAAAAGCGTGTAAAAAAGATCAGATTGACAATTTATTAATTTATTGATTATTTTCACTGAGATACCTAATATCGAACGGGTGAGAATAAGGTTTCCGATACTAGGTTAATTGAAAAGGCGAAAACGAGGAAACGTTTCGAAACTTCGCCACTCGCTTCTACGAAGCTTTCAACGTTTCCTCTTTGGCTTACGGGAGCGGAAAATAATTACTTTAATGTTAAATTGTGCACTGAGATATTTTTTGACGTGAATTCTAGGAAATTCTTACGTTACGAGTTACGACATTACTCGACGGAATTTCCAGCTAGACCTACATTTATTTATTTATTGAAGTAACAATGCTACGAGCACTTACTATTACCTCACAATGACATTACAAGAAATACAAATACAATTCACAAAATTACAAACAAAATAAAACACACACACATTTTAACACATAATGTTAACACACACATTATGTTGTGTCATACATGTTCACTGGTCACTGGTTTTGGGTTGATTACTTACACGTAACGAGTACAATAGCGAGACAGTAACTGGGTACACTTTGATCAAGCAAACAAAGGTTCTAGTGAATGTCTCGCCTCGTCAAACTGTTTATACAAACCGAGTACTTAGCTGAGGGCACTGACTGTCTCGTGTACTCGTTACGTGTTGCACTATGAGCCCTTTTCCCCTTAGCATACCCTTTTCTAATAACTGTGTATTGATATCCTAGAATATTGTCTTGCAAGTCACCCCATATATTATGGTTAACTCAAATACAATAATGGACCCTACCTTGTACTATGCCTTATTCTGTAACCATATCTACTCTACTATAAGATAATTATTTTTACAAAAAACAAAAACCGACTTCAAGAGACCGACTATTGAGTTATTCATCTATTTGTCGCGCACGTACCTAATGCTAATTTAAGACTTATATGGTTTTCTCATGGATACCATTATCAGAACTGGACTAAATTGAAATGGGACGAAATGGGAAGCGTCAGCTTTCTAATAAAAAAATAATCATCATAATCGATTCACCCAGTCAAAAGTTATGAGGTAACAAACATAAAAAAAACCTACAGTCGAATTGATAACCTCCTCCTTTTTTGAAGTCGGTTAAAAACCCGCGAGCATGCGGCCTCCTCCCCCCACCAAATACTAGTACACACACACACACACACACACACACACACACACAGAGTCACACACAGGGAACACAGAGATACATTTCAGAGTATTTTAGTAATATTTGCCATTTCAATTTAATTTTCATATAAAAAATCATGAACTATTTACAACCTTTTCAAATACGACCGCTTCTATTACACCACCAATCAACGGAGCAATTTTTATGGAAACAGTAAACCCAAATTTGGACAACGATTCGTCCAAATTGCCTTTATTGCCGGCATTGTATTACTGTATGTTTTTATTGCACATAGCAATCGGATAATACATCAAATTGGGGTGGCCAAGCGAAGAGGTTTTCTCAGTGTGTATGGCAATTTTTTTATGCTATTGAGTGACGAGACGAGCAAATCATTTGCCTGATATTAAACGTCACGTTTGCCCATAAAGCGCGTCGCTCACTGGTAAGTCGAGGCGGCGGCGCGGCGAGGCGGCGCGGCGTCGCAGCTTGCATATACCTTGTATATGAAGCGCACTGCCATTCATTTGTAAAGAAATCCTTTGTTTTCTGTGTTTGTAAAGGATTTCTTTACAAATGAATGGCAGTGCGCTTCATATACAAGGTATATACAAGCTGCGACGCCGCGCCGCCGCGCCGCGCTGCCGCCTCGACTTACCAGTGAGCGACGCGCCTAACAGGTCTGCGTCACCCAGAACTTTGAATGCTTAGAATTCAAGACCCTGCGCGGCACAGCACTGCGCTAGTCACCCTGAGATATAAGATGTTTAATCCCCTATTTGCCCTCTTTCACTGGAAACAATGCCCTTAGCAACTGAGTGCCTTGTTGACAAACATGTTGTATAATACATTTAAATAAAATATCAGTATGTAATCATTTTTACATCATGCCTAAAGTCAGCTAAAATCTTTGAAACCAAATCTCTTAGGGAATTATTCTAGAAATTCCACTTTAACTCCATTACAAGGCCACCCTACCACATCACCGCGCATTACCCGCCCGTCGCTCATTTTATGGCCACACACGGAATTGTGTACAGTCGCGCGTAAAATATTTCCGCTAATAAAAGTCGGCTAAAACGTAATAGGTGCCAGAATATGAGATAGATGCCAGGGTATGAAACGCGTGAAAAATGGCCCGGAACCTGTTTTTATGATTGATTTCGCAAATTCGACGTTATTTTCTCTTAAAATAGCATTGAAATTTATTGGTGCCAGTTTTTTCGTTGTGACAAAATAATTTGGTTTAAAAATTGGCGTTGCAATGTATTTGACGTAGGTCAATATCGAACTCGAAACAGCAGAATAAATACCATAGGAAAATGTCAATGACACTCGACAAAATGTGTGGAACAGCTGAATTCTGGGTTGGTTCCATAGTAAAAGTTGTTCATAATGGTGAGTACTATGAGCCTTTTTGGGCTTAGATTCAGATTTAGATTTAGAACCTGTATTCCTAATTTCGTCGACGAACCTATACGCGAGTACCTACATCTAAACAAACAAACATCTGGACAGAGAAAAGCAAACGTCAGCTGTTGCAAAGACGCTTCGCTCGCTCGGTCAGTTAATTTCTTCACTGCAAATCGATTTTCTTAAAAATAACTTTGATGGCTTTGTCATCGGAGTTACACACGTAGGTATACCAAATTTCAGCTCAATCAGACATCGGGAACATCAGTGGTTCAAAATTCAGGTGCAAGATTCCACCCGAACAAACATAGTTATATCAGTTATATGGTATAGTTAGATATGTACATAGTTACATAAGTTGTAAGTTAAATAAAAGCTATTAAAAACCATTAGTGTGATATCAGAAACTTATCCCAAAGCGTTTCCGGAAGCTTCAATACGGGACAAAATAAATAGCGATAAAATTGAAGAAATTTAACGATACCTGAGCAAAACCCGGATTAGCCGCGAGTTGATTGGGCTCCTCGATTTATTACAAACTTTTTGAGCAAAAACGAGTTTTCCGGATGCTTGCCGGTAACGATAGCGAGGTAATGCAATGTGTTTTGAAGATTTTCGGTAGAATCTTGATGGATTTTTTTATTCAGTAATAGGCTTGCGTTTGACCGCCATCTTGCCTGACGGTGAGCAACGATGCGCTTGCCAATAAGAAACCGATTCACTCGCGACTTGAAGACACCCAGATTTTATTTAAATTCATGGAATCGAACGATTGTAAAATTGACAGGGTCTTGAATTGTTGAATTCAAAATTCTGGGTAGCGCAGACCTGTCATGGGCAAACATGAAGTTTAACATCAGGCGAGCGATTTGCTCGATTCATTATTCATTGCTTGAATAAAAAAAATATATAGCAAATATAATTTTTTATTCTTAACAGTGGATGTGATATTTCGATAGCTAATGTAAGTCCCATACATTTTTGGGCTTTTCTTATTAGAAATACAGGGACGGCTTAAAAGTTAAAAAAAAAGCAGTGGGTGAAACCGCCGGGTGCAGATAGTACTTAGAATAACATAAATGACTAATACAAGGAATAAAAAAACAACAGTTAAAATCACTAAAATTATCTAGCATATTGCAATTGTTGAAGATTGGAAAAAAATTGGTTCTAATATACTTTTATTGTGACGAAGGAATACAAAAAGGATTAGAATTAAGGTTTAGGATTTATCTCCAATGCGGGAAAGAGACAGCTATTGATTATCAACGCCTTAAAGGTTAAGGCTAAGACGGTTCTGATTGCAGGTATTTTGAATAAAACGTCGTAATTTAAATAAGGGTGGGCAACACGCTCGTAAATTCATGTCGGGAGTTAATGGACGTCGTTACTACTGGTCGGGGGCTACTATGGGTTCTCGATCGAGAGTAAATTTGTTACTTTGTTGGCGTAGCGTTCTCGATTGTAAACAAATTCACTAACCTCGTAGGTGTAGAAACCCAAAATGTGGTGCTAAGAGACGCTATCTTCCACAATATTGAAATCAAAGTTCAAGTTCTAGTTCCGCAATAAAAGTCAAAGGACCAATTCAAAAATATAAATTGTGGTGCATCAAATCGAAAGTATATTCGATGATAAATGATAAATGTATCTAGTTTTATAGAGAAAAGCGGCGCGGCGCGGCGGCGTGGTACTTTATAGACATACTATTAGCTACAGTTAGAGTAAAATACAGTTTGTGAATAAGTGACTGTGAGTAGAGTAGTGAGGTGGCGTTCGTTAAAATGAAGACTTAAGAAAAGCAAATAACCAAAATTGATCAGATTCGGACAACAATAATATAGAAAGAAATATACAATATAAGTCGACATGCTGTAACAGTGAGTGAAACAAAGCGCAGCTAGCTTGTTGGTATTATGATTTGCAATATCTTCGAACAAAATCGATTGTTAGCATCGCTTTCGAAAACCAGCAGTACCACCCTTCAGCCATAACGTTTTATGTTATAATTTGACCATAAACTAGCGCGGACAGCCCCATCAAGGGCCCACATATGGTCCTGCCAAGGGACTCAATGTAGGGTCACATACTTAAGGGTTTTATTGGCCCTCATGGGTTCAAGATGTTATGGTTTGATAAGCCATACTGTCAGATAGTTCGGACGCAGACTTGGTTGGGCAACGCAAGTTAGTATTTTATTGTTATTCGATTCATCATCATACTACTTATTTAAACTTTATACACGGTAAGGAAAGGGGAGCCGAAAAAGGCTCATTTATTATTCATAATTACGAACAATTTTTACTATGGGACCAACCCGGAATTCGCGGAAACAGTTGTTCATAATGACAAGTATACAATGAGCCCTATTGGGCTTGGCATACCCTTTAATTATAATCCTGTATTTATGACTTATTTTGCAAGCTTTTATTTAACTTGTCGTGTTATTAAGTCTGTTAGTGTGGTTCAAATCTTGCAACTGAATTTTGAACCACTTCCCGATGTCCGATTGAGCTGAACATACCTGTGTGAGCAACTCCGATGACAATGCAAAAAAAGCTTGTTTAAATAAGGATTGCTATAGTCACCGCGTTACCAACTGAGTCGTAGGGCCATAAACAAAAGGCCCTTTTCAGGGCCACAATACTATCTACTGTTTCTATCTGATTTTATTCTTATCGATATGCGCCTATAACCATCTTACGCACATCACTATGCGGCTCTATAAAACCCACAAGTGCGAGCGAGATAGACATAGAGAATTGATTATGGCCGCACGACTCAGTTGGTAACGCGGTGTTTAGTGATTTTATCTTCTTGTACTAAATGAGATCATCCTCCTCTTTTATGTGGTCTAAGAAAGTTCTCCTTGGTTTTCCTTTACCATTCCCTCTACTATGTTAGTTTGTGATGTCCTCAGATCAAGTAGAAAGACAGAAATAGTCCCGTCTTAGATCCAAGTAAAGCCAAAAAAACTTTCCTACTGCCCGTGTACGTATACTTCAATCACATATTGACGCATAAAAACTACCCTTATTTTTCTTGTCCACGTTCTCTGAGCAACTGACGTAAGAATTGACGATTGATTCAAGTAGTTTTTATGCTATGTGCTTGAAGTACCTATACGTACACGGGCAGTAGGGTAGTTTTTTTGGCTTCACCTGGATCTAAGGCGGGACTACTACTTAGTATATCTGCCTTTTTACTTGATCTTAGGTGACGTCGTACAAAAGCCAAACTTGCCTCTTCTGTTCTCTATTAAAACAATCGACTAGCGTAGTCCAGTTTATTTTAAATCTCTGGAGTTCACTATAATAGGACTTCGTATTTGATTTTATGACCCTTTATTGTTACCCCGCAGGGTTGAAGGTAATTATTTGTTTGTTTTATGATTTATTACTGATTGTTAATAGTATTTTGTGTTGTTTTAGAGTTAAAATAAATTGTAACAATTATGGCGTATGAATAAAAGCTTGTTTTAAAAAGATTTTAGTTGGTTCTAGTTTTTTAAGTCTGTGGATAGGATATTACAATATTTTATTAGGTTATATTTAACTTTAAATGTGTGTATGAAACGAATTTAGAAAAAAAACCTATTTTACATGGTTGTCTTTCTTTCACCTGTCCGGGTGTCTGTAATTCTATGATAGGCTTGCGTTTGACCGCCATCTCGCCTGATGGTAAGCAATGATGCGGTCTATGATAGAGCCCGAGCCTAGAAGATACCGATTCACTCTCGATTGTCTCGATTAGTCTTGGCTAGTACTTTTAATTTTTCTCAGAGTTTAAATAAAAGCATAATAAATAGATAAAATAAAAAATAAAAAAAACAAAAAAAAAAACGAAAATAAACTATGGTAAACTTAAAAAATGTTTAGCATGTTTTAAAATTTAAGAAAAGTAATATGATTGGTTGAAATATGAAGATGATTATAATTATAACGATGCCACTCGCATGCCGCGTATGTCTTTGCATTGAAAACATTTATTTGGAGTATAAAAGTCTGCATGTCACGTCTTGTAAGTCGACACCGGCCCTTACAATAAGTCAAGAGGTCAAACTATGATTGATGTAAAGAATCTAAAAATTTCTTTTATCCAAAATTAGATTATACCCTTTTCAAGCTAAAAAGAAAAATAACGTTTTTAAAAGATATTATATAAATTTATAATTTCGTCCCAACTTTTGGTAACACAAAGAAAAGGTGAACTAAAAATTAGAGTAGCATTTTTTATTCTGGAGGCAATCACTTGGTCGTGTTTGGTTAAAAAATTTAATTTTATTACGAAATTTATTTTTTATCGAATTTCTTTTGATTTATCATTTTGTGTGAGTGTTTCTTCATACAATTATTAGTTGAAGTAAAAATCCGTGTAAATGCTCCTTTAATATAGTTCTCACCAATACCTTCGGCTCCTTTTTGCGTCTGAACTTACCTGAAAAAGAAAGAAAACATTACTTAGATAAAATTATATCTCATACTTTCAAAAACTAAATGAATTTTATATCACTCTAGAAACAAATATTTTAACGGATTGATTACACGAAACGAGTACAGTGGCGAGACATTAAATGGGCATCCTCGGCTGAGCAAACAAATCATGGTTCCAGTGACTGTCTCGCCTCGTAAAAATGTTTATAAAACCGAGTACTCGGCCGAGGGCACTGTCTCACCACTGTACTCGTTACGTGTAATCAACCCCATAAGTAATGTAGCATGCTTGCTTAGGAAGTACTTTTTTAATCTCCGACACAAAAAGAGCGTTGTTCTAAGTTTGATCACTACGTGTGTGTGTGCCTGACTGAGTGTCTTAGTAGCTCTTAAACGCGGAACCGATTTGGATGCAGTTTTTTTACATAAAACAGGGTTTCTAAAAAAAATCTAGAAATGTTTTATCAAAATCGGGTCAGCCGTTTCAACGTTAGGGCTTTTTTAAAACTTATTTTTAATTCTTTTTTAAGCAACACTGCTCCCGGCGGTTTCATCCGCTGTTTTTTTTTTACTTTTGAATCTTCCCTAAACTTCCCTAAATATTTCAAGATCAAAATTAGCGAAATCGGTCCAGCCGTTCTCGAGTTATATCCAGACAAACGAACAGCGACTCATTTTTATATATAATAAAAGAATAAGTTACATATCCTCATACACATAAACGTGTAAATAATAAATATACCCGAGAAACTTTACTTTCCTTCTGTCCTAGTCCGCAAAACTAATATAAACATAATTTTCCTTGCTTGTAAAATATTAGTTTTCCAAAAGGCTGGGGACTGAATTAAACATATGTAATTAGGGCTTCGCTTCCCTTTGCTCAGTTTATAAATCGCAACTACCTGTCCCTGATTATATAAATTGTTACAGTTAATCATCTTCTTACGAAAAACTGTATTTGACGTGGGACCGCGCGAGGCGTTTGGTAGGCCTAGAATCCGACTTCGGTGGCTAGAATGCATTTCTGTTGAAAATACGTAGCGAGTGTGATAGAAATGTATGAATAAATGTATTTATTTACGCGTGCTGTGCCTCTATTTCATACATTTATTTATTGGACGGGGTTGCTACAGGGCGCTTTTTAATGTCAGCGCCATCTAGTTTTATTCGAACGTCGAACTTAACTTTCTCGCCAAACAGGGTTTAATGATTGACATAAAAAACTTTTTAACAAAAAAGAAACCAACTTCCAAAAACTCCCTATTAGCCCTAAAAAGTATAAAATAATACTAAATCAAATCTACTTAATCTTGAAAATCTAACCTATATAACCTAACCTTCCTAACCTATAACAAAATTTAACAATTTTTGGAGTCATATCTTAATATATATAAATCTCGTGTCACAATGTTTGTCCTCAATGGACTCCTAAACCACTTAACCGATTATAATAAAATTCGCACACCATGTGCAGTTCGATCCAACTTGAGAGATAGGATAGTTTAAATCTCAAATTATAGTCGCAATTTTAATTTATTGCAAATTATATATATACTGATAATTTTTACTATGCATCAACATACTACGGTTGCTATAGTTACGCAATGGCTTTTGACAGGACAACGTCTGTCGAGTCAGATAGTCAGATCTATATGAAATTTAAATGGGACTACGAGTATTTCGGAATAAACCCCTTTCAAATAAAAAAATAATTTTGCAAAACCGTCTATATTTGACGGAGTTATGCCCGAACATACATAAAAAAAAAATACAAACATCCGAATTGAGAACCTCCTCCTTTTTGGAAGTCGGTTAAAAACATTTACACCGATTTCAAAAACAGATTATTAGATTGTGTTTCGTGATGGATCTTGGAAAATGTAGGGTCGGGTAGCAGTTAATTTTTATAAGCGGTTAAAATTAACATACCCTGCGATCTATATTACGGTAGCAATCGAATGAAGTGGCCTCTTTGATACAACTTTTCTAAGACACAGCACCCGTCGCAAGCTTGTCTACTGTCTACAAGGTATATCGACTCTCCCGACCTCTGGAAATTTAACTTTTATACTGCAAACTTTATAATTTGCCCGAATTAAGCAGAGGTCGCCAACTTTCGCGCTAAATAAATAAGAGGGTAGTCAGGAGAGCGCAACCTTTTTGAGAGTTATTCGATATGGTTAGTTTTGGGTTTGCATTACATTTTGTGGACAAAAAGCGATATCGGAGTTTTGTATCAGATAAAGTTTAGTTAGTGTTATTGTTTAGAGTTTGGTTTATGTTTTTGGATTTGAGTAAGAATTCTGCTGAAAGAGAAAGATAAAGAGCTAATTGTATCCACTCATCATAATAAATAACTTTTAGGATAGGACCAACCCTGAAAGTTTTTTAAGTCATAATCATAGTATCTTCTAGATTAGCTCCGTTCAGATTCAGCTTCAGATTCGTTCTTATTCTTGTTCGGATTGGGAGCGATAGGTCCCGCACTGGTGCCCGCAAACGCATTGTGCGTTTCCCCCTTGCCAGCGATTACCCGAGCCAACCCACCTCCTTAACCAGTGATGAGTCAAGCTGATTAGTTGCGTTGTAGACCGCATCATTGCTCACCAGCAGGCGAGTTGACGGTCAAGCAGAAGCTTATTTTTGATTTTTTTTAAAACGCTAACCTTCAACTGTATCATCCGTACGTAAGAAAGTTTTCTACAGAATAAATAGCAGATTTAATTCCAGCAATTTTACACTTTGGCCGATAGCTGAAGCATAATTTATGAGTAGGTACAGTGATTTTTCTGGTCTGCTTTCTGGTTAGTGTACCACCGTTCCATGTAACCCCGTATACACGGTTATTCATAAAGGGTATGCTAAGCCGAAAAGACCTCATAGTACTCATCATTATGAACAACTTTTACTATGGGACCAACACGAAATTCGCGAAAAAAAATCAGCTGTTCCATAGAAAAATGTCAATTACACTCGACAATTAATGTATGGAACAGCTGTTTTTTTTCACGAATTCAGGGTTGGCCTCATAGTAAAAGTTGTTCATTATGATAAGTACTATGAGCGCTTTTTGGCTTAGCATACCCTTTATGAATAACCCTGTATAGTGCAGTGCAGCAAAATTTTCGATACCTACGTAAAACGGGTACAATTTACATATTGCCAGATAACCGCGGTGGTCCGGTGGGAAATACAAACGAGTACAGTGCAGGTGTGAGGTAATAGTAATAATACCGGTAATACTTTATACAAATACCGGTACTAGGTCCTCGTGAGCTGCGGGAATATTTTGCAGAGTTCATAGTATTTCAAATAGAATATGTATTTTTATTTTTTTGTTTGCGATTGCTGGGTTGTCCTTGTCTTTGTCTTGTATAGGCTGTTTATAACGACGAATACGACGAGGTCCTAATGGTTCAGTACCATCATTCCGTCACCTTTTCTTTTATGTAGTCGCTCGCCTGATGTTAAACGTCACGTTTGCCCATAACAGGTCTGCGACACCCAGAATTATGAACTCGCAGAATTCAAGACACCCTGAGATATAAGATGTTTAATCTCATATTCTCAATCTCATATATTACTGTGTTTCGGTTGGAAGGGTATTGTTTCCAGTGAAATTACAGGGCAAATGGGAGATTAAACGTCTTTTATCTCAGGGTGACGAGCGCAGTGCTGTGCCGCGCAGGGTCTTGAATTCTGCGAGTTCAAAATTCTGGGTGGCGCTGACCTGTTATGGTCAAACGTGACGTTTAACATCAGACGAGCGGTTTGCTCGTTTCGTCACTTACTCACATAAAAAAAAAGTTTAACCTGCAGTTTCACTTTTTAATCTATCATTTCATTCATAAAATTGCTATTATCTCTCTTATTCTTATTTCAGCATAAACTAAATAAGAATTCAATTATTCTTAATTTATTTTATTCATGCACCATAATCATATCTACTTTGAATCCGAAATACTTGAAATTTATTTGAACTTGCACTCCTTAAATAAATTTACAGCGGTTCAGCAGTAACTAATCTTTGCCACTAAATACAAAACCGGGTTATAAGGAAAGGGTATACTAAGGTGAAAAGGCATAATGTACTCATTCATCATAATAAACAACTATCATTACTATGGGACCAACCCAGAAATCGTAAAACAAAATCAGCTGTTCCATAGAAAAATGTCAATGACACTCGACAAATTATATTCAATAGATAATTTAATATAATAATAGATTACACTCTTTTTTTGTTAAAAAAATGATATCATTTAATACTCTACTACGAGCATGTGGCCCGCGCCCCGCGCTTTATAGGTTCGTTGTTGTTAATAATGTTGCAACAACCGACCACAAGCAAACCACCAATTCAAGCTCTTCCAAGCAAAAACGAACAAGCTTTTAAACTGTTAACCCTTAAACTGTCACGTCTGAATATTAATAACATGGCATAAATTTAACAGAAGCGAAGTGAGTTTCGGTGCAACAGCGTTTGCGGTTAAACCTGAAGTTTGCTTAACCCGGGGTTAGGAATAATAGCGAGGTGTGCTAAGCCAAGACAAGTTCAAGACGGTCTTAATTAAGAAACCTTGCGATCTCATTATTTTGAGACACCTCAGGGACGTTACAAAGTATAAAGAAATTAGAGTCTGCGAAAAGAGAAGATTCGTAGAAATTAAGAGCGCTCGTGTAATTTATGGTTTTTGTTGCGTTGACAACAGTGTTCTAACGTTAATCTTATGCTACTACTCAACCTTTAATCCTCCCACTGCTGGTTTTATAACGTCAAAAATGTTGAACTGGCAAGCGATAGCGGAGCGTCAAAGTCTGCCCCTTAGCTGTCGTGAGTCATGCGATTTGGGTTCGTCTAGTGCAAGACTCACCAGCATTCTCTTAACTACATTAAACTACATTTAACTACAAAAGCGACATCGTTTTATGGTAGGTAGATATACCAAAAACTCGTACGAAACGCTTTGATTCCACTTTTATTGTGCGCACTGCCAGAGTGTGGAATACGATGAGTGGGTGTTTCCCGATAGATATAATTTGGGTGTCTTCAAGTCGCGAGTGAATCGGTTCCTTCTAGACGCGCGTACTGCATCGTAGACCGCGGCATTGCTTACCATCAGGCGAGATGGCGGTCAAACGCAAGCCTATAACAGAATTAAAAAAAAAACTTTATTACATTTTCTACGATTGGTTAACTTTTAATTTAAGCATGGCTAGATTTAGTTTAATCCTTAAGGTTAAAAACTGTTAATTTCTTTCTGGCAAATAAAAAATAGTATTTCACCTAACCTAATTGTTTCGAACCACATTTTATTCGATTATAGGCTAAGTTATTGTTACAGGTAACTTTTTTTACTTGCTTTTATGTTGTTCATTACCGGTTATTATAGATATCTGGTTTAGTATTACCATTTTATATTGCTATAGAGACTATTAAACAAGCTCTGATTGGCCAAAACAGCTTAATCGTCATAAAGCGGTTATAATCAACTTTCCAAAATAGGCTTCCGATGCTGATTGGTCACTTGATTTGCACTTTCATTGCAGTCCTTGCCAAAATAGGCAAAGGTTGTGCCAAAAAAGGTAAGGGGAGTGCCACAAGGTTTTGTTTCGGCTGCTATAGGCTGTTTTAATTTTATTAAGATGATGAAATACCGGTTTTATTTATTTATCGGTTACACGTAGTTTGGCATATTTTTTTAAGGACACGCCTTATTCGTGGTAACAGTTGTTCATGTTGATAAAAGCCTTGTAATTGATTTAAAATTTGTGCTACGGAATATTACTTTTATTCATAAAAATTTAACAAAATTCAGTTAATTTGTAATAAAGTGCCGCAGTTGGTTTTTTATTAAACGGACTAACTACTTTTTTAAAGTGACGCAACTATTCCTATATTTTATGTTCCAAAGTATTCGATTTTTACTACAAAATTTCGTGATCAATACGGATTTAAACAGTTGTCAAGGCAAAAGCTTTTAACTTGGATGTTTTATTCATAGCATTAACCTCTAATATTGGAGAAAAAAGTATAACGAAATACTGGACGTCTCATTTCCTCTCCGCACCCTGGCGTAAGGACCGAATAATCGAATAATATCGGTATTTGTGTACCTATATTAAACTGGTATGACTGAATGATAATATATTTTTATACAGGTTTGATCATCATCATTGAATTTTTAACTGATAGTGGTGACTAACATTTAACAGTCATTTTTTTTTTCGTTAAAATCAAGGTGTATTTTTTATTTTGTAATATTTATCTATTTTGCACTTTTAATGTCAAACAAGCGACTGACCTCAAAAAAATGTTCACTGATCGTTTTGACTGTCTGCAGTTAAAATACCGATATTTTTAATAATTTAGTTTAGCTCAAATCGATGCGATTTACAATTAAAATGCTCACAAATATATCGTCAACTGTTGTATCTATGTTTCTCAAAACCATGCAATCGACAATTCAAACAAAACGAAATTAAAAACAGTTGTGTTGTGTATTTTTCTCTGCTTTTCTTAAATAACGTCTACTGGTTTCGGTCCTCGCTCCTCTGTACCCAAAGTCGTAAAATTTCAATTCTAGCTAATGATTCAATAACGCCGCTTACTGTCTCCTTAATTTTAAATAAAACTGTCGAATTTGCATAAAGTTACTTTGGCCGTTAGGCCGGCTACAGAAGAACGATCGACCTACATTATAATAACAGTATGGACTAAGATTCTTTAATAGTTAGATAATGGTAAAGCTGCGTTACTAGTACAAATATAGGGAAAAATAGTTCTTAAAAATATTTAATATTAGAAATGAAATTAACGATCAAGAAATATAAGTTGATATTTAAAAATATCTATGGCATCCCCAACACAGGGCATCCTAGTAGGGAGCTACGAGTGTGAAACGTTTATTATTTTTGATTGTTTATTATTATATTCCTCAGCCAAATATAATATTAGTAGGATGTCATTAGAATTACCCGGAAAATTACCGCATTGGGACTTATTGTGTTGGGCTTTCGATATTCGAACAATTTTCATTATAATTATGTACATTCATATAACAAACAAAACAATACGTGTCATGTCCGCAAGGATCATAATTATTCTGGGTACTATACTTATATTATTCAAACGAGATATTACGTCAGGCGTATCGGTTCTATAAAGTTAAACCATATGAACAATGAACACTGTCGTGGTTTATTTTTGACACATTTTGTTTATTTTTAACCGACTTCAAAAAAGGAGGAGGTTATCAATTCGTCTGTATGTTTTTTTTTTTAATGTTTGTTACCTCATAGCTTTTGACTGGGTGAATCGATTTTGATAATTCTTTTTTTATTAGAAAGCTGACGCTTCCCATTTGGTCCCATTTCAATTTAGTCCAGTTCTGATAATGGCATCCATGAGAAAACCATATAAGTCTTAAATTTGCATTAAGTACGTGCGCGACAAATAGATAAATAACTCAATAGTCGGTCTTTTGAAGTCGGTTTTTGTTTTTTGTTTTGTAAAAATAATGTTCTTGTTTATTTTTTGTGTTAATTATTGTAAAATAACCAGTGTTAATTATAACAAAATGTGAAATAATCTAAACTAAATTTTATAGAACCAATAATATGGTTTTCTAGACGTAAAGTGTCATTATCTTTGTCTGAAAGTGGTTGTCCTAATCTGAAAACGTCGTTGTGTTTTTTTTTTTTGTTCTAGTTATTTTGGTTTATTATTTTAGCTTATTTTCATTTAAGATGTAAATGTATGTAAATAAAAGTTTTATAACCTTTTTTATTGAAACCGGTATCTTTGAATGAAAGTTGTTGTCCTTGTCTAAAATGTTTTTTTTAAATTGAAAGTGAATCCTTGATCTAAATTCCATTATTTCAATCTGAGAGTTGACTTGGACTAAAACTATTCTTGTTCTTGTCTGCCATTTGTTTGATATTGTGGCCTGAAACTTGATGTCCTGGGCTGAAAGTTTGAAGTGGAAAGTCTGATTTTGTCCTCAATTTTTTAAATCTGTTGTCCTCAATTTTTAAAATCTGTTGTCCTCAATTTTTAAAATCATTCATATTAAAGCTAAAGTTTGAGTTAGAATACTGAGTAACTACTAAATTGTTAGAAAACCCAAGATTATGTTTCGATTTTAAATCAGAATTCAATTAAGTTATCTCACGCATCTGTTATGTACAGTCAACGACAAAATTTAATCATATGAGTGTACCCATTTCTGTAAAAATAATGCGAAAGTGTCTGTTATAACGACAGTTTGTTAGGGCTTCGCAACGGTTAAAGTGATTAAAAAATGATTAGGCCTGCAAAGTGAATTTGCATATTTTAACTTTTTATCACAGAAAACCAAGAGATTCCCATGGAATTTACCACATAACTTTAATTTGCTAATCAGTAATATTTTCAAACAAATGAATTAGTTTATCGCCTAATTACATTTTATTTGCATCAAAAAACCACTATTGGTATTTCACGCACACATTCGCTGCAAGCAGACTCTAACTTATTAATTTCTTATTGGTGCATTAAGATTCTGAATTCAAAAATATCTGAGATTTTGTTATAATTAACACGGAAATACTCACGTAAAAGTTAAGTCGTCTACTACGACTAGTTTCGGTCACATTCAGCGACCTTCATCTGGTGAGTTTACAAGCGTGAATGTGTCAAAACCACGTTAGTTTCCATAGTAAAATATCTGAGATTTCACAGATCAGAAATTTCTATAGTCAACGAACTTATGTCGCTGACTCTACTTTCCTCTTTCTAATAGAATATTAATTATCAATGCGTGATCTTTAAGGTGCGTGCTTGATGAAGCAATAAAATTAAAAGGTTATTTAAATAGGAGTTATGTGGGAGATATTCAAACTATATGAAATCACGCAGTTTGGACTGATTTATATTTAATAGGCGCAATAATATTAAATTGTCAGATTATTAAGGCATTTAGAAACGCCTCGGTGAAAACCAAACGATGTATTTATGATTTCTTTATTTGTTAGATACTTAAATATAACGTGACGTTTTTATCGCAATACCAAGTTTATTGTGTAGTTAATAAAACTATTTTAAGTTGTTAATAATTATCATATTTATTCAGTAGTTATTAAAATAATATGATTTAACTCCCAGTTCTACGTATAAGCATGTCTACGTATAGGAGTATAATTACACAACTCACGCCACTTGTCCAAATGTAAAAAAAAAAAGTAAACATTTCTTCACGACTGTGGAAATCAAAACTTAATAAGTTCTATCATATTTTTAAAAGTGACCATTTATAAGACAATGCCACAAAATAGAAAATACGACTGCAAAATAAACAAAAACCGATACAATAAGATGATTTTACGAACATTTTTAAAAACAAGCTTCTATTGCGTTGTGTCATCGGACACGTATACCAAATTTTAGCTCAATCGGACATCGGGAAGTGGTTCAAAACATAGTCACATGGTACATTGCAAGTTAAACAAAAGCTTTTAAGAAATGAGTCAAACGACAACTCAAAATCAGTCAAGCAGTTTAGGCACAAAGAAACCGCCAAATATATCTAATACAAAAAAAAATCGGCAAAAATAAAAATGTTGCAAGTATAGCCAGCCTAATCCGTAGGAGTCTAACACGACTTTACGACCTGTTGTCCCAATAAAAAGAGTAAAAAGCGGGTTTTAAGAATAGAAACATTATTTTAAAAGCGGTATCGCGTCCCTGACAGTTGTGGTCTGGACTGCCTATGGAGAGGAATCGATTAAATTAGTGACGTTATCTTTTCGTAGTGGTGGGAAAAGGCGATTCAATCGAATTGTTTTTATTTAAATAATGATATTTTTACTTAATATTTTCTCAAGATTTTTTTGACAGGTCTTTAGTTGAAATTAAGCAGACAAGATCCATAATATTTTAAAAAATATAGAATAATTCTGTATCTGTACACCACAAAAAAACATAGGCACAGGTAAAGGCAGTCAACATCGAGCTATGCTGCGCTGTACTGCGCTGTGCTATGTTTGGTCAACTCGCTCGTCTAATATTTCAATGAGGATAGAAACAAACCATGCTGTGCTGCGCTGTGTGAGGCTACGCTCTGTTTAAAAACGCAGCAGTCTCGAGCGAGGCGCGCTACCCGCCGTGCTGAGCCGCGCTGTGCCGAACTGTGCTATGTTTTTTATAGATTTTTATGTGCTGATTACTTTTATACTGAGCTAAGCAAAGCGCAGCACAGCTTGATGTTGATACTAAGAGCGAACACATTCAGATTTTTAATTTTGGCCTTTTACAAACTTTTATTTTTTAACTCGCCGTGTTAGTAAGTACCTATCTTATGTTTGTGTTAGTCCAATCTTGCAAGCAAAATGAGAACCTTTTTTTAACCGACTTCCAAAAAGTCTCAATGGTCGCAGTGGTTCTCAATTCGACTCTTTGATTTTTTTTATATGTCAAATTGAGCTGAAAATTAATATACCTGTGTAACTCCGACGACAATACAAAAACAAGAACATTATTTTTACAAAACAAAAAACAAAAACCGACTTCAAAAGACCGACTATTGAGTTATTCATCTATTTGTCGCGCACGTACTTAATGCAAATTTAAGACTTATATGGTTTTCTCATGGATACCATTATCAGAACTGGACTAAATTAAAATGGGACCAAATGGGAAGCGTCAGCTTTCTAATAAAAAAAGAATCATCAAAACCGATTCACCCAGTCAAAAGTTATGAGGTAACAAACATAAAAAAAAAAAAACATACAGACGAATTGATAACCTCCTCCTTTTTTGAAGTCGGTTAAAAAACCTGGCTCAAAAACAAAATATTTTTCATTATCAGTGATTTCTTAAACACAATGTTACAAGAGTGCCTCATAAAATGTGAATGCTAATATATTTAACAGCATCCTTTAGCAAATAGCTGTTTTTATTTATTATCACCATAAAGCTGCTATTTCTGCTATTTCGCGTCGCATCACGAAACGATACTTAATAACGATTTATTGGTTTACAATGCTAAGTACATTGATCTAAATAATATCTACTGTGAAAGGAATTGGCCTGTCTGTTTATAATACATGTAACTAAAATAAAGACTACCTACTAGTTCAATTTTAGGGGACTGTCATGTATTAAACAAAAGTGCCAAGCCAAAATTAGATTAAAAAAAATACCTACTGTTTTCACCCGACTGCGACGAAGCCAAAAAAGGACGGCTGTGTGTTTAGCTTGTATGTATGTTTTTAAATAGTTAGTTTTACAGGGTTATAAGGAAAGGGTATGCTAAGCCGAAAAGGCTCCATAGTACTCATTATGAACAACTTTTACTAAGGAAAACCTTGAAATAAAAAAAAAACAATGTTCCATACATTTTGTCGAGTGTCATTGAAATTTTTCTATTTGTATAATATTGATTAATTGATGAATTATTTTAGTATAAATTTTCTCTAAAAGTACTATTTTTAATAGAAAAAACTGGCAATCCAAATAGGTGACATGAAAACAGATTACCATTTATAAATACACTAAAACATCACCCTTTTTGGGCAGTCGGTTAAATAATCTGCAGACAACGCCACATAAAGATGCTAGCGAATAAAAGACCTCAAATATTCTAATTCAATTCTAAATAATAAAAAATCAAAACAAATCACGTTGTAAAAAGAAACAAATTATTCTTAGAAACAGCCGTAGAAACAACAGTCGGACTTTAAATGGCATTCTACGAGGTTAGGCAGAACGGTGGTAGTAAGCTGAAAGGAACTTTGTACTCTACAGTTTGAACAACTGAAACTACGGGACTGACAAAAACTGAGAAAAAATTAGCTAAGAATTTTTTTTCAAAAACAATTTATTTAAACAGTGATTGAAAAACTTCGAAATAGGTACAATGAGAGCTCTTCGGTTTAGTAGCCTTTCTGTGTAGCCCTGAATAAATGAATAACTTCAATTAATAAAATCTAAGCCGTGATTGATTCAAATATTTTTATTGATATTATATTAATTTCATTTTTAACTAGAACTTCTGTTTTTATAACGATACAGAATTATTTAGAAAGATCGCAAGATCGTGGGTGGTCTTAAGTTCTAAACGATTACAATTCGATTCGATTGAACAAAATCGATTTAGTTTTATATTTAGTAATGAAATGAGCGGTCAAGCGAAAAGGGAGCTGACAAGAATGAAAACCTTTAGGTACTCTTATGGAATGGATAATTCTTTTTTGTTTTTTGATGATTTTGTATTAGCGATCTCTTCACGTAATTTCATTGTAAACACATATTTAATGGTATTTCGTTATAATTGACACGAGAATACTCAAGTAAATATTAAGTCGTTAATGCGACTAGTTCCGATCACTTTAGGTGATCTTCATCAGGAGATTACAAGTAACAAAACAAGCGGATTGTACCAAAACCCACGTTTATTTCCAAAGTAAAAAAGGATACTTAAAAAAATATTAAAATAAATAAAAATTATAAAAAAAATTTAAATTCAAAACAACATGTTAGTTAGCAAAAAGTTAATCTTTGAACACGTTTATCAGGCAACATTTTTTTCTCATCAGGTCTCTTATTGTTTGACCGCTCATACTTAAAAAAAAATAAAAAAAATAAAAAAATATAAGTATAAAAAAAAATAATAAATCTATATATATAAAAATGAAACCCGTTTTCCTTGGTCACGGCATCACGCGTGAATGGCTGGACCGATTTCATTAATTATTTTTTTGTTGTATTTGTTATTATTAGGGGAAGGTTCTTACGGAAAAAAATATTAAGAAAATCTCTCAGAAATATTGAAAAACCCTAAAAACAGCCCTTTTATTTTTCCCATACAAACGTTTTCTAACTAAAACGAGCTTTATTGCTATTGCATAAAGTTCATATTGAATTGCAAGCACTCACTGTTGCTTAAGCAATGTAGGTATGTTCCTAACGTCCAAGAGTCAATTTGCACTTTATTACCTCTGTACAAAGTTCAAATTCAATCATATCTATCAAAACAAAGGAATTTTAAAATTTCGAAGGATTTGACTCCATGTCATCAAATTAAAAAAAAGTTGAAACAACAACAAACTGTCAATGTCAGTGTTTTTTTTTTTCATGGATGAGTTTGCTTTTGTCAACTGATACACGAAACAAATTCGTACCTATAATTGTAATATATTTTATGTATAAAATTGTAAATAGTGTTTTGTGCAGTGTTTATATTTAATTAGGCAGTACCATAGAGAAGTACTGTATGGCAGTACGAAGTCTGCCGGGTCAGCTAGTAAGTAATAAAAAAAATAAAAAATAAAAAAAAAATTATAAAATATTCGAATCCTTTTCCCATCCCTATTCCCACGCTAGCGCTTACTATTTGTACCACAGATAAAATTGTCCACTTTGACATTTGTCTCGTTTTATTACGCTTTCGCAATGTTATGTACACAAACGGAATTCATTAATGGAAGGAGACGGTTGTAGAGACAGTAACTCAAATCTACGCTATGTAATTTATCTTGTCTTTTAAATAAAATTCTCGTGTCGCAATGTTCGTTCCCGTACTCCTCCGAAACGGCTTGACCGATTCTCATGAAATTTTGTGAGCATATTGAGTAGGTCTGAGAATCGGCTACTATCTATTTTTCATACCCCTAAGTGATAAGGGTTGTCCACCCTTAACATTTATTTTTTATTTTTTGGAAGAAATTTTTATTTTTTTATTTTTTATAATGTGGCATTAAAAAATACATACAACCCTAAATTTTCACCTTTCTATCACCAACCCCTATTAATTTATATGGCAAAACAACGTTTGCCGGGTCAGCTAGTTTATGTATCAATATTTTACACATAAAATTTAATCACTGTTTATCTGTCTTGTTTTTGCACGTGACTTTTACGTCCGCGAGAAGATGTCAGAGCATTTTAAGGAGTGACTAACTTTAAGCAGGCTTTATAAGTACGGCACGTAAACCACAACAAATAATGCTTTAATCTCGCAAAAACTCGAAAACGACTCAAACGTTTTTTTAGTTTTATTCGCCTCAATACTGGAGTGGTTTTGGAAAAAAAGATAGTTTCTAATATTCGTGCATGGTCCGAGTTTTTTTTTCTCGTTAGTATGGGCATGTATGGGTTTAATCTAGCCATTGAATTTTGAATCACTTCCGAGGTCCGATTGAGCTGAAATTTGGTATACCTGTGTAACTGTATAACCCTAATAGGATTTTAGGGCAATTATTGTTTAAAAATATACTGCCATACTGTTAAAAACTATAATAATTTAAAAAAAACACTCGTGACAATCCAAAAAAACCTTGTAGTTAAAAAAATCTATTCTACAACACTGAGTAACCGCCCATACTGTTTCGCGCCTGTACAGATCTTTGACAGTCCACAATCCAACTTTGTTTTGCTAATAAAATGCGAGAATGAGATGCAATCTAAATAAACTGACTGCTGTATGGATAGCGAGACTTGGCATAATGTGGGTAAAATTAGAATATGTATTAGTACAGAATTAGACGCCGTGGGAGGCCATTTTGAAATCTTTGAGACTAAAGTAAACGCGAGGCTGAGAGGCGTCTATTAATTACGTGAGTCATTTAGTGGGAAGGGGGAGTCGAATCTCACCCAATCTCACGCGGGAGAAAGAAATTGAGATATCTTCTTCTTTCTTCTTCTTATGTAAAAAATGAATCGCTGTTCGTTAGTCTAGCTTAAATTTGAGAACTCCTGGACCGATTTGATTTTTTTTGTTTTTTTTTGTTTTATTCGTTCTAATACAGGGGTAGTAAAAAAAAGGTAAAACCAATAGGTGCAGCTAGTCACAAATAAAAATTGTGGTTTTACACATATTATGAATCCAAAGCAATTCAGCAAAGATTGAAAACTGATTTTGAAAAATCTGACGTGAAATTTTTAGGAAGGGGAGGGGGTCGAGACAAATCTCACGACATCTCACGAAGTAGGGGGGGTTGGGGTCAATGGAAACTAGTCGGAGTACCCTCAATAAAACATGAGAATAGGCGTGACGAAAGATTTTAAAATCCTCTTCCATAATGTGAGTACACATTTACTATTTACAAAAAAGCCTTTATTTCGGTAATAAACTTAAGTTTAACGAAGTTTGAAGCCATTTTTCACATATTTTTTCAACAGTGCCCGAAAACAGCTTGCTGTGTCATGGCGTCGATTTGACGTCACGGCTAGTAAACATGTCATTGTGTCTATGCGTGATGAGCGGCGGATGACCTGAGTTCACTGAGGCGTGACGTCATACGCTGTGATTGTTGTTTCTGACAAGATGGCCGATTGCTGTATTTTAATGTTTTAATTTATTGAAAATCTTAATAATCTGTTTTTTTAAAATAAAACTAAACATGTGTTTTAAATTTTTTTAATCTGGCTTGTCCCCTGAAAGCATTGAATCGGCGATTTTTTGATACTGTCGTCACGTCTATTCCCGTGTTAATTAGAATACGAGTTAATTGTTTTTACGGTACGCATTAACACCATGTTTGTATCCGATAAATAGAGTATACAGGGGTAAATAGGGATATATAGGGTCCGAATTACCCCCGAGTGAATACGAGTACATTAGCAATTACTTCGTACCCTTTGCCGTCGCCACCCTTAAAAAGCTCGAGGCATTTTCTGAAATTAACCAAGTAATTATTCCAACTGAATTATAGACGAAGACCCGTGCGTCAAGATTTAAAATGATTTCAATTTGAAGTGAGTATTAGATTTGAAGTGAGATATAAGTATAGATAGATAGATAAACTCTTTATTGTTCACACTAGAAATTGCAAACCGAAGTATAATAACACAAAAAAATAGAATGCTGCTATTTGTGCGTTTCTATTAATACTTTTACTATATTTGTGTTTTTTTTTTTGTGGTGACAATAGAGAGTTATTGCAGAGTATTGGGAAAAATAGTTTTTTTTAAATTATTTATTACTACCTGATATTTGAATTGCAATTATTTTTAGTGTCATCGTGTTTGTTTTAGTTTCAAGCTGTGAGAAACTATTGGTACATGTTGTTGAAGTTGTTTTTCTAGCTATTATCAGCCACAGCGACTTTCGTTTGTGCTAAATTAAAAAGTAAGTTCATAAAAACCGAGTAGCTAGCTTTAGTCAGAGTTTTTAGGCCGCATAAAAAGCCATTGAAATGGTTTAACAATTAATTTTTTTTATGTATTTTTACTATGGAAACTATTGTATATCTATTCTACTTTCTTTTTTTCCTATTTCTGTAAAATATTCGATTTTGTTAAGTTGAGCAGTAACTTAACTCCCCGTTAGCTCCCAGCCTATTACTTTGAGTAATTCCGCCTCGCTGAGAGGCTTTAACATACGCAAATTGAATCTACGTAGGTGTGGAGGTATTGGGAAATATAATTACGAGCTAAATAGGAAGAAAATTGGCGTTAGGAACTTAGCGCTCTAACTTTGTCAGGACTTTGCGTTCACTTCGCGTCTAAAGGGATTGGTCTATTAATAGTAAGAATGTATACTTATAAAAGGTGTAACGGAAAGGTGTAGTAATACCTAAGGGTATTCTACACGACAAAGTAAACAGCTTTTGTGACGCAAGTTTGCTAAATTTGAGATAAAAAAAATCGAGTCCCCATACATAATAAATTATATTTGGAGATTCGAAATTTTCACTCATAAGTATTACTATATCTTTCCGTTACACCTTATATACACGCTAGAAGGTACAGAGGCTATTATTAATACACATAATCTATACAGGGTTATTAGGAAAGGGTATGCGATGCCGAAAGGGGCCAGGAAAAGGGTTGGTCCCATAGTAAAAGTTGTTCATAATGATGTGTACCTACTATGAGCCATTTTCGGCTTAGCATGCCTTTTTCTTATAACACAGTACAATATATTTGTGTTTTTAATAGTCATTATTATTTTTAGACCATTTGAATAAAAAGCTTTTTTATATATTTTCAACGTTACTTGTTTTATCATGAAAAACACATTTACTTTGCTTTTATAATCTCGAAGGTCTCCCAAGCGGTTCCACGAGCACGACTTAATTTCCGCCAAACAACGAAAGATACACCAGACACTCAAAAAGGAAAACAGCGTTCAAAACTGCCCAAAATTAAAACTAATTTAAGTCCGACGTAGAATGTTAAGGGCTTTTACACATCTCATTCTCAACCTTTAATCCTCCCACTGCTGGGATACAGGTCTACCTTCGAAGAGTGGTGGATTCACATACGCCGTTGAATTTCTTCTCCGGACGTATGCTGGTTTCCTCACGATGTTTCCCTTCACCGAAAAGCCAGTGGTATGTAAGTTCATACATACGTTCGAAATAACTCATTGGTACGAGTCGGGGTCTGAACCCGCCACCTCAAGAATGCGAAGCGGCTGTTCTCCCACTGAGCTACCACGAGCATAGTCATGGTAGCTAAAACCTAAAGCAGGTCGGGAATAGCGGTAGTCTAGGCTTGCCTGAAAGAGATTGCTCTTAGCGATAAAGCCGCCAGTTGTTGCACTAGTTTTAAGTTTTGTCAGCCTTTTGTTTGTAATTTCTGGTATGGACAATAAAGAGTTTACCTAGCTATCTAGGGTCGCTGGCCCGGTCTACTATCGCGCCACTAATGGCACCAAAAAAGAATTGTGTTACGGTTGATATAATATCAAAAATTCGCACGAAACGCTTTTTGATTCCACGTTTATTGTGCGAACAGCCAGAGTGAACGCGCTGCCTGAGTGTAGGGTTACCATGTCTCAGGATTTGTCCTGAGCTTTCAGGATTTTTTGACTTTTCTCAGGATTGCGGCGGATTTTGCAAATCTCAGGATTTTCCATAAAACACAGGATACATTTTAAAGATCTCTTTAATTAAAAGTTAAACCAAGTAAAAATAATCTGTGCGGGGCGACGGGCGGTGACGCCGCCCCGCCGCTTTGAGTGCGATGTGCAAGTTGAAACGCGTGAGCTAGATCCGCAGTGTATAAAACGATAATAATACGTTTTTTAGAGAAAATTCTCAAACTGTATAAAATTTCAGGACTTTTCCATGGAAATCAGGCCTTTTCTCCGGTCTTTTGATTTTTTCATCTGGTAACCCTTAACCTGAGTGGATGTTCCCCGTATGGTATTCACTTCGTATACAGGGTTATAAGGAAAGACGATGCTAAGCCGAGAAGGGCTCATAGTACACGCCATCATGAACAACTTTTACTATGGGACCAACCGGGAATTCGCGAAAAAAAAACAGATGTTCCATACACTTTGTCGAGTATCATTGTCATTTTTCTATAGAACAGCTGTTTTTTTCTGAATGGTCCAATAGTAAAAGTTGTTCCATACATTTTGTCGAGTGTCATTGTCATTTTTCTATGGAACAGCTGTTTTTTTTCGCGAATTGTCTCATAGTAAAAGTTGTCATAATAATGAGTACTATGAGCCCTTTTCGGCTTTTCATCGATCTAAAACTAACCCTGTAGAAGGTTGGCCTTTATGGTTTTTCAGGCAACTACCGCTGCTCTCTTCCCTCTTCCATCAGTGAATAGTCACCTTAATAAAGGTCACGTAGGAAATTAAAAAGAAATTAATAGGCCTCTTTTCGCCCACAGTGTAATTATGAAAATAGGTAAACAATAGAAAGTGCTTACAGGTGTAATTACCAAAGGCTTTGAAATACGATAATTTGAATACTTAATTGATTTTAACACGCTTTGTGTGAGGACGAACAAAGGAACTATTTCTTTTGAGGTGAAATCATTTTAATAAATAATCAATAACTAGCCGTACCCGGCGGTTTCTACCGCAGTTGTTTTTAAGCTATTGTCGCGGGCCTTGAGCGTGGAGACCGAATCCAGAAATTCCGTAACGAAAATAATCTAACACTTTTTAGTGATACTTTTTAGTTTTGTTGCCATCTATCGATGAATAGCAGAACTTTTAATGACTTTTTGAAATATCACGCTTGTCTCTTTAGTTCTGCAACTCGCCTCTAGGTGTCGAGTGTAAGGTTTCGATAAATAATTATAATTGCATAAGTTGATAAAAAATGCTATGCAATAGCTTTACCGCGGCAGTCCCCGGTCCCCGAGTGCCACACGTCTTTTTTACATTTTTTTACATATAAACCTTCCCTGAACTTCCATAAATATTTTAAGATCAAAATTAGCCAAATTGGTCCAACCATACTCGATTTTTAGTCAGACAAACTAACAGCATTTCATTTTCATATTGGACTAGCTGACCCCCGGCGATTTCACCCGCTTTTTTTTTACGTACCGATAGGACGAACTTCAAATGTTTCACAGGTAGGAACAGTTTGTATTGAAAAATTAAATTGTCGATTTTAGTAGGTATATTTTTCTTTACTTGTTATTCATGTTTCTCACCGTTTAAACCTTCCCTGAACTTTTACAAATATTTCAAGATCAAAATTAGCAAAATCGGTCCAACCGTTCTCGAGTTTTAGCGAGACTAACGAACAGCGATTCATTTTTATATATAAGAGATTATTCGAGGGTATATGCTAAGCCGAAAAGGGCTCATATTACTCATCGCGAAAAAAAATCAGCTGTTCCATAGGAAAATGTCAATGACACTCGACAAAATGTATGGAACAGCTGTTTTTTTTTTTTTTTTTTTTTTATTTTTTTTTTTTTTTTTCGGGAGTTCCTGGTTGGTCTCATTGTAAAAGTTGTTTAAAACGTTTTCGGCTCCGCATATCCTTTCTTGACAACCCTGTGCATAACCCTATAATATTAGAGATAAGAAGTCCTGACTTACTGACTGATAGACAACGCCATAGCCTATGATATTTTTTTACGATAAAAAAAAATTGTCAAAAAGGGCCCAAAACCGATTTAATCACTTTTTATCCCGTTAACTGACCTTGTAGATATCAGGTGAAACCGCGGGGTGTAGCTAGTAGATAAATAAATCGTTAAAGTTTTTTTTTGTTTTGAAGTCGATCGTTGTTAGACCACAATCAAAGGAATCGACTGCTTTATTTTTAATTCTCAATCTTACTTCGTATTAATATTATACAAGGTTATAAGGAAAGGGTATGCTTAGCCGAAGAAGGCTTATAGTTCATCATTATGAACAACTTTACTATGGGAATAACACGGAAATCGAGAAAAAAATCAGCTGTTCCATACATACATCGTTTCGTACAGCGTTTAACATCAGGCGAGCGATTTGCTCGTCTCATCACCCTATAGCATATTTTTACAAAACAAAAACCGACTTCAAAAGACCGACTATTGAGTTATTCATCTATTTGTCGCGCACGTACTTAATGCAAATTTAAGACTTATATGGTTTTCTCATGGATACCATTATCAGAACTGGACTAAATTGAAATGGGACCAAATGGGAAGCGTCAGCTTTCTAATAAAAAAAAATCATCAAAATCGATTCACCCAGTCATGAGTTATCATGAGTCATCAAAAGTTATGAGGTAACAAACATAAAAAAAAATTTAAAAAAAAATTAAAAAAAAAACACAGTCGAATTGATAACCTCCTCCTTTTTTGAAGTCGGTAAAAAAGTCGAGTGTCATTGACAATTTTCTATGGAAGAGCTGATTTTTTTTCGTAATTTCCGGGCTGGTCCCATAGTAAAAGTTGATCATAATGATGAGTACTACGACTCTTCTTCGGCTGAGCATACCCTTTCCTGATAACCCTGTAAAAAAATAGAAATGATTAATAACACCCTTACGGTCCCATGTAAGCCTATCAGACTCGGGTAACAAATGATTACAACTATCCAAACAAGGTCCTGAGACCTTTCCGACGAATGAGACATTATCTCGGTCACTTTCGCTTTCATCAGAAATGTCATAAGAGTAAGAGGGACGGAGCTAGTCTCGAGCGCGCAAGAATAGGGCCTGCTTTATTAGCATAACAAAGAAGTTATGTAGCGTTATTTTTGATTGTTTGGTTAAGTTTGAAATGGAAGACGATTTGAGGTTAGAGCGAATTGGAGGAGAAATTAAAAAACACCGGCCAAGGGTTCTGTATCGTTCCATTATCTATAAAAACAACAAAACAAACACGTTTATTGTATGGGAGCCCCCTTAAATATTAATTTTATTCAATTTTTTATTATTTGTTGTTAACATACAGTCGAATTGAGAACCTCCTCCTTCTTGAAGTCGGTTAAAAATCTTACAGATCAGCTCCGTTCATCCCACAACTACTAGGTAATATACTTTCACTTGATAATAATTTAATTTAGATACCTATCGTATCGCACCCAAGACCGAATTAACATACGCCCCCATAATAAAATTATCTTATATACGGGTAGTCATTTTAACCCAGGGCTAGCACGCGGCGACGAGAAACGGTGTCCCTCGATTAAATGCCGCGAGAAAGAGATAAACATATTCATATTCTAGCTTTGTCTCATCGATAAAAATCGCGAGTGAATCGATGTCTTCTAGGCGCGTGCTCCATTGTAGACCGCATCATTGCTTACCACACCGAAGTCGGATTATATAGATCGATGGCTTACCATCAGGTGAGATGGCGGTCAAACGCAAGTCTATCATAGGATAAAAAATTAAAATATAGGAGAGACATAGCGTTCACGGCCTGTGCTCGGCCTACTGAGGTAGACACTCGCTTCACGTTCCGCTTATTACTAGACTGACTAGTGTAGGTTTGACCGTACCCTTTTTTACATAACTACTAGCTGACTCGACAGACGTTGTCCTGTCAAAAGCTATTGCGTAACTCTAGCAACCGTAGTATGTTGATGCTAACTTGTCAATTTATAGTAAAAATTATCAGTATATATATAATTTGCAATAAATTAAAATTGCGACTATAATTTGAGATTTAAACTATCCTATCTCTCAAGTTGGATCGAACTGCACATGGTGTGCGAATTTTATTATAATCGGTTAAGTGGTTTAGGAGTCCATTGAGGACAAACATTGTGACACGAGATTTATATATATTAAGAAGATTGAATCAAAAATTTAGAAAACCCCAACTTTAAAACAGCCGAACCAATTTTTAAAAAACAGCGCTAGAAAATCGGCTTTCAAATAAAAAAACTGCATCCAAATCGATTCACAAGTTTAAGAGCTGCGGTGCCACAAACACAGAACGACACTTTTTCTCTTATTAAACCTATATTTTCTGTCCTACTTCTAGGCAAAGGTATCCCCTAATTTTCTGTAGAAACATTTGGCGGTCAAACTTTAAACACCTCTCTTTTTGCTAAAAATAAATAAATAAAGCATTCGCACTCATAGCTCCCTACTAGAATAACCTGTCGGGATGCCATGAATCACACACAAAGACAAAGACAACTAACATCCAGAACCAGAGCAGATGTTTAATTTCATCATTCAAACATCTACCCCGCCGGTAATCCCTGGCTTATAAGGCGGATATACTACCGCTGAGCCAAACAGGTCGTCGCAGAAAAATAGTGGACAAATCCACACAAGCCTAGTTCACAACTAAACGGCCTGCATTAGCATTACAAAGTGCCGGAAGTGTCGGCGTGTGCCAGAATCGATAGCTGGTGCTTAGCTGACGACCTCAGATCTAGTAGAAAGCAGATATAGTGTGCCTTCGATCCAGGTGAAGCCAAAAAAACTACCCTTCAGGGCCAATGGGAGATTAAATATCTAATATCTCGGGGTGACGAGCGTAGTGCTGCTAGCTAGTAGGGTAGTTTTTGACGTAACAACGTCTAATAAATCGATGAACGCCGGCTGCACGCACGAAAAAGTGTCCCGTTAAGGTGAACGCTGACTTGGCCGCACCGCACGCGCCGCAGTCGCCGCACGCATCGCATTTGTTATTGACCTCGCACACCTATCCGCGCCGCAGTCGCCGCACGCATCGCACTGGATTTCTTTCATTCAGTTTCAATTTTTAATCAATAGTGGGCGTTTATTTATCGTTGAATGCGAATGACGACACCAGCACCGCACGCGCCGCAGCGTCCGATGCGGGCGGGCCGGCGTTAGTGACGTCATCAGCTGCGGCTCGGGGAATTCGGCCGCGTCAGGTACTGCGGCGACTGCGGTGCGGGTAGGTATGCGAGGTTGCATAGAACTTCATATAAAGAATTCGAATGCGGCGACTGCGGCGCGTGCGGTGCGGCCCAAGTCAGCGTTCACCTTTACGCTCATTGTAACGTTACGATCGAAGCGAGAAATGCAATCATTTCATCAATGTTTTGTTATGACGTTATCACGTTAAACTATCGTCAGTAAACCGACTTTACAGACAACCAATTTTTTTTGGCTTTACCTGGATCTAAGGCAGCACTATATCTGCTTTTTACTTGATCTTAGCTGACCTAGTGCTTAAGTTGATGCCTAGTCCAAGGTCATCCGCTAAGTGGGGCTGCGAGGTCAACGGTTTACGATGAAAGGCTCCCTTAAGTGTTTTATTTTAGAAGCACAGCTTTGAAGGACTTTGATGGGTTTTCTAGTTTATGACGTCACTAGCTGCGCCCCGCGGTTTCATCCGCGTTTTCCGGGATAAAAAGTAGCTATGTGTTCTGCCGTCCTTACGAAAAGTGCAATGACTCGAGTTTTAGGCCGAATTGAGTTAAGGACATACTCGGAATCAGCAGAACGAGATCTATATATTTTCTTTAGACAGTGTTTACGTCATTATGACGGAGCCGGTTTTAATATGAAGTGATGCCCATACAAACACAATGAAAATAAAATATTTAAACGCGTTTTTCTCGAAATTAGCTTTAACCTACTTATTGCACTTTTCGTAAGGACGGCAGTGTTAACCAGACCATGAACGACTTTCATTCCAAAGTTTATGTAAAGTTCAGCTGTTTTTGCGTGAAAGAGTAACAAACATACATACTTTCAGGTAGTTTCAGTTAGGCTGATTGCTTTTAGTTAGCAACGAATCGTAAACGTCGGACATTGGAGGTTTGATATGATCAGTTGCATTTTTTAAATAAATGTATTATATAAAAGTGTGGCAAACACGCAGGCATATAATAAAGCTGCAATTAAACGACCCGTGAATAACGTGCAATGAGCTATAGTCAACGCGTTACCAACTGAGTCGTGCGGCCATAAATCATTTCTCTATGTCTATCTCGGTCGCACTTGTGGGTTTTATAGAGCCGCATAGTGATGTGCGTAAGATGGTTATAGGCGTATTTCGATAAGAGTAAAATCAGATAGAAACATAGTAGATAGTATTGTGACTCTGAAAAGGGCCGTTTGTTTATGGCCCTACGACTCAGTTGGTAACGTGGTGACTATAGGCTCGGCGTGCGGTACGCCGCGCCACGCACCGTCACAGCACCTCAGCAAAGTTTAGCGCTTTTAGGCTTTTTTGACACAGGTCAAAAACAACTTCTAGATCACAAGTTTGCTTGAGAATAAATATCGAGTCTCCATTCAAGACATTTAGTCACGTGATCATTTTCTATAGAAATTCGATATTTCTTTCTCGAATTTAGCAAACTTGAGTTCTAGAAGAACACTCTTAAGTATGACTACACCTTTTACCTTGTATATCTTTGTAAAGGGATCACTAAGGGCGCGCGTCAGTCACTCACACCAAAGTTGTAAATAGTGTTGTTGCATTAATGATAGTCTATCGATAGTATCGTAATACTATCGTGCCTTGAAAACCATTCATACTATCGATAGTGCTATCGAAACTATCAATTTATAGTTTTGAATGTTGTCGATACTATCGACAGTATCGATAGTATCATTGCTCGAAACTTCAACTTGAACGACAACTTTCAAAACTATTGCTTTATTTTCACTATCGATAGTATCGAGAGTATTGCTGAATTTCGATATTTTCGATAGAACTATCGATAGTATAACTGATTTCCAAGGTTAACTATCGATAGCGAAACTATCGCTATTGCAACAACTCTAGTTGTAAATAGTACAACTTACTCCCAAAACCATCTTGTTCATACTTCCCACCTACCTACGAGTATATAAACTGTTTTCAAAGGTAACGTTCTCTCAGCAAGTCATCACAGAAGATGTTTGTTTATACAATACCGAACCAAAATATAAACTAATAGTTTGACATAGAGCAATATTGGCTATCAATATAGTTTGGAACTCTATCCGTTACGCGGTATAAAATGAAACAGTAACACAACTCTGCTCATGACTTTTCCTTATATAACTACTGGCTCGTGATTTCATACGAGATATTGCTCGGCGGTAAGATATAAACAAGTTTTTTCATGTCGATAAATATCCCCTAAAGTAAAAACAAAAATATATTACGGACTAGTCGACAAGTAGCGCGTAGAACGTTCTGCGGGTGCGTGATATTATGATTCGCATATTTATGACATATATTTTTGCAAATACTTACACTCAATTAATAATGTTGCCATTATAAAGCCGTACCGACAACTAGCAAGAGACAGCACAACACCGACAACAATGGCCACTTTGAATAGTTAGACAAGTTAGTTTAAATACCTTATTCTTTTATCTTAATTACAAATTGGGTTAAAATATTTTTTATGCTTATTAATTGAAGATCTTTTAACGACCAAAGGGCTGGTGCTTACCTAGGCCAGAGAATTAGTATTGCTAACGAGATAACGTCGCCAGCCTAGCGGGTACCCTGCCCGCGGATAGTGACCTAAGCTCAGCTTTTATTTGTGATTTTATATTCTGTTTATGCCTATTTGTGTTATCCTTCACTAATAAAAGATCCTTTTAATTATATTTCAAAAAAATATGTTTGGTTTTACATGGATGAAGTTGAGCTACTGTTTATTCTTTATATTGAGACCCGTATCCTATAGCCAAACTAAAACAGATTACAGAACCACGTCGAGCATAAAATTAGGGTTCTTCCGCCCCCGATAGTTAACGGACCCGTCCGATAAAACTATCAATAACAAATTTATTAGGATTTATGGTTCCGTGTATGGATTATGTTATAATGTTTTTGTAGAAATAGGTGTAGTAACTTTAAATTTGAATTACAAGAATTTAATTCCATCCAGCGAGTTGGTGGTCAAACTGAGGGTGAAAAAATATTGAAAGGTTGCAAAACGAAATTTCTTTCTAAATATCATAAACGTGTTAATTTTTTAATAACTACCTACGACGGCACGGAGAAATTATACGTGTTTAGGATGAAAAATAGTTTGTTTATTCATAATTTTTTAAAATTTCCACACATTCATTTTAGATACTCGATGTGCGAAAGATAAACATTTGAGCTCTTTGATTTTTTTTGATGTGACAACGTCTAATAAATCTACGAACACCGGCTGCACGCACGAAAAAGTGCCCCGTTACGTGTCCCGTTACGCTCATTGTAACGTCACGATCGGAGCGAGAAAAGTACGCAATCATTTCATCAATGTTTTGTTATGACGTTGTCACGTTAAACTATTGTCCGTAAACCGACTTTACGGACAACTATTTATATTTATTTGTTCAAAAATTTTTATTTGTTGTTCAAAATCCTACGTGACACCCGACCCGACAGTAATGGGCAATAGTGACGCTTATATTAAACTAACGACTTACTTATCTCGTTACCTAATTCAATAAAAAAAAGAAAATGGGGCAAAAAACGCCATCTACAATTACACAAAAAAAATAATTTTATGTCCTTAAAATAAAGACAAAAAATAAAATCCAATATTTATTATGTAATCTCAGAACATTTCAATGCCATTAATAAAATATTTTTCGAAGAAAACTGTCTAGAATTATACTTAATTGAAAAAGGCCGAGCGACGTCGAACGACATTTAGAAATTTATTGAAAATTATTAGAAAAATACTGAAACTTTTATATTAGGTTTAGGTTACCTTGTATGTAGTCTACGTTAATATTTAATGTTGATTTTCAATACCGAAAGGTCAGATAGTCTGTAATTTAAATGAAGGTCGTTTAGAAAATTGACAAAGGAAAACAAAGGACATGACTTTTATTGCCTAATTCTTCAAATACATATGTAAAAGTTTCTAATGGTGATCGCTTACTATCAGGCGGCCCGCCTGCTTCTTTGCCAAACAGTAAGTCAGGGCAGGTTTTGACATTTTGTTGTAAACGAAAATATCTTTTTAAAAACAAGCTTTTATTGCATTGGCAGGACATGAAATTTCAATTCAATTCAAAGGAACAGGTGATTTTTAACCGACTTCAAAAAAGGAGGAGGTTATCAATTCGTTTGTATGTTTTTTTTTATTATTTTTTTTTATGTTTGTTACCTCATAACTTTTGACTGGGTGAATCGATTTTGATGATTCTTTTTTTATTAGAAAGCTGACGCTTCCCATTTGGTCCCATTTCAATTTAGTCCAGTTCTGATAATGGTATCCATGAGAAAACCATATAAGTCTTAAATTTGCATTAAGTACGTGCGCGACAAATAGATGAATAACTCAATAGTCGGTCTTTTGAAGTCGGTTTTTGTTTTTTGTTTTGTTGAAATAATGTTCTTGTTAAGTTGTAGTAAAAGTTATTCACAATGATGAGTAATAACTATGAGCCCTTTGCGACTTGGCATATCCTTTTCTTATAACACTGTATGAAATACAAGGTGTAACGGAAAGGTGTAGTAATACTTAAGTAATACTTCTACACGTCAAAGTGAACAACTTCTAGAACGCAAGTTTGCTAAATTCGAGAAAGAAAATATCGAATCTCCACACAAAATAACTAGTCACGTCATCAATTTTCAATGGAGACTCGATTTTTTTTCTCGAATTCAGCGAACTTGTATCACATTTTTCACTTTGACGTGTAGAAGAACACCCTTAAGTATTACGACACCCTTCCGTTGCACCTTGTCTATTGGTACATAGTTACACACGTATTCGTACAGTTACACGTATTCTAATATTTTAACAAAGTAAACAACAGTGGAAACTCCAGCACAAGTATTATAACTGGCAATCGCCTATTTTCAAGCAAAATGTCCCATTCAAAACTTATCTAAGACGTTTCTATGGCCCCACATCGACAGAGTTTCTCAAAGTTTCCTTTTATCTCAATATCAAACTTTTATGTGTTAATGGCACTCGAAGAGTTCGACTTTGGATATAGTTTGGAAGGATTAAGATCCGGTTTAACCGTTGGATAAATTTATTCAGTGGATTTTTTAGCATTGCAAAAATACCTATTGTAGATATGTGTAGATAGATAGATATCATTATCATCAACCTCTTTTCACCCACTGCTGAGTTTAGGTCTCGACCTAAACTTCAGCTTCAGTGCTCAATATTTTATTGCTCTTTATTGTTTACACCAGAAATTACAAATTAAAGGAAACACCCTTCAAACTGGTGCAACAACTGGTGGCTTTTCTCTTCTTTTTTTGTTATTTTTCATAGAAGTAAAATTTGTATGTTTTATGATGCATTTAAATGTTGCAAGAAAGCGCGCGCCGCGCCAAACGGATAAAAAAGTAGACGTAAAAAGTGTCATAAAAACAGCCAAGTACCTTCATGAATATATCTGCGAACATTGTACAGAAATCCGTAAAAATATAAAGAAGCAAAAAAATATTATTTTGTTGAGTAGTTTAATTACGTATTGTTGGTAATTTTTTTTAAATGCAGTGATAACCTTGCGTTTGTCCGCCATCTTGCCTGATGGTAAGCAATGATGCGGTCTACTATGGAGCACGCGCGTAGAAGGAACCGATTAACTCGCGACGTGAAGACACCCAGATTATATCTATCGAGAAACACCCACTCGTGACTTTATCTGACGCTTTGCTGTAATTCCCCGGGTCGATTCCCGGCTGGGCAGATTAATTTAAATATCTGTTCTGGGTCTGGGTGTTAGTTGCCCTTGTCTTACACTCCATGTGTTCCATGGCATCCTTACACAGGGTATCTTAATGGGGAGCTATGAGTCTGAAACGTTTACGTTTGCTGCAATTAGCGATATTCGATAGTTAGTACTTATTCAGAGGTGATGAAACACGCTCTTTACAAAAACCAAAGTATGCATATTAGGTATTTAGGTACCAGGGATTACCTAATTGAGCTTTCCAAGCTTAAGGGTAGGTTATATAATATGTTTAACTTCAAACAGCACTTAAGGTTCTTGTGCCTATAAAGTCTACAAACACTGCCTTCCTGGAAGGGTGTCTCGTATTTGTTATTTGTAAAACAGAATCGGGTCGTGTGTTCACGACCCGATTCTGTTTTTCCGAGAAAGTACAACCAGAAGTTGTTCAAAAATAGAGTGAATACATCATTATAAACAACTTTTACTATGGGACCAACCCAGAATTCGCGAAAAAAAATCAGCTGTTCCATACATTTTGTAGAGTGTCATTGACATTTTTCTATGGAACAGCAGTTTTTTTTTCGCTAATTTCGGGTTGGTCCCATAGAAAAAGTTGTTTATGAGCCCGTTTCGGCTTGGCATTACCTTTATAAATAACCCTGTAGAATCAGATACATTTTGAACGGTTGTTAATTAAAGATGGTCGAACAGAAAATAGAAAACCATATTTTGCTCTCCATTTTGTTTGAAGTAGCACAAAGCAACTGAATTTAAATCGAAAACGGTTACACGTCTTAGGGTTGAAACGCATTACCTCTAGAATTCAATTGGACAAAAAAAAAACCTCACTTATGCATATTAGGGTGCCTTTTAATTTTCTTGCTTTGTTGCCAATTACATTTCAACCCACCATTTTTTTTTCAATGTAAAAATTTGTGATATTTTAGCTGACTTTTATTTTAAATTAGTTGATTTTTTTTAAATGTGTCGTCTCCAACTTAGAACCCCTCCCACCTCCCACCTCCTTGTCACACAATGTTACACTTACTTAGTCGACCCCTCAAAATGTAACGTAATTTACGGAGGTGCTATAAAACAGTGTACGGATTTTTTTAATGCAATCGAGTGACGAAAAGAGCAAATCGCTCGGCAAATCGTATTTTGTCCGAATAAAGTTAAATTTAAAAGTTGGCTTGTTGAACAGGCATTCTAAAAGTTCGATGATATGACTAATATCAAAGTCATTTAATGTTTGTTATAAATGTTAAATTTCATTATTTATTTATTTTATAATATTATATTTTAATTGTATTCAATTTAATTTATATTTTAATTTATTAGTCAATTACTTTTTGTAATTTACACATTTGACGTGTATCATTGTGACATATTATTTCCGACACAGTTCCGACACAGTACCAGCACAGTGCGAAATATTCTTTCGTACATTCTCTATGAACGCATCCCCACTTGTCAGTGTCAGTGACGACACAGTGCTCTCAATGCGTTCATAGAGAATGTATGAAAGAATATTTCGCACTGTGCCGGTACTGTGTTGGAACTGTGGCTTCACTGATATGTGTGAATCGACCTTTACACGTACATATAAAATATGCTAGTCTAATACATGCAGTCCCCATCCCGAACGCCTCTACCGAAAGTACCCATTAAACTGGCTGCATTTATATTTGTTTACAGATTCCAGTGCGTTCACACCCTTGAAATGTGTGCATTTGTGCAGACGACTACTTCCATTGGAGCCGTCTTCTGCAGACTGATGGAAACAATCGACACTTCGTCGCCGTTTCTATGTGTATTTTTCAAGAATTGAAATATCGACTGCCTACGAACAGTATCGAATCTATAAACGGAGTTTTTTACAGGAGATAATTTTAAGTCAAAAAAAATAATTTAAAATTAATTTATTTCTGGTTATATGTACCCATAATCAAAAACAAAACTAACTCTAAATAAAATTATTACACAGTCAAATTAAAATGATAATAATAAATAAATAGAAAAAATTTAAAAAAATTGACCAAAATAAGTTAAAATGTGGGGGGGGGGGGGGGGGTATCAATTTTGTTCGATTAAAAAAAAATAAAATCTCTAGATTTTTTTTATATCATTTGATTTCTTAAAATTGTAATAAATAATCGTATTTTTTTTGCAGTTTCGATACTGGTCGTAGCAGCAGTCAATATTTTAGCAGTATTTGTTTTTCTTTTCCATTGTCACCGTTTCACTACAGTGTGGAAAGAAGGGCAGTCCTTTAAAATATTCTAATACACCCCACGGTTTCACCCCTAGTGATGATAATGATGATGAAAAGTAGCCTATGTACTATTCTGTACCCCTGAAAAGTATACAAAATTTCACACACACACACACACTACACGATTATAAGGAAAAGGTATGCTAAGATTGTAATTGAGTGACGTGACGAGCAAATCGCTCGCCTGATGTTAAACGTCACGTTTGCCCATAACAGGTCTGCACCACCCAGAATTTTGAGCTCGCAGAATTCAATCCCCTGCGCGGCACAGCACTGCGCTCGTCACCCTGAGATATACATAAGTTGTTTAATCTAACATTTGCCTTGTAATTTCACTGGAAACAATGCCCTTCCAACCGGAACACAGTAATGTTTGCACATTACTGCTTGGCGGTGGAATAACTGGCAAAGGTGTGGTACTTCCCCAGGCGGGAACTGCAAAAGAGCCCTACCAAATAAACTTGCAATCTACATACAAATAACAATTTACGAGTATAACTATGGATGTACTAATCAGACTCTAAAGACGTCTTTCAAAGGACACCTCGCCTCACCTCTACATACAGTTTCCTATCGGTATTCGATGTAAATCCAAGTTTCCAATTCAATCGAACTTCTGGGATTGAGACTTGAAACTCAAGACATTTCCGCTACTATCTATAGATGTTACCTGAAAGCAATACGTCCCGACTATACATAAAGCAATTAATGCAAGTTTCGGAGCTTTGATAGATACAAATAGGAACAGTAGATCAAGTTACGTGAATTGTTGCGTCACTGTCAAATTGACTTGGAGGTGATAAACACTGATGACAATGTGCAATGCGGTGAGGTCTGTGTGGTCGGAAACCATGACAGTATGAGCTTTTAGTCTCTAAATCCAATAAAATTAATAATAATAAGCCTTTCTTGCTGTAAATTATTATACAATGACATTTTAAAAACTAAGTATGTTTAATTGATCTTATTAATAAATGAATTAATCGGCAATCGGTTTATCTGATACTAGCTGTTCCCGGCCACGCTCCGCTGTGGATATAGAAAAAAAAATAGCCTATGTTACATTGGGATAATGTAGTATTCGAATGGTGAAAGAATTTTTGAAATCGGTCCAGTAGTTTTTGAGTTTATTCCACACAAACATCCAAAAATACAAAAATACAAATCTTTCTTCTTTATAATATTAGTATAGATAGCAACAAAAGCCTCTTAAAGGCTTAATTTAAGTACCTATCTGTGTTTTGCTTTTAATTCAATTTTGCACTGAGTTAATGAAAAACCGTTAAATGATAGATAGTAAGCAAACTATATTTTTTATGATTTATCATCAATATATTCCTCAACCGTGCATTTTTTTCTACCTAATTCATATGGTCCGATCAATCGGACCAAGCGATCGGACAAGGTGGCCCCCTCCTATTTGACTTACTGCACCATCTCTGTAGTGTGTAGCGGGTTAACCTAATTTACCAGTTTGTTAGTCATTTGGCTCTATTCACGGTACCCCTCGCTCTATCAATACAGCGTGTTTACCATCCTTTGACAGCCTGCTTGTATGGCGGAAGTACTTACCTGAAACAAAGAAGAAATAATTACATCGAAGTCATGAAAGACTGGTTTGAATGACATCGCGCTTTGATCGAGCGATCGAATCATCTATACAACGACTGGCCTTTGCTTTCATCTTTGCCTTGTCCGGGTGTTTGTTTGTACGTATTCGCGTACAAGGGCCTTACCTCGAACTCTTAGCGCGAACTTGAACTGAATCGCTTGGGCTTTTGTCTCTCTCTGTCAGCTATAAAAAAAGCGAGACAAAAGACAACACAATTCAGTTCAGGCTCGCGCTAATAGTTTCAAGTAAGACCCCTGGTCGCATTTCTGAACAAATCTCGATGAAAGTTTGTATACAGGTTTAACAATTTTTACAGAATTTTCGCGACATATTATTAAGTTCGAATTTATGCTAGGCCTATTTATCTCGTAATGTGACCGTAACAGCGCGTCTGTAGATCAAGTTTACGCCTAGTATAAATGTACGGTACTCGGTGGCCACTAGGGTCCATTATTCGACCTTTTACCTTATTTAGCGGTTCTATAATAGGGACGGGTTCGTTTATTGAATTTAGCATTTACCAAGACTCGGTCTTGGTTATTTTATTGACTTGGTAGCGATGATATAACCTTCCAATGGATGAATAGATTTTCTTGTAAGAAAAACTGTTAACAAAGAAAGTAATAACTATTAACGCGTTTTATTTATTTATGCATTATTTGTAGCTTAGAATACGATTAAGAAAATCGAATAAAAAATCGATTAATCGAAAAAATCGTAATTCGTAATTGTCTAATCGAATTTCGATTAACTCAACTTTCAAACAAAAAACTGAGTCTAAATATGTACAGCCCTTTGGGTCCTTAGTCGTTTCGCAAGGCGAGCGGTTCGAACCGCGGTGTGAATTGCCCAAGAGCCCATTTCGAATAGCTCCTTTCGCACCGCGACGCGAATCGCCCAAGAACTTTCTGTATCGAGTTCGGACCGCAGTGGGGAACGATGCCACAGCCAAACCAAACAAACATACATACATGTTAACCCACTTACTCCTTAATCAACTTATTTTCCACTATTAATGTGTTTCATACACACTAAATAGAACAAATAGTAGTGATGTTGCGACATTTGCGCTTGCGAAAAAGCACATCAATAAAGATTAAAAAATATACAGGGCTATTCGTACATGGTATGCTAAGTCGAAAAGGGCTCATAGTACTCATCATTATGAACAACTTTTACTACGGGACCAACCCGAAATTCGCAAAAAAAAATCTGCTGTTCCAAAGAAAAAATGTCAATGACACTCAACAAAATGTATGGAACAGCTGATTTTTTTTTTCGCGAATTTCGAGTTGTTCCCATAGTAAAAGTTGTTCATAATGATGCGTGATATAAGCCTTTTTCGGTTTAGCATACCCTTTATGAATAACCCTGTATAGTAGCAAGTGTGTTAAAATAAAACCTCTCTGTTTGCTTCGGGATTAAAAATACTTTAAAATGTCTTGCGATTTTTCAGTTTTAAGTAGGTACTTGTGAATTCTAGATTTATAGTGGACTGCAATTTAAATGTACGAGTACACTGCATAAATTGGATGTTCTTAAAATGTGGTAAAATAAATTGTTGTGGTAAAAACAAGACAAAAGTAAGGTTCAGCGCATATTGGAAAAAGATAAAAAAAAACTAAGAACAAAATGGTTCTCTGCATCGTGTTCTATTTATTAAATGCGCTTCAATGTACTGAGAAATAATATGACAGTAAAAAAGTTAAGTTTTATTATAATTATTTTATGTGTTGAAAATAAAATTTTAAATATAGTAAAAAAACATGTTTTGACAAGATAAAAAAAGGTTTAAGTAATTAAAAAAAAAATAAGATTAATTTACATATAACATGTTGACATGTTAAAAATAATTTAAGAAACTACCCGATCCAAATACCTTCCAAATAAAATATTTCTTGCCTTTCCTGCGCTAAAATATATAACAACTACCAGAGCTAGTATTCGTTTTTTTTTTCGAAGACCTTTTTCAATGTGCTCTCAGCCTTATTGGTCTTTAAAAAGTACTAAAATAAATAAAGTTAACTGATTCGACGTAGGTTTTATTTACGTTTATTTAAACTGCCTTAAGGCAGCTCTGAATGGCTTTACATGGCCTGAATGGCCTTACATGGCGTGGATGGCCATAAATGGGTTAAAAAGAAAGTTTGAACATCATTTTACCTGTTTTAACCAAACATAGGACAAGAATCTTGTAATGCTTGTATTTAAAGGGTTAAGTGATTTGCACTGTCAGTTTAAAAAGATGAAATCAAGATCTTTTAGAGTGCAAAATTATTTAAATCATAAAAAAACAAAGCAAATTGTTTACTTTCGTTTTTGCTTAGTGCAATCAAAATACTCTAAGCAGTCTAAGCTATTGTAAAATATGGATAAATTATAGTTTAAAAAACTAAAAAAAAAAAAAAAAACAAAAACCGACTTCAAGAGACCGACTATTGAGTTTTTCATCTATTTGTCGCGCACGTACTTAATGCAAATTTAAGACTTACATGGTTTTCTCATGGATACCATTATCAGAACTGGACTAATTGTAATGGGACCATGGGAAGCGTCAGCTTTCTAATAAAAAAAGAATCATCAAAATCGATTCACCCAGTCAAAAGTTATGACACATAAAAAAAAAAACATACAGTCGAATTGAGAACCTCCTCCTTTTTTGAAGTCGGTTAAAAACACGCATTGACATCAGTCTTTGACAGGTGTGCAAAGTTTGAATTAAATCTGATCGTTCAAAGTAGGGCAAAATCGAATCCAAAAGGATCGGTTACAAACATACAGGTGAAACTAATTTATTAGTTACGCTACGTTCACGCGTGTTAAAATCATTTAGAAACCACTGAATATTAAGGTTGCCCTCTTTAAAATTCTTAACTCACTAAATATTGCAATGCCCAGGCAATCAAGCTCGGACTCGCCCAAGGGAAATTAGTGCCCAATTCACTTAATTACCCTAATCTAGACTAAACTTAACCATAGACTAATCCACAGAATAGATAGCGCGAATGTCCGCGAATGTCTTAGCTGTCACACAAAGGTTGTCTGGCCGTTTGTGCCTTTATCTTATGTGTGTTTATATGTTTGTGATTTCATTTTTGTGGTATTTTTATGGTTTTTGTGTATCCCAGCAGTAGTGGGAGGATTAAAGGTTAATGATGTGATGATGGGGTAAAAAGGCTGTGAATGATGACGATAAAACGGTCAAGAAACTGACTGTCGAAGTAACAGCTCGATGGTAAAAAAAAACGTTTCACACTCATAGCTCCCCACTAGGATACCCTGTGTCGGGGATGCCATGGAACACACAAAGACAAGGACAACTAACACCCAGACCCAGATATTTAAATTCATCATTCAAACATCGGCTAGGAATCGAACCCTCTGGCTTATAAGGCGGATATACTACCGCTGAGCTAAACAGGTCGTCGTTGCATGAAATTCTATTACCTATTTAAACCAGTTCACTAAATCCGAAAGTGACTTTCTTCGTAAAGCTTTGACGCCGTAACTACCCAACCGATCATCATGAAATTTTGCATACGTATTAAGGGTACAGAATAGGACATAGGCTACTTGCCATCATCATCACCGTTCTTCATCATTGCGGCGGATAGCTAGCAACTGTAGTTCAGCCGTTCAGAGAATGCGTTTGACGTTTGACACTCAGTTTGGCACAAAATTATAACATTAATTGATTATTGATATAATAATGTTGTTTTAATGCTCATCAATTGTTAAAACGGTAAACAACCAGCAAAAATATTTTTATCGTAACTGCAACGCCATTACAAAGTTACGTCGTCAGTTCAATCGCGACGTGTCAGGAACGCATTCTCTGAACGGCCGTATTATAATCCTACTAAAATTTAAATGCAAAAGTTTGTGTGTGTGTTTGTTACCACGTATCTCCGTAACTACTAAACCGATTTTGATAAAATTTTGAATAGAGGCTTACTCGAATGCCCTGGATTAACACATCAGCACCGTTTTCTATCACTGCGCGAGTGAAATCGCGGGTACAACTAGTATAAATATTTTCTCACAATACTCACGTACTTAAATATTAAGTTGTCACGTAAATATTAAGTCGTGTTTACGACTAGTTTCGATCCCATTTAGTGACCTTCATCAGGTGAGTTACAAGCGTGACGCGGTCGCGGTTGCGTCTCGCCTGGCACAGAGTATTAGTAGTTTAAAATAAATAATAAATAAATACAAGTGCAGTACGTATTTTATTTTTGCAATCACCATAAAGTGACCTTTTAGTATGTATATTCTCGTAAAAATAAATATATGCAAGGGTTATTATGACATCTTATTTGCAATATTTGCATTGCTAATACTTATGGGGTTTTTGAATATATTGAAAGTTGTGGGAGGTCTTTCTTGTTCAGAACTTTGTCGATACAAAGTTTGGTTATGTCTGCAGGGTTATAAGTTACTAGATGTTCCCTGCCACGCTTTGCTGTGGATAAAAAGAAAAAAAAAATAGCCTAAGTATGTTACTTTGGGATAATGTAGCATTCGAATGGTGAAAGAATTTTTGAAATCGGTCCAGTAGTTTTTGAGTTTATTCCACACAAACATCCAGAAATACAAAAATTACAAATCTTTCCTCTTTATAATATTAGTATAGATAAGGAAAGGGTATGCCCAGCCGAAAAGGGATCATAGTACTCATCATTATAAACAATCTTTACTATGGGACCAAGAAAACGTTTATGTTGAAATTGAAGTATTTTTTTACTTATAACTAGAGTTCGCGATGTCAATGTGTGTGTCTTGTGTACCTACCTTTAAGTATCTATATAAATAAAAATGTTATGTTGGTTTGTGTACGCTTCAAAAACTCAAAAAGTTCTGCACCGATCGAGCTGAAATTTCAGCATGATATAATTATAATCCGCATCAAGAATTGTTTTTATATTTATATATTTTTTTTATCCACATTGAAGCGTGGCAGGGAAGAGCTAGTATAGTATATATTAAGTATATAGTAAAGTAGGGGAATTGGCTTCAAATAATCTAATGCACTAATATACTCCTAAACTTTTGCACATTACAGAGGTAGTTTGTAAGGGACTATGTTTTTAATTTTATAAGATCTGTTAACACTGCATTCAGCAAATAAAAATCTTGAATCTTGCTCCATCCTTCTTTCTAGGTTTATAATATGATATCGAGGGCATCATGCCTAAGATACGTATAGAATCATGCTACTTTCCAAGAGAACAAAATGTCATATCTTACTGAACTTTTAAATTAAACATTTCCTATGTATTTTTACTGCGTACAGTATGACTTTCACATCCCAAATCTTTGTAAAGCCATTAGTGTTTTTTAATTAGTAATAACGTACAATAATAATAACGTTTCACACTCATAGCTCCACTAGGATAACCTGTGTCGAGGATGCCATGGAACACACACAAAGACAAGGACAACCTACTACTACAATGTAATGTACAACAACTATGAAATTATAATTGGAGCAATAGACAGTTGGACAACCGTAAACCTCTGCCTTAAACCAAAACTAACTGAACCAAATGAATTTAATGCGAATTGGACTGGACTTACTGATTAATTATTGCACTGTGAGCAGTCCCAACGTGTCGGAAGTTAATTGGAAATGCTGTTCAATTATGCACTATGTTGATTTGTTGTTTTGTTCCGGCAATTGGAAATTATTGGTGTTACGAAGAGTCTTAACAAAAACGTTTTAGTAAATAAAAGTGCAAGTGAGTTTGTTTGTTACGCTTTCAACGATTTTAGGGGTCCGTTCCTTCCAAACTAACTGTGTGAATCCGTGACTTGGAAGTCAGAACAACTATTTTTTAAAGCCTATTTCTGTTCCTTACGTTATAGGGAAAATTCTGTGGTCAAAGCCAGCTATCTTATTTAGCCGTTCGATTAACAGCCTGGGGTTTCTACTAAATAACGCCGCTGCCGTTCAGTTTACATTTCAGTTCATAACTTAAATTGTTTTCTGTTTTCAAAATTGGTTATGTCACTAACAAAATGCTAACAACGACCAATCCAAAAATAACATGTTAATTCTCGTGACACCGGCTAAATGCATAAAACGTGCCGAGCCTAAACTTAAACAAAATGTCACTCGTAATTCGAAACAAAAGAAGACGTCACTTGACACCGAAGTTTGACATCAATTTGACACGAAGAAATAAAAGACCTCTTTGGAAGATAAATGTCGCCGTGGCTTCCACACATCAAAATTATGTCTGTTTCGAAATATGACAGAGATAAAAGTCGTAAACGAAATAAATCAACACCTACACTCAAAGCTGAGTTCGCCCCAAAAAGGAGAGGTTCCCGAGAATGCCTTCATTGTTCTATCGACTCCATTTTTTTTAGAGATAAACCTGGCACATTAGGAGCATACACACATTTATTGGGTCGACCTCCCGCCGTGCCAACTCTTTTGTGCTCATATCGTGGCAGAATGGAATAACCGCCCGTGGCCAGAAAAAAAGAATTAAACTTTTTATTTTCCTTTTTGCCGGGGTTTACATCTGTTCTATATTCGAATTCTAAATTTAATTGCCGTTAAGGTTGACAGTTAAGATTAAATTGAAACGTTTTCTAGGTTTATGATGTTTTAACGGAGGAATTTTTTAAAAATAAAACATAATCTTTTCTATTATTAAAATGGATTTAAAGGACGATTTAAAAGAATTGTGGTACACGTTAGAGTGAAATTAAAATAAAATGTAGCGGTCATAGACATATGTCATGAAACCTATGACTGTAGACATAGTCATAGGTTTTAGTTCCAACACAGTTTTCTGATGGGTGACCGCGAGTGGCATTTCGAACTGAGTACTTCCATGGTTCGGATGAAACGTTATATTGCTACCTCCGATTGTTTCTTATAACAACTAAGAAACCGTTTCCGATGTTTTTTGGGCGGCCTAAAAACTTTGCGCTCTATAAAAATTGATTACACGTAACGAGTACAGTGGCGAGACAGTAAATGGGAACACTCGGCCGAGCAAACCAATTATGGTTCTAGACTGTCTCGCCTCGTCAAACTGTTTATACAAACCGAGTACTCGGCCGAGGGCACTGTCTCGCCACTGTACTCGTTACGTGTAAACAACCCATTACTTCCAGCAGTATATTTACCCAGTTTAAATAGTCATTACTCTCAAATGTCACTCCCGCCACCTTTTACGTCCGACTTTACAGTCTTTTTTCATTGCTGCTATACTGGGTTATATGGAAAGGGTATGCTAGCCGAAAAGAGCTCATAGTAACATAATAGTAACTCATAGTATTGCTATGAACAACTTTTACTATGGCACCAACTCCGAAATCGCGAAAAGAAATCAACTCTGTTTTCACGATTTCAAGGTTGGCCCCATATTAAAACTTGTTAATTAATGATGAGTACATACAATTAATCTATTTCGGCTTAGCATACCCTTTGTTTATAACCCTGAATAACACCAATGAAATAGATTCAAAAGTCGGATGTAAAAGGCGGGAGTAGCATTTAAGAGTATACTATTAAAAGTAAACTAGCTAAAAATAGAAATATAATAGATAGATAGAAAAACTCTTTATTGTTCATAACAGAAAATACTACAGAAAACACAGTACAAAGTAAGTTTCTATAGGATACCTATCCTTCTAAATCTGCATGCTTCATCTTCGACCACATCGTTTCTTACCAACAGGCGAGTTAGTGGTCAAATGCGGATATATTCATCATAAAAAAAAAGGATACCCTTTGCGTATACGCCGGTAAAAAAACACAAAACGTCCTCATCCCTATCCTCTCTGAAGTACAGGGCTACATTAGGATATATAGGGGTCCGTGGGTTCCGCACATTTTTCACAATTCTCCTTACAAGAGAAGCCACTTGAGGCCCCGCTATGGGGTTTGGGTGTCACTTTAGCACGATTACTGTAGGGTTAACAAAAACAAGGATGGAGAGAGACAGCAGCTTGTTTCTTTGTGTATTGTGAGACAGCAACAGTAGACTGTGGAGAATAAAACCTCGGCTTATAAGTTGATATAAGAGTGGTAGCTCAGTGGGAGAATAGCCGCTTAGCATGCTTGAGGTGGCGGGTTCAGACCCCGACTCGTACCAATGAGTTCTTTCGAACTTATGTACTCCTCGTAATTTACATACCACTGGTTTTACGGTGAAGGAAAACATCGTGAGGAAACCTGCATACCTCCGGAGAAGAAATGCGACGTATGTGAATCCAACAACCCGCACTTGGCCAGCGTGGTGGAATACGGCCTAATCACCCTTCGAGGGTAGACCTGTATCCCAGCAGTGGGAGGATTAAAAGTTGAGAATGATGATGATGATGACAGGTAGATTACACGTAACGAGTACAGTGGTGAGACAGTAAATGTGCACACTCAGCCGAGCAAACAAATCATGGTTCTAATGACTGTATAGCCTCGTCAAACTGTTTATACAAACCGAGTACTCGGCCGAGGGCAGAATATAATATAATGCAAGAAGTAATTAACTGCAAAATCAGTGCCAGGCTGGACCCGACTTCAAGCGCATCACGCTTGTAATTACCTCGAAAAAGATCACCGAATGTGATCGAAACTAGTTACAGTATGACTCAATAAAACGTGAGTATTCCCATATTAATTATATTATAGCCCTAATGTGTTAAAACTAATAAAGTTTTCATAGCAAGAAAAGTGACATTTTGCAATTAATGACTTCTTGCATAAAGCCTAAATCCAAGGTATATAAAACAACGCCCACGTCACACCTGAAGAAAAACCCCATTAACAAAAGTACATTTCAAAACAAAAAGTAAATTAACGTAAAATTAGCAGAATATAAAACTTCGGAAGTAAAGTCTTTAATAACTCACCGCCTTTGCCACTGTTAAACGTAACTTGCATTATTCAGAAAAACGTAAGTCTTTTTACCAAGTACCGTCATTTTACCAAGTTGTTATTTTAGGGTGCCCTACATTTTTACATCGGAAAAATTAAAAAAGGAACACCAGTGATGGGCTGTTTCGAGTAAAAATCGCATAAATCGAACACATAAATGGGCCCCGTTTGAATGCTACGACAGATCTTAACAAATCTATGAAATGAATCTCTATTTCCCTTGGTCATCGCATCACGCGTGAACGATGGAACAATTTAGCTTAATTCGTTTTTTGTTGTGATAATTATTGTACGGAAAAGGTTCTTATGAAAGAAAAGGTTAAGGAAGTTGAGCGGAACATTAGAAAATATAAGACGATTATAAAAATATATCTGTCTTTGTCATAAGACAAAGATATCAATACTTAATAATACTTACTTACTTGATACATATATGATAATTTTTTTTTGATGTTTTAGAGTGACGAGACGAGCAAATCGCTCGCCTGATGTTAAACGTCACGTTTGGCCATAACAGATCCGCACCAAGCACAATTTTGAATTTTTAGAATGCAAAATCATGCGTGCACAGCACTGCGCTCGTCACCCTAACTCCGATACTCCGATGAAAATGCAACAAAAGCTTTTTACTTAAAATCTAAATAAGTAGTATTTTTGATGGTTAAACAAAACAAAACAAATTGAATATTCCGTAATTAATTAAGTATGTTTACGAACACATCCTGTGTTCAACAAAATCGAATTACTCTTTTTTTCATTCTCCACTCACCCATAGTCCCATCTCGAAATAGAGAGCCAATTTCCTTATTAATTAGTCCTGAACTCCTGATACAATTACTTATAGGAAAATGCACCATAGAATGTAGAACAGTAGCTAAACTTTAACTATAATACTTCAAACGATGGAAATTGCTAGCAAAGGCTCGCGTATACTGCACCGCAACGCTCAACAAAAATCCTCCTGCGTCACTTTCGTACATTTTATATAGACAATCGCACACTACAGGCGGGCCGCAGCGCAAGAATTTGCATTGAAATGCCGCTGCGGTGCGGTGCGGCCCGCCTTAATGTGTGCGAGCCTAAAAGGTGCGATTAAACGACCTCCGATAACGTCGCGCCAAGCTCAGCGCTAAAACAGCGCGTTCGATAAAGCACGGATCAAGCGCTTTCCGTCGTGACTGTTATTGGCGCGGATCGTGTTAATCCGAGTGATACATCAGACGGTGCAGAGCGACACAAAAAAAAACAGATATGGAGCTCGGCGCAATAATACGGGAGGTGCCAGCGTCCGCGGTCCGCCGCATCACGCGCCGCGCATGTACATACAAGCACCTCTCCGAGCTGGCAAAGCATCAACGCTGTTAGTGTTGCTGGTGTTCATAGGCATCGGTTTTGCTTACCATCAGGCTGACCGTCAGCCTGTTTGCCACTTTATTATACAAAAACTAAATAAATAAAAAAGTACACGAGTACCTAAGCCGCCTGACGCGCGTGCTTTCGCGGGCCGTTTAAATGCACCTTTACTATTTTTTTTGTTCGTACAAAACACAATGAATGTGTAGAATTAGTTTCTTATAACCTACTTCAGCCATTGCAGCGATCGCGCCTCTCTCTTAACATAAGAACTAGAGACCTCAGCTACTGTATCCTCGTTATCTAGCAACATAAAGGGTCTCCGCGACGTAATTAATTGGGTGAAATGGATCTTACCCCAGACTTGATGGATAGGCATCCATCTTCAAAGGAACTCTTTTGATTGTGTCCCAAATTGCCATTGGATCGGATCGCGATCAGGAAGCGTCGCTAATTTGACGCCTTAAGGCTAAATAAGGCGGACCTAGACGTGTAAACCCTTTATGGTAGTTAATCATTGCTTTGTTACTTTGCTGCTTATTTACTTGGTTTGGGTTTGAAGAAGTTTATTATCAAGAAAAATTCATTAACGTTTGTGTGATTTTATCACTTAAGGCGGATGTAAACGGTAAACAGCTGTCTCTTTTTTCTTTTTTTTTTTTTCTTTTTTCAAAAAAAAAATCTTTGGAAATGTGACTTGCCTTCAATGTTATTTAAGGTCAATAAATATTTGTGATTACTGATATTTTTTTTTACATTTACGGAGATACTATATTATTTACTATATTTCACCGAAGTGATTAAAAACGGTGATGAAGATGATGATGAAAAATTATTATTCAGAACCTAAACTATCTACATTTTAAATTCCATCGAAATCAAGGAATTACGAAAATACGCGGTAACAAACAATTACACACACACACAAACATTCGCAATTATAACACTAGTAGGAACTTTAGTGGGATGGGATAAAATTACCAAGTGGAAAAAAATAATTTAATAACATCAAAAATAACCTTATGCTTTTAACGTAGTCTTGACTTTCCTTGTGTATGAATTCGAGAATTCTTTATTACTACAGTTGCAGCTTGGTTGCTTTTCGTGTGCCAAGTCGGGGTCCCAGAAAAACCTAGAGAGGAAGATGAAGCACTGTGTTAGATTTGGGTGAAGCCAATAACTCTTTCTCGCGTACAAAAGCTCTACAGTGCCGCGAGTAAAGGGAGTATTGATAAACATGTCACATTATTATATTGAGCTTTACCACTTAATCACTTAATGTTATGTCTATTGATATGAAAAATAAAACTTAACACTATCAACGCCTACCTAACGTGCCTGGCGAGTGACGACTGATGTCGCAACCTCGTGTCATGCATTGCATTCCCTGAAGTCAGCAGAATACAATGCCTACACAATAATGTGTCGCTACAGAGCTATTACTGTCCCACTACCAGGCAAAACAAAACCCTGCCCCCACTTTTGTACGTGCGAAAGTTGTTCTTGGCTTCAGCGGAATCTAACGCAGTGTGCTGTCTTTATATCAAGCTTTATCTGAGGTCATGGTACGAGTATGAATATCTTTATTATGTAGTCCCTGATTTCCTTATGTCTTTGATTTATGTTTCGCAGAGTAGGTACTTCATGCATGTGCCAAAACTTTTTGGTGCTTTCTTGATCACTGTTTCTTGGCAACGACATTTGTCACTTTGGCTTTTTGTCCCTTGTGCCTGAGTGGATGTTCCCCGATGGATATAATCTGCGTGTCTTCAAGTCGCGAGTGAATCGGTTTCTTCTAGGCAAACGTGATCTAATTTGACCATGGTTGGTAGTCCATTATCCAAGGCATCTTCAGTGCGTTGCTTACTTTTGAGAAACACACACTTAATTTCATTTTTATTTACAAACTAGCTGATCCGACACGTTGTCCTATCTGAAAGATGAATATTGAATTCGAATTATCTTAAATTTTCTAATGTTCCGCTCAAATTCCTTAATTTATCATAAAAATCTTCTCCTGACAATAATTAACACAACAAAAAAGAATTAGCGAAATTGTTCCATCCGTTCACGCTTGATGCAATGACCAAGGGAAATAAAGATTCATTTTATAATAATACTAGCTGACTCGACAGATGTTGTCCTGTCTTAACGATGACTATCTAATTCGAATTGGTAAAAAAAGCCATTGCGTCAATTCTATGTCAAATGTCAAAAGTTACATTATAAAATTTTACATTGTCCAAAGCGCTAAAGTTAAATTATGGTTTAAGTATTTTTAAATTTTCTAATTTTTCATATTTTTTTACTATAAATTGAGATGTGAGCTATCCTATCTCCTAAGTTAGATCGAACTGCACACGGTGTGCAAATTTGATTGAAATCGGTTAAGTAGTTTAGGAGTCTATAGCGGACAAACAACGTGACACGTAATTTATATATATTAAGAAGATATATAAAAACAGATGTTAACTAATTCATACTAACAATCCAGTATTCTGTGGCGCAGGACATCATTAATAGTTATTATTAAGTAGTCTGTGGCGCTAGGCTCCGTACCGTCACAAGTATATTCCATACACCACTTTAATACCCAAGTTATCTTATGTTAGATGCATGGCCTATACCTATACTTTTGACAAATACAGAAACACGCACTTTCATTTTCGTTTATTATACAAATATACTTGTATAATAAATTAAGCATCGTCAAATCAACGTCAAAAGCTCAATAATAAATTCACAGAACAAAATCATCATAACAATTAAGATAAGGAAAGACGTAAAAGTAAAACCATTCCGTGCTCAGTTTAAAAATGTCACATTGAATTGAAACTATAATAAAATATTCAAATCGTCAAACTGTAATTACGGATCCGTGTATAGCATTAGTAATTAGGCCACCGTGGAATGGAAGTGGAACGAGCTATGATAATTACAAAACGCTAGTAATATTTTTCATATCACTGGCTTTTAAATACAGAAAATAAATTTAAAAATAAGCTTTTTTTGCATTGTCATCGGAGTTACACACGTATACCAAATTTCAGATCAATCAGACATCGGGAAGTCGTTCGAAATTGAGTTGCAAGATTCCACCGAACAAACACAACATAGTTACATTATATTACCTACATTACAAATTCAATAAAAGCTTTAAATAATTATTTTTACAAAAAAAAAAACAAAAACCGACTTCAAGAGACCGACTATTGAGTTATTCATCTATTTGTCGCGCACGTACTTAATGCAAATTTAAGACTTAAGTATATGGTTTTCTCATGGATACCATTATCAGAACTGGACTAAATTGAAATGGGACCAAATGGAAAGCGTCAGCTTTCTAAGAAAAAAGAATCATCAAAATCGATTCACCCAGTCATAAGTTATGAGGTAACAAACATAAAAAAAAAACATACAGTCGAATTGATAACCTCCTCCTCTTTTGAAGTCGGTTAAAAACATAAATTCAGAGTATTTTTTTCTCGTCACTCATTGTGTTAAAAACTCAATTAAGAAAGGGTTTTATTAATGCTGTGATACGCTTTGCCATCTCATCTGATGTAAGCAAATGATGCGGTCCACGATGGAGCACACTTGCCTTAAAGAAACCGATTCACTCGCAACTTGAAGACACCCAGATTATCCATCGGGAAACACCCACTCGGGCAGAGCATTCCATACTTGCGGTTTACACAATAAAAATGGAATCAAGACGTTTCGTACGAGTTTTTGGTACATTTACTTTAGAGCTTATTGAAGTTATGGTTAGAATCGAACATCGATAAGTTAGCCGATAGGGCTGCTGATAAGGCAAGCTAATTGATCTTCATCTATCATCTATTCTAACGTCGATAACTTAGGCAATACAGTCACAGGTTAGAGAAGTTTGCTGATTTTAGTGTGTTCTAGAACATGTTTGAAATGAGAACTCGCTTTCAAACCGGACAAAAACATAAATAAAAGAATAAGAGAATAGGACAGGTGTTGTAAACAGGATAAAAGCTTAATAAAACCAACAAAACAATAAAAAACCCCTTAATCCCAATCAACTCAATCACAATGTCGTTGACCCATCAAGTGCCTTTTAACAGATATCTACAGCGTCCTGAATCCCAACACACACTTGTCAGTTTTCGAGGATATCCTACATCACTCTCTTTCGCACTTGAAGCTCGAGTGGAGTGTGGGAAAGGGATAAGAGATGTTTAGCTTGCGTGGGCGATTATTTGAAGGCTGGGTGATCTTTGAAATTCAATATTCGTGTACGGATTGGATAAGTGTTCTGGAGTAGGGTTGGGTTTGTTGTCGAGGTTAAAATTGTATCGATGTTTTGAATATAGGTAGCGATTGAATTAATAATGCTAACAATTAACTCATGTGAAAAATTTAGGGTAAGATATTTTCTATTTCACAGTATAATAAAGTCGTTAAAATTCTAATAGACACCTACTTATGATAATAATATATGAATAAATGATGCGTGAATAACTATGAGTATAATACATCGAAGATAACGAAAAAAATATGTCAAAAGTCAACAATGCTTGAAATATAAGCAGCGAAGAAAGTTGACAAGATGTTATAAATAGCAGAGAAATTCTAACTATTATTATTAGAAATGCGAAAGTGAGTTTGGGTGTCCGTAACTACTCATGGATGATGGACTGATTATTATTTACATTGAATTTTGCATGGGTTATTGTAGATTCGTCCCAAAGTTGATTCGTCACAAATGTATTGAAAACTATGTATTAATTCGTCCTAGTTGCATAAAGTGGACACAGAAGGGGCACTGAAAGGCACAGAAAAGGACATAACCGCGGGACCGCAACACAGACGAAACCGCGGGACTTATAAAGTAAGATATGAATATTTACCAATAAAAATATACGAGTAAAAGAAACCAAGAGAGAAATATGAACAGAAAACCTGTTAACAAATACAGCAGACGCGAAGTTCCGTATCCGTCACAACTGATCAATAGCATAAGCCTCTAAGCCTATTATCGACATCCAAGTATCGACATGTAAGTACCGATATCGATAAAGAATCCGCTTGTCACTCCAATCCCTAATTCTATCCGACGTTTCAATCTATGACACTTGTTTACTGTTACGCGATATTTGAGACATGCACGTCTACAAGAATAACACCGTGTCACGCCAAAAAAATAATTTCAGCTACAGGGTTAAAAGGAAAGGGTATGTAAACCGAATCCCACCCAGGACGCTGTAGAGGCCTTTGTGGCCAACAGCATTTAGTTGTCCATAAAAAACTAAGCCAAAAAAGGCTCATAGAACTTAATAATATGAACAATTTTTTATATTAGGCCCAACCCTGAAATCCGCGAAAAAACAGCTATTCTATAAAAAAATAGTAGAGGTTGGTTTTTTTTTTACGATTACAGGTATGGTCCCTTTACAAGAACATTATTTTTACAAAACAAAAAACAAAAACCGACTTCAAAAGACCGACTATTAATATATTGAGTTATTCATCTATTTGTCGCGCACGTACTTAATGCAAATTTAAGACTTATATAGTTTTCTCATGGATACCATTATCAAAACTGGACTAAATTAAAATGGGACCACATGGGAAGCGTTTCTAATAAAAAAAGAATCATCAAAATCGATTCACCCAGTCAAAAGTTATGAGGTAACAAACATAAAAAAAAAAAAAAACTACAGTCGAATTGATAACCTCCTCCTTTTTTGAAGTCGGTTAAAAGTGGTTCTTACTGATGAGTACTATGTTTCCTTTTGTTTTTGTTTTTAGCTTAGCATACGCCATCCGTATAACCCTGTCCTGTATTTGCCGCGAATGAAAATGTGTATATTTTATTCGATAAAGTTCTTGTCACTTTAGGCTTGTTCCAAAACTGGGGAACCTTGTCGCAGTAAAAAAAGCCGATGAAGTACATAAAATATCTTGTAGAGTTCTGTTGGGTTTTTATTTTGACAAAGTGCTTGTTAGTGAAGGGGTTTTTAGGGGGGGGGGGGGGGGGATTAGGCGGAGCGTTTGATATTTGATAGTTTGTTTTGTGTTTGAAATGTCAAGTATCATGTTAAGTCGAGCTTACGGTTTGTCTGTAGATTAATTTCTATCAATGTGGCTATTAGTTTGGCTATAGATAAATGAGTGGTCAAGTAAAAAGGGTTCTTACAGAAATTAAAACAATTTTTTTGTTTTTTGATGATTTAGAATCTATGGTCTCTTTTCTTTATATTAGCACAGATTAGTGCAAAAAGATATTATTAGGTGGAATAATTTTAAAAATAATAAAGTTTCGAAACATTTCCCTATCAGCCTTTAACACAGCCTTCGTTTTTTAGCAAATCCAAACTTTGAACGCGTTTATCTCGAACTAATTATTATTTTGCTGTCGGTTCCCTTTTGGCTTGACTCTTCATGCATACAAATATTAATACATTGTATAAAACTAGCTGCTCCCCGCGGTTTCACCCGCGTTTTCCGGGAAAAAAAGTAGCCTATGTGTTAATCCAGACCATGAACAACGTTGCGTGAAAGAGGAACAAACTTACATACATTCTTACAAACTTTCGCGTTTATAATATTAGTAGGATGTACTACGTTTTTTAACCGACTTCCAAAAAGGAGACGGTTCTCAATTCGACTTTTTTTTTTGTTTACATTACATTTACCAAGATGTCATGTTGGTACATTAGGCCCAAGTTTGAAGGCTTTTTAAGACAGATCTAAATTTTCTAAAACTATTGGCATCCTTGTCTAATGGCTTGCAATGATAAAGACAGATATATTTTTAGTTAGTTTAGATCTGTCTTAAAATGCCTTCAAACTTGGGCCCATTGAATAACTATGTTGTACATACTGGACATGACACCGCAGTAGCTCATATAATATTGGTAAAACATTTTTAAACAAAAGCCTATTTTCCCACGCTTTCAATTTTATTACCAAAATCAACAATGATAGCATTACAATGGCTGCGTCGAATGCATCCTTCCTTTGTATTTATTAAAAAAAAAATCGAACCAATTCGTACAGAACCAACTTAGCAGTGCAGTTGGACAAATGAGGGAACTGAAATTATTCATCAGAAACTATCACTTCCACGTTTGAAAAACTACAGTGGCTCCACCGCCCAACCGCACATATAACTTGTCGCAAGGATAACAACGTTAAAAATACATTTGAGAAAGACAAAGTTCGCTTTTATTGCGATGGAATATAGTTTGATTCAAGTTCGTCCGGTTGTAAAAAGATTTGGTCACGATTGGCCGATTTTATGTGAATTGTGAACTCTTACAATATAAGTTTGTGACGACATGGAATATGAAAGAACAGAAGGGCAAGATTCAATCGTAATCGACCTAAAGTGCAGTGACGCAAAGTGGAGTTTGGTTCCAACACCAGAAATATCAGTTTTATTATTTTACTAGCTGCGCCCCGCGGTTTTACCGCGAATAAAAAGTAGCATACAAAGTAGTAGGCAGGAGTACCTAAGTACGAGTATAAGCTATTTTCATATACATCCGAATTCGTTCAGCCATTTTTTCGTGATTTAGTAACAAACGTACAAACTTTCTCATACGATAAATTAGTAGGTTTCTAAGATAGGCCTGCGTTTGACCGCCATCTCGCCTGATGTAAGCAATGATGCAGTCTACGGTGGAGCACGCTTGCCTAGAAGAAACCGACTCACTTTTGACCCAGAAAAAGCATTCAAATTATTGCAATCGGTAAAAAGTAAAAGAGAACGCAAGCGTAGTTCTTTTTTTACGTCTCAAAGGTTTTTGGTTTTTGTTTTGGAGCCTTTGTTGACTGAATTAAAGGTATTTGAATTTGAATTTTTGCCATTTAATTTCCTGGTAGACTGGTTAAATCTAGCGAGTGACACACTGTATGGAAGGAGATGGGGAGACGTTTGCCCAAGAGTAGAACACCAGAGGTTGAAAAAAAAATTCGCGTGGTTTTTCTTTGAACTTGTACATCTGTTATTTTTATTTTGTTTTTTTCATAGCGTTCCATATTTGGTCCACTTGATCCATTGATACGTCTCGTATGAGGGAATCCAATTTCGGTTCTCATAGTGGGACCAAGTTATCAATAGAGTTGACTGACGGAGCCACCATCGCGTTTCTGAAAGAAGTTTTTAAATTGTCGTATAAAAAATAGTTTGAGGATGTTGCTGACCGCAAATAAAAGTTGTTCGGTTGTATTTGGTGGATTTGATCGATGGAACATTGTGACTATTTTGGGACTGAAAAGAATAACTACAGGTAAAATATAAATGAAATGGAGGTAGAATTTAAAAGGTAGTGATTTATTAGAAGTTTTCTGCTATTTCGACATTTTTGCAAGAAAAGAAAAACTAACAATAGGGTGTAACCTACTATGTACTTTATTTGGCCTCCGGCTGACTTTGGCAGACGTTACCTAGAGGGTTATAAGGAAAGGGCAAGCTAAGCCGAAAAGGGCTCATAGTATTCATCATAATGAACAATTTTGACTATGGGACCAACTTTAACCAAAAAAACCAAGCTGGAAAAGCTGTATTTTTTTCGTGTTTTTTTGGGGTTAGCCCTACGGTAAAAGTTGATCATAATGATGACTATGACCCCTTTGCGGCTTAGCATACCCTTTCCTCATAGCCCTGTAAAAATAGGATGACATGTACCTTTTTAAGGAAAGTCTTTGACAAAGAAATTGGTATGAACTTCTATGTACACGAAAGTAAGTCTTATTGTGAACGTGATAAGGTCGTAAGAAAGTGTTAATAAGTCGCAGAAAGTCGTCGTGGAATCATTCTCTCTCATCAGATTCACGCCCACTTGCGTTAGGGTAGTTGGGAACTACGAATGTTCTCTTTATGCTTCGTTTAGTTGTTCCAGTATGAAAGGTTAAGATTTTTCAATGACTGCTCAAAAAATATACCATTTGATTAGTTTCCTAGTGGTAGTCTTATGCAGGACCCGCCTGGGGAAGTAACACACCTTTATCAGCTATTAAAGGCATTGTTTCATGCGAAATTTTAGGGCAAATAGGAGATTAAACGTCTTATATCTCAGGGTGACGAGCGCAGTGCTGTGCCGCGCAGGGTCTTGAATTCTGCGAGTTCAAAATTCTGGGTGGCGCAGACCTGTTATGGGCAAACGTGACGTTTAACATCAGGCGAGCGATTTGCTCGTCACTCAATTGCATAAAAAACTGCGTTATGGGGCAATTTAGAAAAAGGTGTGCTTTTATAGCGATTTCATGGTATTTCTCATACAAAATAGTTCTACGAGTCCTTTCCACTTTAGCACATAATCCTTTTATTATAATCCTGTTTCATTTCATTTCTCTGAAGAATGTGAAAGTTTTTAAGAATTTAAACGCTTGAACAGCTGGTGCTATAGTAACTTGCAAGTTGTCTTCGCTATCATAATACAATAGTAATATGCGATCGTTGCTAACCTACAGGCGAGTTGATGGTCAAGTAGACAAAAAAATAGTTTGAAATCAAATGCCCCAGAATAGGCGTGACGAAAGATTTTAAAATCCTCTTCCATAATGTGAGTACACATTTACTATTTACAAAAAAGCCTTTATTTCGGTAATAAACTTAAGTTTAACGAAGTTTGAAGCCATTTTTCACATATTTTTTCAACAGTGCCCGAAAACAGCTTGCTTGTGTCACGGCGTCGATTTGACGTCACGGCTAGTAAACATGTCATTGTGTCTATGCGTGATGAGCGGCGGATGACCTGAGTTCACTGAAGCGTGACGTCATACGCTGTGATTGTTATTTCTGACAAGATGGCCGATTGCTGTATTTTAATGTTTTAATTTATTGAAAATCTTAATAATCTGTTTTTTAAAAATAAAACTAAACATGTGTTTTAATTTTTTTTAATCTGGCTAGTCCCTTGAAAGCATTGAATCGGCGATTTTTTGATACTGTCGTCATGCCTATTGGCTGTCACTTTGAACACAACCCGTTCTGTTACCAATATGACGTTACATTTTTACATAACACATTTCTACGTCAACTTGAACAACCACTGTCCCAATACCAACACGCATAAAAACTAATTTAGTTCGTTCCGTCAAATGCCGTAGAGATTAGAAATACCAGAGCAAGGTAAGTGACATATCAAAGAGCACCGACTGAACAAGGGACTGCTAATATTGACTGAGGATCCGACCCTTCTGAGTACACTGTACAACCCTGGCGCATGCAGACAAATTCACTTTAACACAACTCAGTAATGGGTTGATTACACGGAACGAGTACAGTGGCGACAGTGCCCTCGGCCGAGTACTCGGTTTGTGTAAACAGTTTGACAACGCAAGACAGTCACTAGAACCACGATTTGTTTGCTCGGCCGAGTATGCCCATTTTTAACCGACTTCAAAAAAGGAGGAGGTTATCAATTCATCTGTATGTTTTTTTTTTTAATTTTTTTTTTATGTTTGTTACCTCATAACTTTTGAGTGGGTGAATCGATTTTGATGATTCTTTTTTTATTAGAAAGCTGACGCTTCCCATTTGGTCCCATTTCAATTTAGTCCAGTTCTGATAATGGTATCCATGAGAAAACCATATAAGTCTTAAATTTGCATTAAGTACGTGCACGACAAATAGATGAATAACTCAATAGTCGGTCTTTTGAAGTCGGTTTTTGTTTTTTGTTTTGTAAAAATAATGTTCTTGTCTGTCTCGCCGTACTTGTTACATGTAATCAATCCATAAGTGTATGCTGAGACGCAGGTGATGCAGACCCTCTCTTTAAATTCCAGTATTTTTGGTTGGGGTTTAACAATTTACGATTGTTATTACTAACAAAATGATTTTAAATATAGTCTTGTTACTTTGACACCAAAACCTACATTTTTCAGTAGATTTTTGTTTTTTTTATTCAAAAACAACACTAAACTGAGCTTGACGACCTGTTTGGCTCAGCGGTAGTATATCCGCCTTATAAGCCTGAGGTCGCGGGTTCGATTCCCGGCCGGGCAGATGAATGATGTTTGAATGATGAATTTAAAAATCTGTTCCTGATCTGGGTGTTAGTTGTCCTTGTCTTTGTGTGTGTTTCATGGCATCCCCGACACAGGGTATCCTAGTAGGGAGCTGTGAGTGTGAAACGTTATTTATTTATTTATAAATTTGTTACCTACTTGTTGTTATTTCCTATTTCGAGCCATGTGGTTCCAGAAAAGCGGTCAAAGCCACAATTCATTTATTTAGTCGCAGCTAGTATGAAACAAACAGAGCGGCCAGAATCAGGCACCCGAAAGGAATTAAGTTATAGCGACTCTGCTCAGACCAAACGAGAGGTCAAGCCGGCTAAAACCCCCGACGTGTGTTATTTCATTAATTGAACGAATTAGAAAGGATACAGATACATAACTCTAAGATAAAATCTATTAAATCTGACGCTGGGTCTAAATTCAATTTTTTTTTACATTATTTCATCCGTATGTCTAAACTAATTAAATAGACAAACAAATGTATTTACTAGATTAAGTTAAATAAACTAAGAAGAGGTGGCTGGTGGCTGAAGGCAGGTGACAGGTGGCAGGCGTGTCGCTGCCTCTTATTATTGATTTTTACCGATCGTCTACACTACTGTGGGCCTAGCACAACTTTGACGTAAAAATACGTAGCGAGTATTCGATAGAAAAGTGTACGCCATTTACACCCGTCAGAAGCATACTTGACAGTCGTAAATGGCGTGCACTTTTCTATCGAAAACTCGCTACGTATTTTTACGTCAAAGTTGTGCTAGCCCTACTGGTCTGGGGTCGGGCTTCTTGTCATTTTTTTGTGTTGTGTGATAAAAAGTAGTCCGTATGTCCTTTTCTATATCCCTGACAACGTGTATGCAAAATGTTATGGTCGATGGAGAAATATGGCGTGAAAGCGTAACAAACAAAGTTAATTTTACATCTATACTAATATTATAAAAGAGGAAAGGTTTGTATTTTTGTACATATTTTGGTACTACTGCATAAAAGCTGCAGTATTACCGCACGCTGTTGCCCAGGGTGCACCACGTGGAGGTTACCCGACCTAGCACCCCTCACCATTAGAATCCTACATTATCCCAAAGTAATAAAGTAAGTATGATATTTATACAATCATCTATCAATGCTAAACTGAATAAAACTGAACTGTAAATCTACAGTTATTTTAGTATGTATCTATTTTTAACCCACGACGCAAGAGAAGTATTCTACTATAATATTATATTTACAGGGAGCATACTCGTAATTTGAAAAAAACGTGGCGAGTCTTTATTCTCATACGTCCACAGATTGTTTCCATCGTTCTTATACTCGTACATCTGTATTCCCTAATCTGCGTGCATATAAAGTTTCGTACCGTATTACTAGTTTCTACTGGTTGTTGGTATTTATTTTGTTTTGTTGGTAGGCGGGATTGCGTGTTGCATTTGTACGAAATTGGTTTTGTTAGGTGGCATGCTGTTTTAGTCCAGTACTAAGTTGTTTTTACTGAAATTCATATGAATTCTTGAATAAAAAGTGTAATTACCGTTTTGAATATTTTGTTGAGTGTTTGTATGTGGTTAACTAGTTGGCCGTTCCAAACTGTGACCTCATGCCCCTATATCTTCATAACTCCACCTCTGTATGAGGGAAGATTTTAAATACAAAAATGTATGGTAGCAATGCCGCACGACTTCGACTGTGCTGATGTCGAAAAGCAGTGATGATGATGAAGATTAAATTTTAATCTTTGTGTTAATCCAGGATATAAACTATCTCTATCCCAAAGTTCATCCAGTTCCATCCAGCCGTTTCAGTGTGAAGGCGTAACAAACATACAGACAAACTATCACATTTAAAATATTACTGTAATGTGATGATGTCATAGTTGTTAAGGCGAAGACACATTACTTGACTACAAGATTTCACGACGACTGGATATTTGCTTTGAGTGCATTTCCGTAGATAAATCCGAAGCCTTTAAACCACTCAGTTCACAACATGCACGGTTATGTTCTAACCTAACCTAGGTTAGAACGCGTAGAAAAATATCTACCTCTAAACTCAGATCAAGTAGAAAGCAGGTATAGTGCTGCTTTAGATACAGGTGAAGCCAAAAACTTCCCTACTGCCCGTGTACGTATACTTCAAGCACATATTGAGGCATAAAAACTATCATTACTACTTATTTTTCTTGTCTACGTTCTCTGAGCAACTGACGTAAGAATCGACGATTGATTTCGGTAGTTTTTATGTGTCAATATGTGATTGAAGTATAATGACACGGGCAGTAGGGTAGTTTTTTTGGCTTCACTTGAAACTACGGCAGCACTATACTCGTATCTGCTTTGTACTTCATCTGAGCCTCTAAAGCAGTATACAGTTCGTTTAAACGAGCTATTACGTGACTCCGAACGTGTGTAACTGCCACTAACGGCACTAACCGCGAAAGGTGAAAGAAATACAATATATCAGAGTGACAGGAAGCTTACCTGAACGATAGCAATTCGGCGGCGCTACTTTGAAAGCGAAAAAAGGGGGAAAATGAGAAGTTTTTTTAAGAAGAAAAAAATATATATTAAAATTTTTATCAAATATTTTTCGATTTGAGAAATTTTTACCAAATATTTTTCGACATTTTGTTTGTGAAAATATTTTTTTTTTTTGGTATCTGAACTTTCTTTGGGAAATTATCTCCGGAACTATAAAAGCTAGCGGTCTAAAGTTTAGCATGCCTTGACATGCGACTTTTCGCTTAGGCAGATTTATCTTCTATCTATATTAATAATTTCGTCAGGGGGTACGGTAGACTCGATCGAAACCTTATATGAATAACAAAACATAAAAAAATATTGATTTTGAGTCGACAACATATATCTGCAAAATTCGATTTATGGAGAATTTCGTTAAATTCCGACGGCAATGACAAACAAACCGCTGTAGCCATCTTAGATATGTTGACGTTTCGCGGAAAATATTGTTTTTGACACTTTTTTATGATATACTCTTTGTTAGGTGTTTTTTATTTAAACCTGAGATGAGAAAAACAAAATCTCTGTCATTTTGTTAACAGCCGTATCTCCTTGTATTTGGTAAAGATTGTCACTGTCAAGTGAATCAATGCCTATTTTTTAAGATTTAATCTTTAATTATTTTGTTAAATTGTTTTATTTTTTGAAATCTGTATATCTTAATTAATAATTAGAAACTCTAATCCATCCGATTCATTCTTAGTGGAAACAAGCCTATTGTGGAAAGTGGATGCAGCGAAGGGCTCTTCGTAAAGATGGTGAGTAGTATTTTAGTACATAGGTATGTAGGCAGGTGGTGTTTTTTTAAGTGAATTTTGTTCTGTTTTCTTTTTAATGTGTGGATTGTAAGACTTTCTGCATTTAAATAAAATAAGTACTTATTTACTTATAGTGACATGCAATTTTTGTAATGGCAAAATATTTGTAAGAAACTGCAAGCAAATGCAAATGTGCAGTCGATGTATGGAATGCGACAACATTATACTCGGTAAGCGGCTCAATATTTTTTCTCTATAACCCGACAAATAATAATAAATGACCACATGCGTAGCCTGTGTTGAGTTGTCATGAACACATACAGGAACAGAAACGATTTTTGCACCGTTTTTCTTGATAATGGAATGGACCCCTTCATGCGCAAGTTCAACTTGAACTTGGCTGGTTCATATTATACAATTAGACATTATTAATTGTATGATAAATATTTTTGCAGATAATTTCAATTATTGCGAGTGTTGTGGCCTAGAAACAATTAGGCAGTTAAGAATAACCAAGGCTCGGGCACTTTCAAACCTTTTTCAAAAAAAAAATCAAACTGCTCCTGCTGCATCCCAAAATTTATTTGATGACTTTCAGGTAAGTTAATGGTGTAGGTCACTGAGTAAAGTAAAATGAAAAATAATGCTTATTAATAGAGGTGGGAGGATATACCTACACCTACATATACATACATTCACAATACTTATTATTATTTGAATATTTGTCTAATATATTTTCTCCTTTAAGGTCGATAATGAAGAGTTGACGCTAATCGAAGATTCACTGATGACTGATGATGTTTCTTCGGACAACGAGAAAAAATAGCTGCTATCAGTCAGCCGTGATTTTATTTCTTTAGAAGAAGAGGAGAAAGAAAACATATCAAATGGCGGGCAAACCCCTGAAGAAACGTAAATATTCAAGCAGGTTTAGTACAGAACATCAGCCCGCAGGACTAACTATGTATATTTAGCACTTTCAAATAACACCATTCAAGTATCAGTACATTCAGTTGGTTCTATGATTTATGAATGTGTTTAATGTCAAGCACTTCATTTTTAAGGTGAAAAAATTAAAAATCATTTTAAAAATTGTTGTCATAATGGGAAGGTATACATAGACCCAGACAGAGTATTAAAGCCAATTCCAGATATATTATTAGATTTATACGAAGGCAATACGTCTGATGCTAATCATTTTAAGGCTAATATACGACAATATAATTCAACATTTGCAATGGCATCCATAATTTCAAACTTGAACACACTCCCTCCAGGATTTTTCACTTATAGGGTGCAAGGGCAAATTTATATAAAAAACTGGATCTTTGGTTCCGTTGCAAGGTCATAAACCACAATACAACCAATTGTATATAATTGAAGATGAAGCAGCATTAAATGAACGATTATCTGATTCTAGAAATAGCATTTATGTAGAAACAATATAATGAGGTCCTTACAAACAATGCTCAATGAATCCAATCCTTTTGTCAAAATATACAACAAGGTGGCTGCAATTTTAGCTGAAGAGGAATTAAAAGCAGCGTCAGAAAATCGACCCAAATACTCGGTATCAATGCAGTTTTATAAACATAAATCTCTTGATTTGCGTCGGTATAACACACCATCAAATAATGAGGTAGCGGCCATCTTTGTAGGAGAAAACGGCGAACCTCTATTAAAATATCTGTACAAGAATATTCTCAACATTTAACTACACTCAAATCAACCAGTCCCAATATTGACCCTTTAGCCTTTCCTCTACTTTTTCCTAATGGAGAACTCGGATGGCATGAAAATCTTCAACACAGAGAAGAGAGTCGAACTGCTCGAAGTCGTATCAGTAGATATAGACTTGCTGTTCGTAAAAATTTTAGCCCATTATTTTACGCCGAAAAACTTTTTCATGAATATTGTGTCTATTGTCTATTGGCCTATGTTAGGATTGAATCTCAAAGATTACCTATTGTTTCTTCGAATGAATCAAAAACAGGTCAGAGCTGACAATTATAACAATTTAATGGATAGCCTGTACAATAATGATAGACAAATGGGTCAAGGCATTGGTAAAATGATAATATTGCCATCAACTTATGTGGGAAGTCCTCGGCACATGATGCAAAATTATCAGGATTCCATGGCAATTGTATGCAAGTATGGTAAACCAGACTTATTTATAACAATTACGTGCAATCAGTTAATTTGTCTTAGTTTATTTTAAATGTTGATTTGAAATTAAAATAATTTGTGTAAAAACTTTGCAGTTTTTATTTACTATATTTATTAAACACAACGAACGAAGCTATACGAATCTATATTTAATATTCTTTGAGAACCGATGACTACAGAAATATCTACCTACATTTTGCACCTAGATGTGTATTATGAGTCAAATTTCACCCGAGCGAAGCCGGGTTTTCATCTAGTTTTTTTATGAAAAGCTTGCGTTTGACTACCATGTTGTGAAATGGTGAACATTAATAATTGATTAGACTAGATTAAAGAGAGAGCAGATATCTTTACAGACTAAACATCTCATATCTCAGGGTGACGAGCGCAATGCTGTGCCGCGCAGGATCTTGAAATCTGCGACTTCAAAATTCTAGGTGGCGCAGACCTGTTATGGGCTAACGTGATGTTTAACATCAGGCGAGCGATTTGCTCGTCTCCTAACTCAATTACTTAAAAAAAAAAGAAAAAACTTTTCGTACAAGCAGATAAAAGCTATAGAAGACCGACAAGTCTGAGAATAACTCCACCGACAAGAGCAACGCTCTAAATATGTATAGAATGAATAAATGAAGTAAGTAATTAAGAGCGAAAACTTTTCCATGTTTGCTCGATCACACCTTCTACTCTACAGGTTTATAAGGAAAGGGTATACGTAGCCGAAAAGAGCTCATATTTTCAGGAAAAATGGTAATTCGTGAAAAAAATGTCAACGAAACTCGACAAAATGTATGAAACAGTTGATTTCTTTCTAGAATTTCGGGTTGGTCTCGTAGTAAAAGTTGGTCATAATGATGAGTACCACGAGCCTGTTTTGGCTTAGCGTAACCTTATAGCATTATAAGGGAGCGTTCAAGTATTACGTAACGCAATTTGGGGGGGGGGGGTCTCGTAAAACGTTACGATGCGTTACAGGGGCGGGAGGGGGTATTTCTCACAACACGTTACGTAACATTATTTCTTTTGTTATATACTCTCTTAACATGAATAAGTAAAAATTCACTTATTGCAAGTGAAAACCGAACCAAACGGTTAAAAGGCAATTAAAACTATACCAAGAATAAAAACTGTAACATAACTTTTTGCGACTTCAGGGTAAAAATGATCACTTGAGAGTTACGTAACGTTTAGAGAGGGGGTGTGGGGGGGGGGGGGTACAGAAAAACGTTACGGAGCGTTACAGTGGGGGGAGGGGGGGTCAAAAATCTTCAAAAATTGCGTTACGTAATACTTGAACGCTCCCTAACCCTGTATAGCATGTCAACCGTAGCTTCGCACCACTGACAGTAATCTAACTTGTTACCATCTTTGTCATATTCGCACTCAATTCCACAAAAGCTAAATAAGCAAACGAAAAAACATATTTGTTATTTATGAGGTTTCATCTAATCATGGCGTCGCGGGAAACGCGTTGGAGACAAAAGTGATACCAAATACGGGACCCTATTCATGGGCGCTCGAGATTATCTCCGTCACTCTCACTCGCATGGCATTTCTAATGAGAGCGACAGGGAGCGAGATAATATCTCGCTCGGTAGAAAAGGGCCTGCGGCTACAAAAGAGGGTAGTCGTTTCACAGTACCTCTCACGTAACAAATCACGTTTGCCTTGTTAAATCGTAGCGACAGTAACGCAAGGGTAACGTTTTTCCAAAAGCTGATGCTATCCGATGGTCCAACGTTCATTTTCAACCCTCGAAGGGTGCTTAGGCCATATTCCACCACGCTAGCCAAGTGCGGATTGGTGGATTCACATACGCCATTAAATTTCTTCTCCGGACGTATGCAATGCAGGTTTCCTCACGATGTTTTCCTTCACCAAAAAACCAGTGGTATATAAATTCGTACATAATCTCGAAATAACTCATTGGTACAAGTCGGGGTCTGAACCCGCCACCTCAAGAATGCAAAGCAGCTGTTCTCCCACTGAGCTACCAAGGCTACCACCGTCCAACGTTATGAACAATGATCAACTTGAGACTTAGCGTAGCTCGACTAGGTGTTCGCAACCGATCAGCGATGGGTGACCGCGTGTAGCATTTACAACGACATTGTGATAAGGGTAGGATGACGATGAAGACTTAGAAAGGGTTTTGAAATTTCATCCCCTAAAGGATTTACATAGGAGATGATGCGCAGCCGAATTTATTCCTGAAGGGTTAATTACTGATGAAAGCGAGGGCGATACCCGAGCAAACCGCGTGCGACGACTCTGATTTAAAAAAAATATCCCTTATGGGGAGTTAAATACATAAAAAGATTTATTACCTTAATTTTTTTTGAAGATCGATGAGTTGCGAATAATTGTATTGCATGACGCTTACTGTAAATAAAATACGTTCCGTTACGATATCTTCGAGGTTTCACATCGCCGCAAACAAGCTGTCTCACGCAATTCGGATGTAGAGAGCGTCTCGTTACGTATAAATAATGTTTATTTGTACTACTGATGTTGGGTATTGTGTGTACATGAGCAAGATTAAAAAAACAACTTATTAAGGAATTCACCCCTTAAAGGGGTTAGTTAGGGAATAAAGCGAGGACGATAGCCGAGCAGAACTGCGTACGATGCCACTGGTTTTTGAAAACTAACCCCTTAAAGGGGGTTAAATACAAAAAAGGGTTTAATATCTGGATTTTGTTTTGGAAAATCGATGGGTCGCGAACGCGAATAGTTGTATTGTACTGTATATAAAAAACCCTTACTGTAAATAAAATACGTTCCGTTACGATATCTTCGAGGTTTCACATCGCCGCAAACAAGCTGTCTCACGCAATTCGGATGTCGACAGCGTCTCGTTACGTATAAATAATGTTTATTTGTACTACTGATGTTGGGTTTTGTGTGTTTGAGCGTTGGGGGTTGAAAAATGAATATAAGGTACAAGGTCGAGAAATTTTCGGAGAAACGTACTCCGTTTTGAGAAGGTGAAATAAATGAAACAATAACGCTTAAAAACTGAAGCAACAGTTGGAAAAATAGCTGTTTCAGAGCAATTTATACTCTACGAAATGAACGGGACAGATTAGTTCGCGATTTCAAACTTTCAATCCTGAATCGTTGACATTGATAAGCCCCTACATTTCTGATAAATGATGAATTGTTGAATAAATAAATACTTATACAATTATACTATGGAAACTAACGTGATTTTCACACAAAATTAAGTCGTCTACTACGACTAGTTTCGGTCACATTCGGTGACCTTCATCAGGCGAGTTTACAAACGTGACGCGCTCGCGGTTGCGCAGTTGGTCGTAGTAGACGACTTAATTTTTACATGAGTATTCCCGTGTTTAATTATAACAAAAATCTTATACAATTACCCTTTCAACTAGCATACGCTTTCCGCCCAACCCCGTACAACCCAACTAACCTAATAAATACATGTATCTATAGACTACAAGGTTCAATTAATTAATCCATGACGGCAACCGTCACTTTTGTCTGACTGTCACGCCTCACCCTTGGGATCGTGCCCTTTGTAGGTCCGGAAAGGGGTTGGCCCTTTTTGGGTCTTCAGGGAAGAGGACGTCAGAAGTTAGCCGAACATGGTGAGAAGTGTAGTTAGACTATTAGTTTAGATGTTGGTTACTTTGATCGGAGATTACTTAAATGGTTGACGGCTCGTGTTTGCGAAAACATTATGCTGAAAATAGCATTTTCTTTCTGCGAGGAAGGAATTATGCAAATCAAGTGACGACCTATTTTGCTCAGCGGTTATCCGCCTTATAAGCCGGAGGTTCCGGGCTCGATTCCCGGCCGGGCAGATGTATTATATGAATTATGAACTTAAATAGCTGTTCTGGGTCTGGGTGTTAGTTGTCCTTGTCTTTGTGTGTGTTCCATGGCATCCCTGATACAGGATTTCTCCTAGTGGGGAGCTATGAGTGCGAAACGTTTATTTATAGGGTTATTCATAAAGGGTATGCTAAGCCGAAAATGGCTCATAGTACTCATCATTGTGAACAACTTTTTCTATGACACCAACCCGAAATTCGCGAAAAAAAATCAGCTGTTCCATAGAAAAATGTCAATGACACTCGACAAAATGTATGGAACAGCTGATATTTTTTCCGCGAATTTTGGTTTGGTCCCATCGTAAAAGTTGTTCATAATGATGAGGACTATGAGCCTTTCTCGGCTTTGCATACCCTTTATGAATAACCCAGATAACCCTGTATGTACAATCGTGTTCATAGGTATGTTTGTCTACATCTGACACCAGGCCTAGCCACAGTCACTTAAACACTCCTTGCACGACCTTCAAATTTTAAATTGCTCGAATAAATTAAGTTTAATTTTTTACACGCTTTTTATTAGCTTCACTTCTACTATGTTTGAAACCGACTCCTTTGGGCGCAATTTTGACCCACTTTAAACGACCGGATTACGTTCAAACTTTGTAGATATATCGAGGATCGATGACAATACTCGTACACTAAACAAAGCGTGTTTTTTTAGTTTTTTTGAACTATTAATTTATTATAGCAAACTTTCATAATATGAACTAGACTTGTATTTGCTCTCAACATCACAGGTAATTAAATTTCACAGTCTCATTTCATTTATACAAAACTAGCAAACTTGGCAGCTGTGCTCTGTGGATCCCAGAATTTGTACTGTTGCAGATACTATAAATTTAAGTCATCTTTGTCATGAGAACAATAAAAACAGAAACCCAACACGGCGACCGGAAAGCTGTATATCTGATTTATATTCTCTAAATTCGTGCATTGAACCACAGTGTGACTATACAGTAGGTCCAACTTGTAGTACAGTAGGTACAAGTTTTGTTGTCCTAAAAAAAAGTTCTGACAGCAAAATTAAATGTAGTGCATATTGTTGACACGAAATGAAGCAAATTTATTCTGTTTGGATTAATACAAAAAGTATAGGCCATATCTAAAAATTATATTTGCTATAATACATATAAAGTAAGTTTGTGTAGACTGAGTGGTAAAGTTTTTAGGCTGCCTGAAAACCTCTAACTTAGTTTAGTGGGCGTCGTTTTAGTTCTACAGAACCGATTTTTTTAATTATTTGATTAATGGATAGCACTATCAGGGATAGCACTACACAAAGCACTATCCCCGAGTGCCATAGGCTATATTTTATAGCCTTTGAGCTAAAAGGCTGAGCTGCACATGGTACGAAGATCCGAGAATCAGCGAGTTTATAATATCCAGAGTTGACGTACTGTTTTAATCATACTGTGGCAAACTGTAACGCAGTAATTCATCTTAGGTTATGTGTGACTGTAAATCTTACAAAAATACATACGAATATTAATGGAAGCGGTGTAGCTACGCTTTTTCGGGGTATTGAAATCCGAAATGGAATTTCTTATGTCTATAGAAAACTTACGATGCAGAGATCGCGAAAGACTCGTATATGTATGTATGAAATGTGGAACTGCCCCTAGACAGATTGCAATCTATGAGTATATAATCTATGTCCTTTTGCTTGTGTTTGTTATCTGGTGTGAACAATAAAGAGTTTAGAAATGTGTCATTCCTATTAATTGTCTTAGTTTTTTATAGCGTATGCGATTATGGAAATGCAAATTGGCTAGGGGCTGGACAGAGAAGATAAATAAAAAAATAGAAGATAAAGTTGAAGCAATGATTAACTTTAGGCAGGCTTATAAGTACGGCACAATGTCTATTCTCCTATTTGCCCTGAAATTTTCCTGTTTCGAGACTCCATAACATTAAAAAAAACATATGTGTTCTCGGAGTATTTATGCTAACCTCCTTCTGCGCAGTCGGTAAAAATCAAACAAACCACAAACCCGTACTTTATTATAGTTTTCCATTGGCCGACCTTCAATGGCATGTCGGTTGCGGCCAGCTTCACCGCGGACGAAATTGGAGAACTAACAATGGACCAGCGGGACTAGGGTTGGGAACGATTGCTTGATTTGACGTTATTTAAACGAACATTACTTACAAAATGGGCAAACGTTTGAAGGCGTTATTTAGCAGATCTAAGCTACTCGTACGTATCAGAAATCAGAAGTATTTTATGACCTTAAATAACAAAGAATCACAATCAAAGAAATGAAGTCACGTTTACAATTTTTTTTTTGAGAATTTAAGTTAAACCTTCTTATATAAAAGTATAATATAACTTAGAATATGTCTGTCTGTCATTGGAATCAATAAGACAAGCACATCAAAATACATTTGTATATTATACCTATAGGTTTTAAAAATGAAATAGAGTCCTCAGAGGCAGGCAACGCACTGAAGAGGCTTGGTATTGGAGGTGTTCAAAGGCGGCGGTGAAATATGTCAATGACACTCGACAAATCGTATGGAACAGCTGATTATTTTTTCGTGATTTCAGGGTTGGTTCCATAGTAAAAGTTGTTCATAATGATGAGTACTATGATACTTTTTTGGCTTAAACGTTTCACACTCACAGACTAGGATAAATCCTGTGTCGGGGATGCCATGGAACACACACAAAGACAAGGACAACAAACACCCAGACCCAGAACAGATATTAAAATTCATCATTCAAACATCTGCCTGGCCGAGAATCGAATCCGGGGCCTCTGGCTTATAAGGCGGATATGTCACCACTGAGCCAAACAGGTCGTCATACCCTTACCCTTTCCTTATACGAGTAACGCTATATTCGTCTTCACGCATTTCGCAACTCTCACCAAAACTGCTATATTATTCTTCATTCCGAATGCTAATTCACCCATCACTAACATAGAAACTGCTATACAGGTTTACTCATAAAGGGTATGCTAAGCCGAAAAATGCTCATAGTACTCATCATTATGAACAACTTTTACTATGGGACAAACCCGAAATTCCGAAATTCGCGAAAAAAAATCAGCTGTTCCATACATTTTGTCGAGTGTCATTGACATTTTTCTATGGAACAGCTGATATTTTTTTCGCGAATTTCGTGTTTCACCCATAGCTAAAGTTGTTCATAATTATGAGTACTGTGAGCTCCTTTCGGCTTGGCATACCCTCTATGAATAACCCTGTATAATCTATGCCCGAGTGCGGTTCACTTCAATTTGCAGTTAGAATACGCTGAATTAAAACCGACTGCAACTCGAATGGCGCTCGCGAAAAATTGGTTTTAGGAATTCATGAAACTCTTTTATTAGGTTTCGTGCAGTTTGGTTTTGTGTTATTAAATTCTGGGTTACTAACAAATCTAACAGTGAAACGTTGGCGGGATTTTTGTAAAGCGCGAAACTAGTGTACGATTCGGCATTGTTTTGAATATGGGCTAACAAATTAATATCTAGGACCGCAGTATTTTTAATTTTTTTGTTTTATTTTTGTATGAAAATATTGGCATTATACAAATTATACAATATAGGGTTATTCATAAAGGTTATGCCAAGCCGAAAAGGCTCATAGTACTCATCATTATGAACAACTTTTACTATGGGAACAGCTCGAAATTCGCGAAAAAAAAAACAGCTGTTACATAGAAAAATGTCAATGGCACTCGACAAAATGTATGGAACAGCTGATTTTTTTTTCGCGAATTTCGAGTTGGTCCCATAGTAAATAACCCTAAATATATATTTTTACTATGGCGTAAAACTGTTTCATAGAAAATCTTTTTACTTTTTTTTATTTGAAAACTGCGATTAGTATGCATTACGAAGCGTTTTGTTTTTAAGATCCCGTATCAAAATAGTAAAAAGGAACCCTTATGATAAGGTTCCTGTGGCTGTCCGTCTGTATATCGCAGTAATTTATGTTTATTCTATGATAGGCTTGCGTTTGTCCGCCATCTTGCCTGATGGTAAGCAATGATGCGGTCGCGATGGAGCACACTTGCCTAGGAGAAACCGATTCATACTCGACTTTCCTGCCACTACAGAATTACTTCTCGAGCCCTTTGTTCTGGAAAAAGCAATATTTAGCATTCAACGTCTCAACTTTGAAATATATTCCACCGCGAGTGCTGTACAAAGCATAAAGTTTGCTCAAAACTTGCTCAGTGGTTTTCTTTGCGAGCTTAGGCGCTCGGAATAATTGTGATACGACTTATTTGCATAAAGTTGAATGTGAATAAGTCACGTCAGCTATATACAAATACAAAGCAGGGATGTAACGGAGGTAATTTTGTCGGAACCGAAGGCGGAGTTGGAGTTTTTTTTGATTTATCGGAGTCGGAACCGGAGTCGGAGCCGAAGGTCCAACACAAAAACAGATAACTTTTATTGATATAGCCGCAAAAATCAAAACAAATATCTATAACCTATAAACGTGTCGTATGCGTAACAAACCAACAAGTGAAAAAATAATCGACGATAGAACGCACGTGGCGGGAGGCGGGGGGATTCCCCGCGAAACATGTATGAACCTGATCGTAACAGTCGACGCAGGCCGCTGCCGCTATGTTTTTCTTTGACCTCCGATTAAAACCTCCGATTTAAAAGTTTCGGAACCGAATGTGTAATAATAATCGGAAGTTCCGACTCAACGGAATCGGAGTCGAAGCTCCGTAACATCCCTGATAAAAAGTATTGTTAACCCGCGACGCAAACAGAAGGGGTGTTTTAAGTTTTACGTGTATATTACAGAGTTATAAGGAAAAGACAAATATGCAGAAAAAGGACATCATAATACTCAAAATTACAAACAGCTTTTGCTACGGGCAGTGGCGGATTTACACATTTGCCGCCCGTAGGCTATTCAACATTTTGCCGCCCCTACCGACCTAAACAATTCGATACACTAGCCCCGTCCCCCGTCCCTGCTCACAATAATACTTTCTTCTTTCTTTCTTTTTTTCTTTGATCATGTTCGAAATTAAAAAAACTTGCCCCAAAATTTGCCGCCCCTGAAATCTGCCGCCCTAGGCTCCAGCCTACTCAGCCTGCTGGTAAATCCACCACTGGCTACGGGACCAACGAGGAAAACGTGAAACAATAATCAGCTGTTCCATTTTGTCGACTGTCATTGACATTTTTCTATAGAACAGCTGATTATTTTTTATTTGTCGGCCTGTTTGGCTCAGCGATAGTGTATCCGCCTTATAAGCCAGAGGTCCTGGGTTCGATTCCCGGCCGGGCAGATGCTTGAATGCTGAATTTTAATATCTGCTCCGGGTCTGGGTGTTAGTTGTCCTTGTCTTTGTGTGTTCCATGGCATCCCCGACACAGGATTTATTCCTAGTGGGGTGCCCAGCTATGAGTGTGAAACGTTTTTTTTTTTTTTTTTCGACTTCGGGCTTGGTCCATAAATAGACTCCATAGTAAAAGTCGCGGAGTATTATGAGCTCTTTTCAGCTTCGAATACACTTTTCTTATAATCCGGTAATAGTAGAACTATTTAAAGAAAAACGTTGATATTAGCTAAAAATAATAATATAGAATAGTTAAAAAAACTAAAAAATACGCATTGTCATCGCTCTTTGACAAACGCGGCACGTAGCAGAATATGTACCAGTAGCCGTGGCGAATCACAGCTAAGCCAGCAGTAGTCACAGAATTCGCGTACCGAGTCACAGCTTAGCTAACAGTAATCGTAGAGATCGCGTTCGGAGCAACAACACAATTTATTAGCTTCATATAATTATTTTAATTTATTTATATATAATTTATTTTTATAAGTATATTTTATTTATTTTTTGTATAATAATTTATTGTCATCGATCCTCGATATATCTACAAAGTTTGAACGAAATCCGGCCGTTTAAAGTGGGTCAAAATCGCGCCCAAAGGAGTCGGTTACAAACATACAGGTGAAGCTAATTTAAGCGTGTTAAAAACACAACAACCGGCAGGTACAAGAAATAACTTGTCTAACTAAAATGTCGAGCACAGAAATCAACAGCTCCTACGAACAGTATCGAAACTGCAAATGAGTTCTTTACAGAAGAGCAATTTAAAGTCAAAAATTGACCTAAATTAAAAAGTAAAATGTTTGTTATCAATTTTATTCGATTTAAAACATGACAATAGGCCCAAGTTTGAAGGCTTTTTAAGACAATCTAAATTTTCTAAAACTATCGGCATCCTTCTCTAATCGCTTGCAATTATAGAGACAGATATATTTTTAGTTAGTTTAGATCTGTCTTAAAATGCCTTCAAACTTGGGCCTAATATTTTTTTAAACACGTACTTATTTGTTTTCTTAAAAGTATAAATAAATATTCGTATTATTGATGCAATAAAAAAAACCGGCCAAGTGCGAGTCGGCCTAACGCACGAAAGGTTCCGTACCATTATCTTTAAAAACGGCAAATAAATCACGGTTGTTGTATTCGAGCACTCCTTTAAATATTCATTTTATTCTGTTCTTTAGTATTTGTTGTTATAGCGGCTACAGAAATACATCATCTGTGTAAATTAAATGCCTAACTACTGTTCGTGATAGACAGACGGACGGACAGCGGAATCTAAGTAATAGGGTCCCGTTTTATCCTTTGGGTACAGAACCCTAAAAATCGTGATTTTGCAGTTTCGATACTGTTCGTAGGGGCATTCGAAATATGAAAATAACTGCTGTTATTGGTAGTGTAATGTCTAAAGAGATGTTAGCAAGATGACAGGACTCCCTACAAGTTGTGACAAGGGTCTTCTTAACCAACATACTAGTAAAGCGAAATAATGGCGCCAACATCGGTTTTCCCATTCAAAAGTAAGAGCTCGCAAAGGAATTCTTTAGTTCCTTCTTTAGCCACCTGTAGGTGGGTTTGTGGTTTATCAGGTACGTGAGATTTGACGTTTCTGGGGCAATACAAGGTGGGTACGTAGATTTTACTTGGAAATGACATTTTGGGTATGTTTCTTTAGTTTTGAGAATAATTATTTTTACAAAAAAAAAACAAAAACCGACTTCAAGAGACCGACTATTGAGTTATTCATCTACATATTTGTCGCGCACGTACCTGATGCTAATTTAAGACTTATATGGTTTTCTCATGGATACCATTATCAGAACTGGACTAAATTGGAATGGGACCAAATGGGAAGCGTCAGATTTCTAATAAAAAAAGAATCATCAAAATCGATTCACCCAGTCAAAAGTTATGAGGTAACAAACATAAAAAAAAAGAAACATACAGTCGAATTGATAACCTCCTCCTTTTTTGAAGTCGGTTAAAAAGAGCGTTGAACTTGTGTTATTTTCGGATAAAATATATTTCAAGATCCATAAATGCCTATTTATGTTATCTTATACTAAACTGATAATTTGATACACATTTTTTTTTATTTGATACACACTAAGATCTATTTGAGATTATTCAAAGCATTAACTTGCAATGTACGAGTATGTTTGTTTACAATGTATTTTACTTTGCTCGTCTCGTCACTCAATAACATAAAAATAAATATAACTATGTTTGTTCGGGTGGAATCTTGCAACTGAATTTTGAACCACTTCCCGATGTCTGATTGAGCTGAATTTGGTATACGTGTGTAACTCCGATGACAAAGCAATAAAAGCTTGTTTTAAAACAAGAACATTATTTTTACAAAACAAAAAACAAAAACCGACTTCAAAAGACCGACTATTGAGTTATTCATCTATTTGTCGCGCACGTACTTAATGCAAATTTAAGACTTATATGGTTTTCTCATGGATACCATTATCAGAACTGGACTAAATTGAAATGGGACCAAATGGGAAGCGTCAGCTTTCCAATAAAAAAATAATCATCAAAATCGATTCACCCAGTCATAAGTTATGAGGTAACAAACATAAAAAAAAACATACAGTCGAATTGATAACCTCCTCCTTTTTTGAAGTCGGTTAACAAATTAACTTATTTTATAGCTAGTTGAAGTTTCACCATGATATATTGAGTAGTAAGAGTAAAAGTGTGACAAACGAACTCACTTTCATGTTTGTAAATATTAGTTGTGATCCACTAAAAAAAAATAGTTATATTATAGATTGATTTGATTTTAATTTTCGTTTCTATATTGAAATGACAATGTCCGGGCCCTTTTAACAACAAAGTTTACAAAAATAGCGCATTTGTATAAAAAAATAAGAAATTTCGAAACCTTTAAATCACATGACTGCACTAATATTTATATCACTATAAAAACTTAAGATGCAGTTTACAAAAAAGACTATCATTTGTTCAAAAACGATAGAAGTTTTCGAAAAACCTCGCTTCTATGAAACCGACAGAAAGCCCGTCCCCAAATTTCCAAAAAATCACGTTTTTATGAAAATGTCCGACACTCTCGAGCCATCTTAAATCACGTGCCCGCACTCACTTAAATACAGTTTATAAAAAAATATAATTTCTATAAAAACGATACAAAGCCCTTCCCAAATTTAACACGAAGCAAAAAAGCACGTTTGTATCAAAGCGTCCGAAATTTCCGAGCCCTCTTAAATCACGTGCCTGCACTCGTATTCCCGTTCGTTCCCTTCAACGTAAACCCGTTAATATTCAGCAGTGAAACGGGATTAAAGACTAAAACATCAAAACGTTTTGCCGACAACTAACAAGTTAAGCTTTCGAGACTTTGAAACGTGAAATGTCTTGAATGTGCTTTTCGTAGATTATGGGTTGATTACCCGTAACAAGTACAGTGGCGAGACAGTGGCACACTCGGTCGAGCAAACAAATCGTGGTTCTAGTAACTGTCTTGCGTTGTCAAACTGTTTACACAAACCGAGTACCTACTCGGCCGACTCGCGGGCATCCTGTTATGCCGTAATTTTTTTCAAAAAAAAGCTATCCAAATATGGACAACTAACACCCAGACCCAGAACAGATATTTAAATAATTCAAACATCTGATTCTGTCCAACCGGAAATCCAACCCGGGACCTCTGTCTTATAAGGCAGATCTACTACCGCTGAGCCAAACAGGTCGTCAAAATGAAATATTAAATATACTCACATGACTCCTCAATGAGCACCTCCTGGCTGGTTTCCTCACAGCACCGCAGCAGCAGGACCAGCAGCGCGGTCAGCGCGCGCATCCTGGTGTGCCGCCGACGCATCACTAGCTAGCGAGGCACATCACTACCATCTGGAACAAGGAGGTAACTGTGAGTCTTTGTGTAAAATTAACTATAGGTACAACACTAGCAAAGAAGTGAGGGAAATGTATAACTGTTTATTTTTGTTGATTTATTTTTATTTTTGGCAGAACCCTAAAATACCGAGGCACGTTATTAGCGTGGATTTTTTACAAGTAAATGAAAATTATATTAAAAGAAAGACAATAAATCCAACTTCCTACTCGACACTAGAGGCACTCTGTAAAATTATACAAATCTAACTAACAAACATTTCAAAATTCGTCAATCCGTTTAGTTAGGCGGTAGAATGAAACTTTGAAACACCCTCCCAAAAATGCTCCCAAAATGCATTGCCATCCTTCCAGTCATCATCATCTTTCCACCCTTGCCTCATAAGTTTGATCTGTCATTAGTTTTAGCTGGACAATCCGGTAAATCTAAATACACCTTTACTAATATTATAAAGAGGCAAAGATTGTATGTAATTATGTTTGTAGGAGGTAACTCAGAAAGTTCTGGATCGATTATAAAAACTCTTTTTTCAATGGAAAACTACACTACCCCTGAGTGTTTAGGCTATATTTTATAGCGAGATCGAAGGCTGAGCAACACCGGACGCGAAGTCCCGAGCGTTAGCTTACTACGTAAAATATTGCCTGAAAATATTCTTTCAACTCTTTACAATGTTTTTTCAGCTGTCAAGCACATCCCTAGAGCGGCCGGACCTCAATATTGCACGTTTAATAATAAAAAACTTCACCATTTCCAACGAAGTCGGAACAATCGTAATTAAACGTCGTTTTGATGTGACTTTAATCAGGAACTGTCAACTGAGCGATAAATTTTTAAGCAGTATTGAGACCGAATGCAGCGGCGTTAATTCACAAATATTGAGAGAACAGAAGCCAAACTTTATACTTAGTAAGTGATCGAGCAACGCACACATAGACATATAGATTACGGACACGAGTAGAGGAACAATCGCGAGTGCACTGGCGATTGATCTATGATCCTGTTTGGCTTAGGGGTAGTACATCCGGGGTGCTAGGTCGGGTAACCTCCTCGTGGTGCACCCTGGGCAACAGCGTGCGGTAATACTGCAGCTTATATGCAGTATTACCGCACGCTGGCAAATAACCCGACACGGTGGGCCCGTCCGCGTGTCCCTCTGACTAGCAGAGGGCACAGCGTGATGGTGTCTGGTGGTGTCTGAGTGTGGTGGACGCCGGAGGATACGGCGCTCCACACTTGGACGGTGGCATTGCTGCCGCCGGTGACGAGTGTGGTGGACGCTGGAGGATACGGCGCTCCACGCTTGGTCGGTGGCAGCAATGCCACTAGGGGGGTTTTCCTTGTGCTCCTCGCCGCGTGTGGGTCGCGGTCGGGAGTGCAAGGAAAGGAGGAGGGTTCCTTTTGCACCTCGCCGCGTGAGGGTTGCGGTCGGGTGTGAAAGGAACGTGGGCTTAAGGCGGGGTGGGTGATGCTAACCACACTGCCCACCGCGTGCGAGCGAGTGGGGCTGGGGAGCGAGGGGCGGTTCGCCCGTCTCCTCGCTCCTCGGCAGTGGGGTTGCCGGGAGAGTCGGGGGACTCTCCCGGCCTGCACGACCCCACACTGTCTGGGTGGTGATCCTGGGGAACAGGGTCACCCCTCCATGGGTGCAGGGGTCCTAATCGGGCCCGTCGCCGGGGCAAGGTGGTCAATGCTAACGCGACACCGCCTTGCCCTATCAGGCGGACGATGAATACCCCAGTGGTTTTAGTGGGTATGCCGCCGCCCCCTCCGAATTGGGTTCCCGCCTTTCCGTGGCGGGGGGGATAAGTAGCCGGACCGCCTTGCCCGGTGAAACTAAGAGGAACCCTAAAGGTGGAGGCTCGGGCCGGCGCCCTGGACATTCCGGGAAGCGGCGGTCTGGGCCTAGGAGCCCTCCCGTATACCTCTCCGTGGAGAGGGAACGTGGTAGGGCTCGGGGTCGTCTGCGGACGACGACGGGGGGCACATTGTGCCCTCCAGAGGGGTAGACTCGGCCGGCGTCCTGGACAGTCCGGGTAGCGGCGGTCGAGTCCCCGAGAGGGAGAGAGCGGGAGAGAGAGAGGGACCCTTTCTCTCACCCGCTCCGCAGAGAGAAGAGCAGACACGGGGGCGAGTCAGGCCAGTGGGGCCAGTAAGGCTCGCACTCCGTCTCCGCTAGGAGGGCCTGGAGTGGCGGGTGCGGGGACACCCGCTGCTTCGCATTGGGCCCTCCAGGGTGGTCGACGCGTCTGATGTTCCGACGCGTCGCCACGAGAGGGAGGGGGTGGCCACCCCCTACCCGAGGTGGGTCTGCCTCACGGCGGACATAGGCTGGGCGGGGCTGCGGTGATTTAATGGGCCCGTGGCTCCGTCCACTGCCTGGAGGAACTTCCCAGGGTTTTTAGTGGGTATGCCGCCACTAGGGCGGAGACTCCCACATAACCACCCTGCCCTCCCCGGGGCGGGCGTGGTATCCATAAAGGATTTTCCCTGGGTCACAAAAAAAAAAAAAAAAGGGTATGCCGCCGCAGGGCGGAGACTCCCACATAACCACCCTGCCTCCCCCGGGGCGGGCGTGGTATCCATAAAGGATTTCCACTGGGTAAACAAAAAAAAAAAAAAGGGGTAGTACATCCGCCTTATGAGCAAAAGATCTTGAGTTCGATTCCCGGCCGGACAGATGTCTGAATGATGAATTTAAATATCTGCTCTCTGCTCTGGATCCGGGTGTTAGTTATCCTTGTTTTTGTGTGTGTTTCATGGCATCTCCGATACAGGATTTCCAAGTGAGGAGCAATGAGTGTAAACCGTTACAAAAAAACGTAACAAAAAAAAATTTATCACGTTGCGTTGTGTCACAAAACAGATAAGTACAGAAGAAGTACGCGCTCGAGCTACGCACACATAGACACCGCTCATGGACACGATATTTCGGTTCGGATTCGGACCAGTGCGAGCGCGAGTGCCGTCCGCTTGAGACACGCGTCTCTGAACGCCGAACGTAGGTATGAAAAGTGAAGTACGTACATGTTTTTGACTATGTACCTATCTGTTTCGTGGTTGGGCCGAGACTCGTATCAGTGAGCGATGTCTATGAGTGCGTTGCTCGAGCGTGTTTGAAGTTTAACATCTGTGCTTTCAATGTTCTGCAGTTAATCGTTGATAAATCGTTCTAGGAGCTGATTGGTGGATAATTGTTGCAGGTGATTGGTGGATAATTATTGTTCCAGCGGGTGATGGGTTAATCAGAGTCGTGGACGGTGAGGGATTATCGTATTTAGTGTCGCTTGACAGTTTCTGATCGAACTGCTAGAATAAATTCTGTCGAAATACAAGGTTTTAAGGGAAGGGTCTAAACTCTAAGCCGAAAACTACTCATCATCATCATCATCATCATCATCAGCCCGTTATCGCCCACTGCTGAGCATAGGCCTCTCTTCTTGTACGCCACTCATCCCGGTCCTGTGCCAGTCTTGTCCAAGTTCGACCCGCGATCTTCGATCACGAAGATCACGAAAACTACTCATAGTGCTTATCATTATGAACAACAAAATAAGCTGTTTCAAAAATTTACAAAATGCTGGCTTCTGTCTCGCCTAAAGGGTGAGCATCGCCATACAACGTGGTAATGGGGCCAGCATTTTGGGAACAATTCCCGCGGGCAGCGGCCTATTAGATTAGTTTAGTTTTATTGGTTTGGTTTTTAATTTAAGTGTATTTTAACATTTATATGTTTTTGCATACTCGTACGTAATTATAACTTAATACCGCAGCTGTTTCATAGAAAAATGTCAATGACACTCGACAAAATGTATGGAACAGCTGATTTTTTTACGCGATTTCCGGGTTGGTCCATAGTAAAAGTGGTTCATAACGAGTACCTACTATGAGCCATTTTTGGCTTAGCATACCTTTTCCTTATAGTACTACGTAACGTCTTTGGTAAATAAATTCATTGAAAAAAATCAAGCAGTCAAATTGAAAATCGCCTCTTTTTTGAAATCGGTTAAAATCTAACCGATGTCTAGCCCACAGCTAGGTTTCTAAATTCGAGTTTCGAATTTCACGTCGTAGAAATAGGTCTTTGTTTGTTACGTTTTAACGCTTTACTACTCTATCGATTATCATGATATTTTGCATAAACGTTGTCAGGGGTACAGAAAAGGACTACTTTTTAGGGTTCCGTGTCTGAAGGGTAAGACGGGATCCTATTACTAAGACTCCGCCGTCCGTCTGTCTGTCTGTCCGTCTGTTCTGTCACCTCACCAGGCTGTATCTCATGAACCGTGATAGTTAGACAGTTGAAATTTTCACAGATGATGTATTTCTGTTGCCGCTTTAACAATAAATACTAAAAACAGAATAAAATAAATAATTAAGGGCTCTCCCTCCACTTGGATCCACAGCTCGGCTAGACATGTGGATCCGCCACCGAAGTCGGATGGATCCGCGGATACCTTTATCTCCTCTTAAATCCACCGGTGGATCCATGGATACTTTTTTTCCCTCTTAAATCCATCTGTGGATTGGGGCTCCCATACAACAAACGTGATTTTTTTCCCGTTTTTATAGATAATGGTACCGAACCCTTCGTGCGTGAGTCCAACTCGCACTTGGCCGGTTTTTGAATAACATCATCACCACGCGTGTGAATTATAGTAGTGCTTTAAATATCATGTTCTCATTCTCAGATAATGAAGATTAAAATTTCAAATGATTGATTTACATTTTTAATCTCTCTTAATTACCTTTGCTTTTTACTCAAAATTAAAAAGAAAATATATTACGGTAATATTTTCAGCTTTTATCTTCCCCTAATTAGTCTCAAGGGTTGGATTTAAGGGATTATTTTCAAGGAGTGTTTGAGTTGTCAGCTAATTTGTAATTTTAATCTTTTACTCATTTTGAACGAAGTTTCTATCTCACTAATATTTAAGGGTTATGTGGAAAGGGACAAAAGCCGAAAAGGACTCATAGTGGTCATCTTTATGAACAACTTTTACTATGGGACCAACCCTGAAATCGAGACAAAAATCAACTGTTCCACACAAAAATGCTAATGACACTGGACAGAATATATGAAACAGCTGTATTAGGGTTCCGAATCTTCTTCGTGGAAGAACCCTTCGGTGTCTGTCTGAATGTCACAGCCCCTTTTCTCAGAAACTATACAAGCTAGCGGTCTCAAGTTTGGCATGACGCTAGATAATGTTAACCACTACAATAACAATAGGCTATTTGACTGATTTTGAAAAACTGTTTTAAATTATTCGTTGGCATATGATTAATACACCACATGTATATTTCTGCGAAATTTGCAGTATTTTTCGTAAAATAGGTACTGTGTTAAAATTTAAATTACAATATTCGCGCTAAAAACGCTGTTTCGGTAATGACGGACGACATGTGATTTGCGTGACGTCACAGGCAAGTAAGCAAACTTTATTCTTTGACAAACGTCAAACTTGTACCAAAGTGTACATTATAAAATCACACAAAGTGTCATAACATTAAACAATGTTTACTTGCGTGTGACGTCACGCGAGGCGTAGCCAATCACAGAGCGTTCTTGTGGCTGAAGAATTTTAAAAAATAATTTGAATTTATTTTGTTTATTTTGAAAAATCTATAAATATTTTTGGATAAAACAGAGATAAATATGTTTTTTTATGTTATTACCTAATAGAATGACCACATTTCGTAGCATATTTTTAATAGTGTCAAATAGCCTATTCGTAGCAAAAAATATGCTAAAAAAATGTATTTTTTCCCAATAATTTACTATTTGTTATGTATTTTATAACCAGTAATTATATAGATATTACCTACAATACGACACATTTTTTTATTGACGCCACAAAAAGGGAAGCACAAGTTAAACAAGAATAAAACACAAAAGGCGGTTTTATCGCTAGAAGCGATTTCTTCAAGATATTTTTAAAATAACTCGACAACAAAAGAAACAACCGATATAACGTTGGTTTTATCTTTTCTGCGTAGAATAAGTATAGTCCTATGATACGGCCAAACCTGCGCGTTAATGATCCGCAAAGCGGGAGCCGAGCGGAAAGCGTCTACAGTGTGAAACTGAACTATAAACCATAGTTTCGTCAACACTAATAATTATACTATCCTATCCTACTCCTATTAATTATTAATTAAATATTATAAACGTGAAAGAAACGGATGATATTGGGGGAGACCTTTGCCCACAGTGGGACATTACAGGTTAACTAAAAAAAAACCTGAAAGTTTGTATGAATGTATGGATGTAATTCGTTACTCTTTCACGCAAAAACGGCTGAATGGATTTGCATGAAATTTGGAATGAAAGTTGTTCATAGTCTGGATTAACACAAGCTACTTTATATCCCGAAAACGCAGCAATAATAATATGAAGAGGAAAGATTTGTATTTTTGTATGTTTGTAATGAATAAACTCAAAAACTACTGGACCGATTTTAAAAATTCTTTCACCAATATAAAGCTAAATTATTAGCGAGTAAAATAGACTATATTTCATAGCCATGCAAAGCCGGGGCAGGGCGCTAGTATTATACTAAGTACTATCGAACAATTGGTTACGTATAAGATCGTCTAGCATTGTGGTCGCGTAGGTAGACGTAATAACAAATTAAAGCATAGACAGCGACCGGCGCATGTCTGGTGGAAAAAATAAGCGCATCGAAGATGTCCTGGGTATGAAGGTGAACACTTACCATCAGGTGGCCTAATACTTGTTTATCACACATTTATAGGTAATTACTTATTTTATAAAATATTATTACACTCGGCATTAGGTACTTTTTTTATATAATTTTTTAATCGATCTTAAACTCGATTAAAAATGATTTTATGTTACTTTTGGATATGTCTGTTGTCATTTGCGACGGAATCAGTTCTAGCTTACCTATTCAGCGGCGGGAAGCAACGTGAATACTATCGTTCGGAATAATATTATCATAATCAACGCAACGCGTTACGTTACAGTGTAAATATGACAGAATATAAAGTTGGGGAGGACCTCGCAAAAATATTTCGGTTACTTTTTCTTATTCGATATGATGTGGCGGCGATAGGTCCAGCATTGGCGTTCCGCAAAGGGTGCGTCGCACGTTTTTCCTACCAGCTGTCACCCGAAATGTGTGACGTGTGACGAGTCTGTGTGTGTGGCACTGTAGCTCTGGAAACGGGTGATCGGATTTCAAAGTAGGTTTTCTAGCGTTCTTTCTTAGACGTAGTATCAAAATTGGTTCAGCCGTTTCAACGATAGAGACTTTTTAATTTCTAATTTTAGTCCTGTAGGTTGTAAATGAACAAACAAGCCGCCTAATTGAGTTCTGATGATGATAATCTAAAAACCAATCTTAAAATTTATTCAGTTTTTTAAAGTTGGTGTACTGTTCGTTTAGTCACTGTGGCTCGTACGTGCTCGAGTCTTGCCGTATAATGCCTGAACTGGGTACATCCTCATTGCGGGTTGTTATTGTAATATGGAGCTTCATTTAGATAGCTTTTTATAATTGAGAAGAGCTTTGGACAGTAACGAGATTGCTTTAAAATGGAGAGAGTTTTGGTGGTTGAAAAACAATAGTGTTGTTAGCATGGCAACTCTCACTTCTTGATGGTGGCACTACTGAGGCTGGCTTGCGGATGGAGTTTTTTTTTTTTTTATGTATGTAATTGGTTGACGAGACGAGCAAATCGCTCGCTTGATGTTACACGTCACGTTTGCCCATAACAGGTCTGCGCCACCCAGAATTTTGAACTCGTAGAATTCAAGATCCTGCGCGGCACAGCCATGCGCTCGTCACCCTGAGATATAAGTTGTTTAATCTCCCATTTGCCCTGTAATTTCACTGAAAACAATGCCCTTCCAACCGGAACACAGTAATGTTTGCACATTACTGCTTGGCGGTGGAATAACTGGCAAAGGTGTGGTACTTCCCCAGGCGGGCTCTGCAAAAGAGCCCTACCACTACAAAATACAATAATGTTGTTAGCATGGCAACTCTCACTTCTTGATGGTGGCACTACTGAGGCTGGCTTGCGGATAGTGTGTCACCCTCACGTCTAGGGAGTCGTGAGGGTACCGACAAGATGGCGGTGCCGGTGATAATACGGAGGCGATATAAAAGATGGAAGATTCGGAAGGCTAAGCCGCCTGTCCTCTGATTGTGATTGTGAATAAGTGAAGTGCTGTGATATTAATAAAATTGTGAGTAGCTTCCATAAAACCGATTGAGTTTGTGATTCTAGTGTATAATTCCCCGAAACTCCATAGTAGTATACCTATAGGTAACGCAAGTCGGAGGTAATGCTCTGACAATAGAAATGTGGTTTTATTAGAGCACTAGCAAGATGATGATGATGATGCCTATGGCTTTTTCTGTGCGCCTGATAGCTTTTAGCGGCATGGTGAGGATGATGGTGAAAAATAGTCTGTAAGCTTTTTAACCGACTTCAAAAAAGGAGGAGGTTATCAATTCGACTATATGTTTTTTGTTTTTTTTTATGTTTGTTACCTCATAACTTTTGACTGGGTGAATCGATTTTGATGATTCTTTTTTTATTAGAAAGCTGACGCTTCCCATTTGGTCCCATTTCAATTTAGTCCAGTTCTGATAATGGTATCCATGAGAAAACTATATAAGTCTTAAATTTGCATTAAGTACGTGCGCGACAAATAGATGAATAACTCAATAGTCGGTCTTTTGAAGTCGGTTTTTGTTTTTTGTTTTGTAAAAATAATGTTCTTGTCTTTACCCCTGATGACTTGTTTGCAATACATTTTATGATGATCGGTTGAGTAGTTATAGAGTGAAAGTCAAACAAACTCACTTTCTCACTTTTAGGATGTAAAAAGTTCTAATTTATATGCAGCTAGCTAATACTATCTGCTTTAATGGATAGGTATTATTAAGAAAACACCTCTTTTCACGCCAGGATGGTATATATTTATAAAACACTTTATATATCACAATTATATTCACAGTAACAGTATTACATCGACGTCTGATCGAAACTAAAGCTAAAACCGAATTGCCTTTCACTTCTCAACATGCCACCTCGCCAAGTCTTATCCCCTCTACTTTACAATCGTTCTTCCTTTAGCACTATTGCGTTTACTGGGCGGGGCGACATGTTTCCGGTGACCATTTTAATCAAAAGACTGTTTATCAAATTAAATACCAAATGATATAAAATCGGGTAAATAACATTATGGTGATTAAATTTATACTATAGGTACATAATTAAAAATCATGACACTCGGCCATCCGGCAACGTGATGCCTCCCGGCATTACCCACAAAATACACATAAAATATAAATATAATACATCTTTGAATAAATATTACATGGAAATACAGACTTTCTTAGTAAAATCATAGTACAATAGACAATTTCAATAAAAATGATCGTTAAAACGAAATATAACTATGATTAAATGACTCAACACTGATAGTTCAGGTTAACATTTTAACAGTTTTGGTGTACTCAGAAAACACACATTAATTACGAGAATAATTTCTCTGAGTTATCTATTACAATTACAAATCATGACATTCGGCTTTATAACGATCTAGTTACTTGGATTCAACTATTTATATACAAGACTATTGTCGTCAAAAATTTAAAAAAGTATTTTCATTTACACATGTCTGTACCCTTTTTGATACATTTATTTCAAGCAACCTTGAGAAAACAAACTTTCAACTGATATGGTATCTAGTATTCTAAACTAGTATCCCTGTCAAAAACGAATTTAAGAAGCTGAATCATAAAAATGAAAACAAAGATCATAATAGCTTAAAAAAACGTAAAGTGTAAAATATACCTAGAAACGCAAAAATAGTAGGCCTTGTAAAAGATATTTTATCCTATGGACACATTTTAACTAAATGCAACGAAACAAGTTAAAACTGTTGTTATATTACACTATTAGTATACAAGTGTTAAATACTGTAAAACACAAATCTATCGAAATGAATCATTTATTTATTCAAGTTAGGTACCTATATTGTAGCACGAAATATTGTTTATCTGTATCATAGCATCGTGAATCAATAATGCCGTATCCATTTAAAATATTAATGAAGTAATAGAATATTATATAAGAACCACCTTGTATAAACAATATGTATATACATGTTGAAGCTAGATATTTCACAAAGATAGGCTAGAATTTAGCAATAATACAGCATGGATGAAAACCAAAAATGATTCAGGAATAAACTAATTACCGTTTTATCAGATATCTCAAAATATTAAAGAAAGTTTTCATCAGTAAAAACTTAGTGATTGAAATAAGAGTTTCCGCAAAGATAAAAAAAAACAACGTTTGCTATCTTCATGTTATACCATGTTTGGGAAGATCTGATTAATATTAAAGAACTGATATTTCTCCATGAGTTTTGATTGCATCTTACATGAAAAATTACACCAAATGCTCTTAGCTAATGGTATAGGTACGCGGAACCTTATTAATATTAGTAAAATTATATCTGCAGAATAGAATCACTGCCCATACAACAAGAGCATGAACATTGCAGCGACTAAAGTTAGGTTTTATGAATGGTAATCTCGACGTACCAAAATAATGCTATTATTGTTCAGACTACTAATTACATTCCTGATTTACTGGCAGATTGTGCATGATTATGCCACCATATTTGAATATTCATATTCATTTATTCTAATGGTTCGAATATGGTGAATTCGAATAGTACCTTTACGTCAAATATAAAATTGTATAAAGTTTTAATGTTAAATTTTTAAAACATATTATCCAAAAACATAAAGTACATGTACTTAATAACTTAGCTAAATAACAACAAAGCTAGCACCGCACCTAAGATAGTTACAGATTGGTTACAACTAGGTACATTAATATCGATTGGACAGGAACTATACGGAACATTAACCTCATTTTATTTCAAAAGTAAGTATAACTCTTAACATCAGTATTTAAAACACCGTAAACAAACCTAATTTGTAGGTTAGCATTAGCTATAGATACGTATTTCAATTAAATTTTTTTTTTTTACTCAAATCTAAAAGTCACTATTACCTCTTGGTTACTCGCTTTGATTTACCCTCTAGCAACATTTAATACGAGTGCCAGGCAACATCGTGATCGTGAGCGCGTCACGCTGGTTATCATTAAGAATAAAACTATAGTCCTATCCGACTTAACAGTTCGCAAGTTCGTGTTTATCTTTAAAAAAATGAGTGAAATCAAAACCACATTTGTTTTCATGGTAAAAAATAGTAAGTAGTGTAGTAGTAGTAATAATCGTAGCAAGTAATATTACATAAACCCCGAAAAAAAAAAGCCACGAAAAAAAAATACCTTGGGCTATACACGGGTATTCTATAAACTTAGACTTTTCATATCCACAAAAATTAAAATTAAAAAGTTAAATAGTAGTATTCCGCGGTAGATTACGTTTTAAATTAACAAATCTTTACTAAACCAACATTTATCATATTTTTGATTGAAATTTAGAGATAACCAGCTTTACCAAACACAAAAATATTGTTGACCCGAATGTTTTTTTTTAACTCTACGAGCTGGCATTGCAATGCCCATTCATTGAACAAACTACCTCAGAATAATGCTTACTTATGAAGCAGTTCAACTTTAAACAAAATACCTTCACAAGTTAAAAAACAAAAATAAACTCACTTCACTCGTTGATAAAAACAAAACCTCGCATATTTTTATCGATGATAAATCATAATCACCAAACAACAAATACGTAAAATGGATAATTTGCTACAATACTTTCATTTACTAGTGGATGGGAAGACGATCACTTCATTAATTTAATATAACCATATTTTCACAAAAACGGTGATCTCGTTATTAATGTTAATAACGCTCTTTGACTCTATCCAAAAACTAAGGTTACGTATTTAATTAACTTTAAGTCTACTCGTTGCTATCAAAAATGCAATTGAAGAAATGTTTTCAAACTGAGAATTACAGATGTACTGAGCCAACCATTCAAAGTTAACAAAATGTTAAAGTTAACTAGTCTTTTGTTCAATATGGAAACTATGTTTAACGAGAGTTTGTTGTTACTGGCAATTAATGTATTTTAACTTTCAGGTTACACGTTAGTTTTACAGGTTTTATTCTTTTTGTGCTTGATCTAAACTTTTAGTTAAAACTTTTATTTGTTATTACTTTTAACTTTTAGTTTTAATACTGTTCCTTTCTCAGGAGGAAAATTACTAAATCTCATAACACAGGAACCCCTTAGCACGAGTCTATTCAGGGTATTAAGGTTTACATACTCATTGGAAATCATGTAGTTATCTAAAATTATGCCAACATGATTCAGTAGTTTTTTCTAGTGTAACCTCCATAACCAATGTATATTTCTTAAACAAACAAACTATTATCTATAACTAAATTCTTATAATACAAGTCGGGTTGATCTTGCGACCCGAAGTAAACTTAACATTCATATGCTATCATTGCATAACGCCATGTACACTAATGTACAATATACATATTATACCTTCATTAAAGTTATAGAATGCCAAATCATAGTACGAGAAAACAAATTTTTGATGGGTACATTGCTCAACAGAATTCGTCGTGTGTTAAACATGAACGACAAGTGTCAATCGAACTGAAGTTGTTTTCAACAATCTCGTGTTTTGAAAAGAACGAAATAGGATTCAAAAATATCATTAAATAGCAATTCACCAGAAAAATACCAATTTAACTTGAATTCGCGCATTTTAACACAGTAACGTTGATTGGAAAAATACCAAACCACTAAAATATATCAATAAAAATAATTTGTAATTATTAATATTATTTTAGCTATACTTTTAAGTATGAGAAACCCTCTTTAAAATTAAACTATTAATTATTTAAAATTTAAATTTTGCATTAGTAATATAGCGATGAATATTTTTATCATTATTATTATCAATTTGTAATGCAGTACGAGTATAAAATATAACCCTATTGACTATTTTCTAACGTATTCGGTATCGAAAAACAAGAAAAATAATTAGCCTTTGGCAACTTTATTAAAAAAAAAAACTAGCAAAAATGTACTTGCTACCTTCTAGGTCTTCAAAAGCTCAGTTTCCCCGCTGGAGCAGCATAAAGAAGAAACCCTTGTCTTCTTTATAACCGCCATCACGCTCTGCCAATGCCTCTGTGGCATATCGGAGGGAGCACCAACATCTTCGGCGGACTTTCTTGTCACACCATCCTGAAACGTTTACATTGTCTCCGGCAGAATACATTCAATAACCCAACTGTTAACATAGGAAAATAAGCGGTTTTATTTTCCATTTGGTAAAAATATAGGAAAAACATATCCGTGCAAATAAAAATTTCAATTCAATATTTGAAATCGGTGTTCATAAAATATTTTACTCGCCCTATCAATTAACCGACAGCCCAACAAATAATGACGCAACATTTTGGCAAATAATGACAGCATGTCTGCGCCCAGCGAAATTTAACGACTACAGTCCGTCCAAAATAAGAAGTACTTATCTTTTGACATTTAACACTTTTTTAACTAGCACACTTTTAAAGTATCCATTAAACTAACCACCAAGTAACCATTGTTGGAAAACTTTTATCATTTTCATTGATAATATCCTACAATTGTAATTTTTAATTTCATAAGTAATTTTTACTTTGTTAAAATAAATATTTCAGCTATTAAAACAAAAAAAAAAAAATATATAAAAAATAAAATTTGTAAATCGGAAAAATTAAACGGTTTTTATTCCATCACAATATTTACAATTTTTTAACACTTTTTTTTTCCTCAAAACAAAGCAAATAAAATTAATTTTAACCAATAAATTGTTTTATTTTCTTGACGTTGTTTTAAAATAACGTATCTTACGTATACCTTTCCGAAGTGTCACGGCAATTCTAATTTACTTATGTATGAATAATGATCGTTAAAATTATAATAACAATCGCTACAGCAATATAAATTATATATTTATATTCGTTCAGAAAATTAAAATTTAAAGTTTTGTATAATACCTAAATATTGTTCATATAATAATATAGCACCGTATATCTAGTAAAAAATTATAAGAAAACTAGCGGCCCGTCCCGGCTTCGCACGGGTAGACACTATAAATTGAGATGTGAGCTATCCTATCTGTTAAGTTAGATCGAACTGCACACGGTGTGCAAATTTGATTGAAATCGGTTAAGTAGTAGAGTCGGATAGCGGATAGCGGACAAACAACGTGACACGTAATTTATACATATTAAGACTAAAGAAAATAAAACTATATCATGTTATAAGCTAAAACTTAAATCGGTTATCAAATATAAAGAATCGATATATAATAAACGTTAAATTTAGTAACATACTACTAGTACTGGTACTAGATATATGCTCGACACATAATTTTTTTTTCTTTTATCTGTCAAAAAGCACCAATTAGTTTAGATAGACTGTGGCGAAAACATTTCCGCGCCATCGACCAAAAAAAACCCAACTCACTCACTCACTCACATAACCGTTAACCAGTGAAATATTCACTCGACATCTAGCGGAAAGCATATCCGCGCAACTAACTAGTAAAATATAACAATTCAGATACGTGAGTATTCCCGTGTTTAATTATAACAAAAATTCAGATATTCATTATTAAATAAACAATTTAAAATTTGACATTTCCTAAGGAATTGACATGATATTATCTTAATTGAATACTATTGACATTTAATAAAAATTATTTGACATAATATGCATAGAATTTAAAATTGAATTGGAAATGTTTAATTATTATTATTATTGTTTTTTTAAACTACTAAAACTATTTGACTGTGTACATATTTAATGCCCGATACTGACAATTTCAAGTAATGCACTAACATCTATTTAGATTAGCTAAAACTGGCAACTCTTTTGTAATGAACGGCGTGTTATTTTATAACTTGTTGCCTGTTACTCTAGTAAATAAGAAAGACACAGATTTTCAAAGAATTTTAAAAGACTTTTTAATTAAAAAGGCTTACTACAAAATTGACGACTTCTGTGATCTGTGATAAAGTCTCATTACGAAAATTGTATTTAGACTGTAATAATAATACTCGACTGATTATACCTACTATTGTAGTTATTTTATACATTGATTTTTTTTGACATTGCAATTATTTTATAAACTTAATTTTTTGACATTCTAATAATATTATTTTCTTTGACATTTAATTTATTGCGTATTTATTTATTCATAAAAACTGTATTTAACATTCATAAGTGTACATTGATGTAGGTACCCATATTTGAATAAATTATTTTGAATTTGAATTAGCATATAAGTTACAATGTATCAGTTGTTCAATAAATATATCTGTATCTGAATCTTAACACCCAGTAGAGAGCGTATCCGCGTAATTAACTAGTGAAATCCAACGATTCACTTGACATCCAGCGAGAAGCATACTCGCGCAATTAACCAGTGAGTGAGTTAACCATTAATCCGACTTTTCCCAAAAATTTAATCTATGCTCAATCAATCTCGGAAATATATCATTTATTATAATTATAATTTTATTAAACCAACAAATGAGAGCCTTTTTATTCTCTTTAGAAAACGTGGGTAGAAATACATAAAATGAAAAAAAATATCGATATCCTTTTATAAACTCAAATATGCACATACACAACGGGTAAGTAAAAAAAACGTGTCATGTACCATCAGGGAGTAGCCCTAGCCCAACTTCTACGTTTAAGTGAAAGTTTAATAAAGGTGCGCGCCTTGGTACTGCCAAGGAGTAGCCCTGGCCAAGTACCCACATGCGCCTGCATAAACTTTTAATGAAAGCAATTTATCAAAAAGTTAATCTTTTCAAATATGGCACGTGAATTCTACCCCCCAATGCATATTCGCAACATTACATTTATCAACTTGCATCGATTGATTCAATTTTAAACGAGAAATACCTCGGTAACGGTGAGATAAAAATGAGAAATAGAAAACAAAAGCATAAAGATTAAACAAGATTAACATACCTCTAAAAAAGATTTCTTTTGTGTATCCCGCACATCTTGTCTTGTAGTTCTCCATCCATACTGCTGCTCGTGGTGATCTCAGTGCAGAGAGAGCTCCCTGAGCTCGGTTAACTTGTGGAGCAACGGCGTTCACACGTCTGCTGCTTTTTCAACATTTTAACATTTTCTTTTCTTCGTTTGCGGCGTTGCGTGAGTTTTTAACACTTCTGAAGTATTAAGAAAACACCTCTTTTCACGCCAGGATGGTATATATTTATAAAACACTTTATATATCACAATTATATTCACAGTAACAGTATTACATCGACGTCTGATCGAAACTAAAGCTAAAACCGAATTGCCTTTCACTTCTCAACATGCCACCTCGCCAAGTCTTATCCCCTCTACTTTACAATCGTTCTTCCTTTAGCACTATTGCGTTTACTGGGCGGGGCGACATGTTTCCGGTGACCATTTTAATCAAAAGACTGTTTATCAAATTAAATACCAAATGATATAAAATCGGGTAAATAACATTATGGTGATTAAATTTATACTATAGGTACATAATTAAAAATCATGACACTATTATAGTCGTAACTTTAGTATTCTGTGTTATAACATAGAAGCGACCAGTCAATATATCTGGAAGAGATCGCTCTTAGCGATAAGGTCGCCAGTTGTTGCACTACATTTAAGTTTTATGATTCTTTTTGTCTGTAGTTTTTGGTGTGAACAATAAAGAGTTTTTCTATCTATCTATCTATCTATATATATCGGGATACGAATATTACGAATGTACTCGTATATCAAAGCCACGTACTGGCAATTTTTTTGTAGAATTACGATCGATCGCTCAGATCAAGTAGAAAGGCAGATAGAGTCCCGCCTTAGATAAAAGTGAAGCCAAAACTACCCTACTGCCCGTGTACGTGTACTTCAAGTACATATTGACGTTAAAAACTACCCTTATTACTACTTATTTTTCTTGTCCACGTTCTCTGAGCAACTGATGTAAGAATTGACGATTGATTTGGGTAGTTTTTATGCGTCAATGCGTGCTTGAAGTATACGTACACGGGAAGTAGGGTAGTTTTTTTGGCTTCACTTTTATCTAAGGCGGGACTCTATCTGCCACCAAGGCCAGATCTGCGCATTAGGGATGCTACAAGCGGGATGCGATGCGAGACAGTGGCAAACTTTATTACAGAAGCTAACCATATGGGTTCTTTGAAACTTTTATACGAATTTTCATACTTTTCGGCTTTTCGGTTAAGGAAAACATAGTGAGGGAACTTGCATATGTCTGGAGAAACAATGGCGTATGTAATCCACCAACCCGGACTTGGTGTGGTTGAATACGGCCTAATCACTCTTCGAAAGTAGACCTGGTATTCCAGGAGTGGAATGATCATCTTAGACTTTTTAAGTAGAGTTTGTTGCAATAGCGATAGTTTCGCTATCGATAGATAACCTTGGAAATCAGTTATACAGGGTGTCTCACGGCAGAGTTAGGATTTCAAATTTGAATATTTTAAAAACCGTTGCAAGTAAGCGCGGGGGGAGGGGCGCAGTAGCTTCGTCATTCGTGCGGATTCGTTAGTCACGATGTCGCAGTGGTCGGGAGAGCACCGCGCGTTCGCTATCGAAGCGTTTTTGAAAGGTGGAGAATCGTACGTCGTGGTTTGGAGACAGATGATAATCCATTTACGAATCAAATTTTCACTTGGTCCATCGCGTAAACGTCTGATATTGAAGTGAGAACAAAACTGTCTCCGAGCCACGACGTACGATTCTCCACCTTATACCCCATTTACACTCGCGCTTTGTCCCGCGCCTCGTGGTTCGCCGCGTCATTCGTGCGAGGCTCGTGTTGATCGATGGTAAATGAGTTGCCTGTTTACACTCGCGTGCCGAGTTCAGTCGTCTTTGAGCTAGCAACAATGGAGGACGTCGAAGTCTTAGCAGCAACAAGTTTGTGCACACTGGGCTTATACTGCTACGTCACTAATTTAAATATTAATTAATAACAATTAATTAATAATGAATTTAAATATTATTAATTCTTGTGGCATTTATGTTTAGGGTCCCAAATTATTCGTTCTTTTTGCCGGTCACGTACCGAGTACGTGTCAGGTTGATTGCCTCAGGACGCTGATCACTCAGTACGGCATTGACTTTCCTAGGGTTTATTGAAAACGACGTCCGTGGTGCGTGTTTAGCGTGTATTGGTATAGCAGTATGATGCTTTAGTTACGCACACATGTATGATTTACCCAGACGGGGCGCTAGGTGTGAGTGGAACAAGCGATCGAGTGGCGCGCTCCGCCAGTGCTACCGCACCGCTATCTCGAGAGCTCATGTTCGACTTTTTATTTTTTTTATAAACCCCCTTTTTTGTATTACATTTTTAAATAAAAAAAAACCAATTTACATATGTTTTTTATTTTTATCCTAAAAATAAACAAATCAATAGTGTAAATAAAAAAAGAATTATAGATCCATCATTGATAGTTCTCATTTTATACATGTTGCAATATCGGCGAAAATCGCCGGCGAACCAGGGAAGGCGCGTTTTAAAACCTTCGGCTGTCAAAGTGTTAAATTTTTGCGTATTTGTTAAAACTAAACACAACCTGCGCGGCACGATGTAGAAGCCAGAATGAAGCGGGAGGGCGAATGTAAACATCCACTCGCGTGCGACGCGAGGTCCTTTGACTCGTGCCCCAAAAACCGCTCCGGACGCGAGCGCCGCGAATGACGAGGCGAATGACGCGGCGAGCCACGAGCGTCTGTTCACACTCGCACCTCGCCCCGCGCTTCGTCGTTCGCCTCGCGACTCGTACGCGAGTGTAAATGGGGTATCAAAAACGCTTCGATAGCGAACGCGCGGTGCTCTCCCGACCACTGCGACATCGTGACTATCGAATCCGCACGAATGTCGAAGCTACTGCGCCCCTCCCCCCGCGCTTACTTGCAACGGTTTTTAAAATATTCAAATTTAAAATCCTAACTCTGCCGTGAGACACCACACTAATATTACATTGCGGAAAGATTTGTATTTCTGGATGTTTGTAATGAATAAACTCAAAAACTACTGGACCGATTTAAAAAATTCTTTCATCAATATAAAGCTACATCATTAGCGAGTAACATAGACTATTTTTCATACCCGTGTAAAGTCAGGTCGCTAGTTCATTATAAAAAAGGTTAAGTAAAAAAAATGGCGTTGTCGACGCTCCCGCTTCCTGTTTCGCTGCCGCGCAGGTTTGACCGTACTTTTATCTTTAATGTACTTCCTTCTATTATTTAATCAGAGGCTGAAAGTCATTCAAGTGACATATTTGCTTAACAATGGAAGCGAATTTTATTATAACCGGCGCTTCAATGGGCCTTTATTTAGTCGGCTTCGGAGGCCATGATTTGCTGAATTTGTCATTCTTGTTTGTGTATTGAGTTTACATGACAAAAGGGTCGATTGCATGGACTTATAATGTGTGTTCGGTCAGATGACGGACATTTTTAACCGACTTCCAAAAAGGAGACGGTTCTCAATACGACGAGTATGTTTTTTTTTTATTGTTATCATGATTTTCTCGAAAATGACAGGCGCTTCATTAACTCGGTATATTTTACTTTGTTTGGATGCTGAGAAAACTTTTCTAGTGGTATTTAGTGGGTACAAGTGTAAATATGGTCGCACGCCGAATTTATTGGTGAGCTATCGTCGTACTCGAGACAGATGCATGCAACATATATATAGGGTTATTCATAAAGGGTATGCTAAGCCGAAAGGGGCTTATAATACTCATCATTATGAACAACTTTTACTATGGGACCAGCCCGAAATTCGCGAAAAAAAAATCATCTGTTCCATACAAAAATGTCAATGACACTCGACAATATGTATGGGAACAGCTGATTTTTATTTCGCGAATTCTGGGTTGGTTCTATAGTAAAAGTTGTTCATAATGATAAGTTCTATGAGCATTTTTCAGCTTAGCATACCCTTTATGAACAACCCTGTATACATATTATTTTATTATAATAGAAATTTCGATGGATAAAAGCTAACTTTTTAATCATTTAAGTACATGACATTTAGGGTTAAAAATTCGCCTGGAACTATCCTTGCTCTTAAGGTCTATCACTTTTTGGTAATGTTTGCCCGCGATGATTTCCGGGCAGGAAGCCGGGGTGAATAATAGAGGTTCCTTTCAAAAATGTTTATGTATTTCAAAATACTATATTGATGAAAATGGTGTAAAATGGCATTAATGTAATGCTAAAGTGACTGTCCCTTTGTTTGTTTTGTTACCGTTTTACGACTAAGCGACTGAACCGATTGTGGTGAAACTTTATATAACATGTGTATTGTGATGATTGATAATAGTTTTGTTTTAACCTCTGACACAAACAGAAAGGTGTTACTTATTTGACATCTGTATGTATCTGAATGGATGTGGTATCATAGCTCCTAAACGGCTTAACCGATATTGATTTGGTTTTATTGTTTAAAAGATTGTGTGTTCTTGAAGCTATGATACAAGGAAATCTGGCCAGGCAGTTAAAATAATTTAATAACTTTTAATAGTAAAAAATAGGAAATAATACAGTTTTAAAAATAATTGGCTCACATACAGACACCGGAGTCCTACCAAAAGGGTTTCCATATTGGTTGAAAACCCTAAAAACAAAAATCTCAGGGCGTACCCGTAAATAAATAATAAAAACCTTTCAAAATCTCGGGCCGATGAACAAGATCCCGTAACAACTCCAAAGATATTATGCTAACGCCCGGCGCCATATTTTGAAAAGTGCCAAAAATTCTAATATAATTCGTATAACATCGAAAACTTCGCCTCTAAAAATTTCAGCAAATTCGAAAAGTTTTCGCAAAATATTGATATTAGTCGTATGCACAAACAATGTTCGAGTCGGGCGGTTCCGAGCATTAGAGTAGCCTTAAGGTTAAGGCCAGGTCACACTGCGAGCGGAACGCAGCGCGTCGTACTGAGACAAATCGAGGTCCAAAAAAATTTATATGAATACTAGCTGACTCGACAGACGTTGTCCTGTCTTAACGATGACTATTTAATTCGAATTGGTAAAAAAAGCCGTTGCGTCAATTCTATGTCAAATGTCAAATGTCAAAAGTTACATTAAAAAAGTTTACATTGTCCAAAGCGCTATATGGTTTAAGTATTTTTAAAATTTCTAATTTTTCATGTTTTTTTACTATAAATTGAGATGTGAGCTATCCTATCTCCTAAGTTAGATCGAACTGCACACGGTGTGCAAATTTGATTGAAATCGGTTAAGTAGTATATGAGTCTATAGCGGACAAACAACGTGACACGTAATTTATAAATATTAAGATTTATTATTATATTTAACATACTGTACCGACCCCACGTAGGTGGGATAAGGGTAGGCAGATGATGATTTAATATTATTATATTGAATTATGAGTTACCAAACAATACAACAATCATCAAAATCTGTTTATAATTGACGGTGTAATCGCGTAGCAGACTGATATGTACATACAAACAAAAACGTACAGTCGAATTGAGAACCGTCTCTTTTTTGGAAGTCGGTTAATAACAAATCTGACTTGCTTAGTGACAAATCGTTTCAAAATAAGAATAGTAGACTTGCCTCAAGGTTAAGGCCAGGTCATACTGCGAGCGGAACGCAGTGCGTCGTTCTGAGATAATTCGACGTGCATCTGATGTGGTCGCAATCATAAACACGACTTACTAAATAACAAATCGTATCAAAAAAAGAATAGTTGTGATGTAAGAGAAGCAGTCTTTTTCATAAAATTAAAGGTAAAAACCAATTTCGAGTTTATTTCAAATACTGTAATAGAATTTTTTTAGGAGAACTATAAAAGCTGTTTCGAAAATTCAAAACTCTAAGATTAAAAGAGATTAGACGCGTTATAATATTGAAATCCTTATTTATTTTTAACGATAATGTTTTTATGGTTATTTTATTATTTGTATAGAACTAGCCAATGTGGACTTTATTTATCGATAAACTGACGGTAAAACTTAACAATATTCTATAGATACATTTTGCGATTTCGTCCACACCATTTACAAAATTGTCGTACATTGTATAATATCCATAAATTGGTATCCATATTTAAATATGTATCTGTTTATCAATATAAAAGTCGAAGTTCCATACTCGTAATTGCACTGCAATATCGATAAAACATTTGTTAACATTTGCGATTTCTCTTTAAACGTTATGTTTTTTGCCATAAACGGTTTCATATTGCCAATATTTGTGTTTTAAATACGTAAGCTTGGTCAACAAGCGTCCGCGGCCTACGGGGCGTGGCCTACGGGTTTACGGGTTTCCAGTGCGTTCCGTCGCGGCACGCACAACGTTTGTGTACATAGACCTTTACAGATATTTATAGTACGTATCAAAACCAACTGCGGAAGTTTAGGCAGCAAAGCTTTGGAGCTTTAGGGATTGGAACGTCTGTATGTTTTCAAAATATGGACTCTGTAGTCTTAGCTTTGAATCTATTAAAGTATTAAAGCACTTTCGTGAGAATTATTTGAAAACGTGTATTGCCCGACTACGGTGAAATAAAGAGGGATTTGTTTTAACTTTTTTGTACAGTAAAACAAAGAGGTGGGGTTTGTTTTTGCTTTTCTGTACCTATAGTATTAAGCTCAGGTTATTTGTACAGTAAGAGACCTATACCCAGTTGTGGGATCGAGAAGGTTGCGAATAATGATGATGATTATGAGAGTAAAAAAAATTGGGGGAGACCTTTGCCCAGCAGTGGGACAGCATAGGTTAAGTAAAAAAAAATGAGAGTAAAGTTTTTGATTGACTACATAAAACAAGAGTTTTTCTGATTCTAGCATAGATATATTATATGTAGGTATGTATAGTATGGTATGTATAATATGTATGGACTAAAACGTTGACGGATTGGTGGCCAGTGGCCACGTACCGGTAAACGAAGCGTCGGACGACCTCCAGCTCGTTGGGTCAGAGATCGCGACATAACGAAGATCGCGGGTCGAACCTGGACAAGATTGGCACAGGACCGGGATGAGTGGCGAACAAGAAGAAAGAGCTCAGCAGTGAGCGATAACGAGCTGCTGCTGATGATGATGATGATGTATGTATGTTTGTTTCTACTAAACTTAATACGTCTGCACACAATAATTCTGTACACTCTACAAAATATATGGAAGACCTGATTATTTATTTTGCGATTTCCGGGTTGGTCTCATCTGAAACTTGTTCATAATGATGAGTACAAAAAACCCTTTTCTTCTTAGCATACTCTTTCTATATAACCCTGTATAGGTACATATAGACTGAATTAACATATAGCATTTTATTTCCGAAAATTCAAGTTCGTAACTAGTTTAATTACAATCAGCGAAATGTCAAAACAGCCTATTCAATGAGACATCTTGATACATTCTATTAACTCGGTAACTCGGAAAGTCGGAAGTTTCTCAAAGGGATGAGAAGTTCATTAAAGCACTTAGGGACTATTAATCTCAATCGAGACACGAGGACACGTATCCAACCGCCATCTGTCAAACGAACCTGTTACCGTGACAGTTTCAAACTAAACGTGCCAGTGTCAGGCTCAGATCAAGTAGAAAGGCAGATGGAGTCTCGCCTTAGATGCAGGTGAAGCCAAAAAAACTACCCTGCTTCTCGTGTGTGTAAGCCAGAGGTCCCGGCTTCGATTCCGGCCGGGCAGATGTATGAATGATGAATTTAAATATCTGTTCTGGGTCTGGGTGTTAGTTGTCCTTGTCTTTGTGTGTGTTCCATGGCATCCCCGACACAGGGTATCCGTGAGGAGTTATGAGTGTGACCGTTTATTTATTTTTACGTATACTTCAAGCACAAATTGACGCATAAAAACTACCCGAATCAATCGTCAATTCTTATGTCAGTTGCTCAGAGAACGTAGACAAGAAAAAAAAGTAGTAATAAGGGTAATTTTATGCGTCAATATGTGCTTGTAGTATGCGTACACGGGCAGTAGGGTAGTTTTTTTGGCTTCACCTGTGTCTGAGGCGGGACTCTATCTACCTTTCTACTTGATTGAAATGAATTAATTATGAACTGTAAGATTTTAAATTATGATTTTTATTATTATATTTTTAAATGAATTGATTATGAACTGTAAAAATTTTAAATTGTAATTTATTATTGTATTGTTACTTAGATGAATTGATTTTGAACTGTTTAAATTTTTGTGTTATGATTTATTATTATTATTATGACATTCTTTATTTTTATTTGATTTCTATGTTCAATTATTTGTGTTTGTTCTGTAATAGTATTTTAACTTCTAATTGTTTTTCTAATTGTTTTTTTTTTTTCTTTTTTTCTTTGTATTTTTAATTAGTGTAAAATCATTAGTGTAATTCGTTCTAAACGGTACTGATTGAATAAGTTTAGATAAATAAAAAAAAAAATAAAAAAAAAAAAATTGATCTGAGTGTTACCGTGACAGTTTCAAACTAAGCGTGTCAGTGTCAGGGGCTGGTGTCAAGTAAAATCTAGAGAGTCCTGGTAGTCTTGTTATCGGAAGGTGTGAAAGGGGATACACGTGTTAGTGAGATTTTGTAAAACTTTCAGCGAAATTACGCTTATTTCGATCTAACTTTTCTTCCTGAGTGTTTATAAATTATTATTCTTGGTGGTGGTAAGTGTTTTGTGTAGTTAAGCAGGGGAAATGGACCCCATTTCCCCTGAACCGGCCGAGCCGCCGGATCCATCTTTGTTGATGGAAGCGGAGATGGCGTCGACTTCGATGTCTAAGACTAAGAAGCGTCATGCCGATGATAGTGTCGGTGATGGTCCAACGGGCAAAAAAACAATTATTAATCAAGAAACAGCGTCTGCCTCGATCCAGTCTACATACACTCATCCTTCCCTCACGATCCTGGGCATCAAGTCATATGAACCCACGGATTGCGGCCCATTCATAGTGCACGTTACTGTGGTGGACGCTGACCCATCCGCGGGAACAATCATAAGACCTATCAAATTCGGTCAATTTTTGTTTGCTCACAATGTGGACAACATTTGCCAAGACGGAATAAAAAAAGTGGGTAGGAATAAAATTGCCATCGAATTCAAATCTGCTGCAGGAGCAAACAAATTTGTGAACAACCCTATGTTAAAGCAATTCAAATATGAGGCATTTATACCTACTTACAATGTGACAAGGATGGGTTTAGTACGGGGTGTACCTGTCGATTGGTCTATGGACCAATTTGTAAAGTCCCTCCAAATCCCTGGACACTGCTTGTATGTTTTGAAGGCCCGCAGACTAAACAGGAAAGTAAAAGTAGATGGTACAGTTAACTGGGAACCAACCCAAACAGTTGTTATAACATTTAGAGGACAAGAGCTTCCCCAACGAGTATTTAGTTACTACTCCTCTCTTGCGGTAGAAACCTACCAATTTCCCACAATCCAATGCATGGCCTGCTGTAGGTTTGGGCACATAAAGGCCCAATGCCGATCTAAACCGATATGCTACCGATGTGCTCAACCTCACTTAGGGGACGAATGCAGTCTGCCCGAAGCTCAATCTACCTGTATGTACTGCTCTGCCAATCACTTTGCCACCAACCGGTCTTGCCCAGAACAGGATCGACAGAAACATATCAAACTAATAATGTCTCGCGATGGGATCTCGTATCACGAGGCTTCTACACAATGCCCAAAAATGAGAGCGTTTAATGAGGTGGTAAAGGAGACTTCTCCCGAAACCCATCCCAGACACACTGTGGCACCTACCCCCATGAACCAACCCTTACCTGTACAGTCATATAAGAAAACAGTAACTCGCAACCCCCGCCCCCACGTACCATTGGGGAAATCTTTTGATAAATCTGCCCATCAGGCTATTGTAGCAAGTGAAGCGTCACTGCTTCCTAATGGCTTCTCCCTACAGATGTCTCAGCCAACCCCTCTTCCTCGTGAGGAACCCCATGATCAACTTCTGGTCCAATTATTGACCATCATTATTAGTATTATTTCCCAAAAATCTCTTAATTTACCGTCCAACGTTGCACAGATGCTCACCCAACTCACGTCTTTAATTAACAATCATGGATCAGTCCCCAATAATTCAATGGAACTGCAAAAGTCTTCGTCCAAAGATTCATGAATTATACTTTTTAATTAGAAAATATTCACCCATCCTGGTGGCCGTCTCTGAGACATGGTTTGTTCCTGGATCTCACTTTCGAGTTTCAGGGTACACCTGTCTTAGGGACGATCGCCAGGATGGGTATGCAGGATGTGCCCTACTTGTTAAGCGTTGCTTAACTTTCTCTCAGGTAACTTTACCTGCTCACAGCTCTGAAATAAATGTTGTAGCTGTTAGAGTTTTTAACATTACTTTCTTATCATTTTATATTCCCCGCCCTCAACCAACTTTAATTCCTGATATTCTTTTGATAATTTCCTCTGTCCCCACCCCTTTTATATTAATGGGTGATTTTAATGCTCACCACTCCTCATGGGGTTCTGCTAACTGTGATGCATTTGGTTTTGCTCTCCTGGAAGCTTTTGATGAGGTAAACCTATGTATTGTAAACGATGGATCGCCAACTCGCAGAGTTTCTCCAACTCAGAATCCAAAGAGTGCAGTAGATCTTACTGCTTGCACCCCATCTATTTCTTCTACTCTTACTTGGGAAGTCCTCCCCGTTTCCTATGGCAGTGATCACTTCCCCATTTTAATAAAAATCCCCCAAAGGGTCCCCCCCACCTGCCCCCCCAACCCTCTTCTTAAATACAGACTCTCGGGTGCAAAATGGGATTCATATTCTTCCTCATTAGATAGTAAAATAACAACTATGCCTTGCCCTAACGCTTCAAACGCCCTCTCCTGTTACTCAAACTTTATAGAATTTATAAATACCTCGGCTGATGCGCATATTCCAAAAAAAAAAAACAGACTTAACAGATTGTCCCCCCCTTGGTGGGATGCTGATTGTTCCAAAATAGTCCAGAAACGTAATATTGCAGAAACCACCTATACGTCAACTATGACCCTCAACAACTATTTAGATTACCAAAGAACAGCTGCACAATGTAGAAGGCTACTATCATCAAAGAAAAAACTAGGCTGGATTAAATTTTGCGAGAGCTTGTCCCCTTCTACACCTTCATCTTTGGTATGGAAACAAATTCGGCGATTTAGAGGATACCATAACTCAGTTAATATAACATCAAATGATTCACATTCCTGGTTAGAAGCTTTCGCCAATAAGTTGGCTCCCCCTTTCGCCCCTCTTCCCCTATCTTTTAATGTCCCTTCTGTTCCTTCTGATAACATGGATGCTCTGTTCTCATATGAAGAACTACAACTCGCATTAAATGGCCTGGTAGACTCCTCCCCTGGTTTGGACGGAATCCCATATTCCTTTATTACAAAAGCTTCAGATAACACTAAACGCTTTTTTCTACAGTTAATCAATATTTTCTATGACCAAGGGCACATTCCAGAGTCTTGGAATACCCAAGTTATCATCCCGCTTCTTAAAACAGGCAAAGATCCATCTGATCCTAATTCAAGGCGTCCCATAGCTCTGTCATGTGTTTTGGCCAAAATATCTGAGATCCTGATCAAAAATAGGTTAGAATGGTTAGTGGAAAGTAAAGGCCTTTTAGCAAAGACTCAATTCGGCTTTAGAAAAGGAATGAGCACCTCCGACAGTCTCAGCATCCTAACTACTGATATTCGTCAATCTTTTATAAACAAAGAATATTTGACTGGTGTCTTTCTTGACATAGCAAGTGCATATGATAACGTACTTCTTCCAGTGCTTGGAAACAAATTGTTACAGCTAAGTATCCCCGTGAAGATAGTACGCTTCATTTCCTGCTTCTTGATGCAAAGGTCTATTCTGATTAAAACTCAAAATTCATATTTAACCCCTAGGACAGTCTGGAAGGGCCTACCTCAAGGGTCGGTTCTTAGCCCCCTCCTCTACAGTCTTTATACATATGATTTGGAACTCTCAGTTAACTCGTTCTGCCATGTCCTCCAGTATGCTGATGACCTGGCTCTGTACCTGCCTACTAAATCTGTTTCTGAAGCTGAGGATAAATTAAACCTTGCCCTTAGATATCTTGGTGAGTGGCTATTTGATCATGGGTTATCAGTATCGGCTGCGAAAAGCAGTTCCGTAATTTTCACAAGAAAAAGAATCATTCCTAATGTTGTTTTATCTTTTGATAGTGAAATAATTCCCCAACAAAATTTTGTTAAATTCCTTGGAGTTTGGTTGGACACAAGACTGACAGGTGTTCCCCATTTTAATTATGTTGTCTCTAAATGCGAAAAAAACATTAATATCCTCCGTGCCCTATCAGGGGCCTGGTGGGGCTCTCATCCATTTTGTCAAAAGCTGCTATACAATGCCATTATTCGTAGTCATTTGGATTATTGTACATTCTTGTTAGATCCTGGCAGTCTAATTGCGTTTGAAAAGTTGACGAAAATCCAGTCCAAGTGCCTCCGCATCATTCTTGGCGCCATGAAGTCTTCGCCCATTAATGCCATGCAGGTAGAATGTGTAGAACCTCCCCTCCTACTCCGTAGACAGTTCCTCTCAGATCGGTTCCTATTCAAATTAATCCAAAATTCTAGCCATCCTCTTTTACCCAAAATTGATAAACTCTGCAACACTATTAAGTCCCAAGGACACACACCAGACAGTAAAATCCCATGTATTGTACGTAGTTATACTAAATATTCTCATTTACCTTGTCCTGTAATTCAGTACCCAATCAATCCCCTATTCTCAGTAAGCTATAACGCCCTTATCTTTCAACCTACAATTATACTACATTTTGGTATAGATAAAGACTCTCTTGATCCAGATAAACTGTTCTATGAAAAAGTGGAATCCAACTGGAAAGATAGTACCACATTTTTCACCGATGCATCTAAAACCCTGAATAATAATGTAGGAGCTGCGGTTTGGATCCCAAAATACAGAATAATCATTAGCAATAAATGCCCATCTATTTCTTCTGTGTTTACTGGTGAAGCAGTAGCTATCTTAGAAGCTATATTATTTGTCAGCACTCATAGGATAGACAAATCAATTATCTTTACAGATTCAAAAAGCTGTCTCCAGGCTATTATGACTAACCAGTTTAGGTCTAAATCTAGATTCCCCATTATCCTAAAAATAAAAGAAGCTCTTTATAATTGTCACAATCTAGGATTAAACATAACCTTGGCCTGGATTCCTGGTCATGCAGGCATTCCAGGGAATGAAACGGCTGATTCTTGTGCTAAACAAGCCGCATCACATGGCAATACAGAGCATTTTAAAATTTATTCTCATGACCTCACCTCTGTTTGCCAAATTCATATGAATTCCTCCTGGAATTCAATTTGGCAGGATTCTAAAAAGGTAAAAGGCAAGTTTTATGGTCAGATTCAACCTACAATTCCTTCAAAACCTTGGTTCTTTAAATTTAAAAACAATAATAAGATTACTACCTCAGTCATTTGTCGCTTGCGATTGGGTCATGCGTGCACTCCAGTGTTTCTGGCAAAATTTAGAATCCGTGACCATTCAATATGTGAGTGCGGATTGGATGAAGGAACCACTGACCATATATTTTTTGAATGCTCGAGGCTACACTGTTCCCTGTATGATACACTCCCTGAGGAAATTCCCCGTCCTACTAACTTTGCTAATCTTTTAACTATGGCTTTTACACCTTTTGTAAACATCCTAACTAATTTCATCCAAATTAACAAAATTAAACTGTAATAAGTATATGTACATACATTTTATTTTACTTTTTATGTTAAAATGATAATAACATGTATTTTTCATGTATTGGTGTTATTTTTTTTTTGTTGTGCTGTCTTGTGTATGTTTGTGTTGTCCTATTGGTTTCAGACAAGTTGACAAGTAAACTCAGATGGGGGAAAAATGATTGTAACACCGATCATTTGAATAAATGTCACCGATCAATCTCCATCGTGTATCTTCCACTCTATCCACGCGACACTGGCAAAATTGTGGCAACCCCGCAGAAGCCATTATCAAAAATTGAAGTTGAAGTTAGTCTTGTTATCCTTGATTTTTCATCCAAGATCCATATGTATTTTTTGACGTGACAACGTCTAATAAATCGATGAACGCCGGGTGTACGCACGAAAATCCCGTTACGCTGTCCCGTTACGCTCATTGTGACGTCACGATCGTATGCAATCATTTCATCAATGTTCATCAACATGACGTTGTCACGTTAAACTATCGTCCGAAAACCGACTTTACAGACAACCAATATTTTTTAATCTAACCAGTGCTGTCCTACTGCTGGACAAAGGTCTCCCCCAATTCCCTTCCCCCAAGGTACAATAAAAATAAAAATAAACGTTTCACTCATAGCTCCCCACTAGGATACCCTGTGTCGGGGATGCCATGAAACACACGCAAAGACAAGAACAACTAACACCCAGACTCAGAACAGATATTTTAATTTACTATTCAAACATCTGCCTGGCCGGGAATCGAACCCGAGACCTCTAGCTTACAAGGCGGATTCACTACCGCTGTGCCAAACAGGTCGTCAAATGTGTCTTTATTCCTGGCACGGCCGTGGAGGCTTTTCGAATGCCTTAAAATTGTACCTCTACAAAATAGTACAAACTCTGTACTATTTTGCACAACCATTTTCAATTTAGTACTCTTCGGGATCTTAAAGAAATTATGGTAGCGCTGGAAAGTAGCAAAAATACATTAAAGACAGTAAAATACATCTATAATTCTTATGAACGATTACCTGAATTCAATATTCGTCCATGTTGGAGTAAAAAATAAATAATAAATAAAAATCATTTATTTCAGGCGTAAAAAAAACCCATAGGAAAAAAAAATAAAAATTAACTCACAGTAAAAAATGAAATTAAAATTGATAATCTAACATAAGTACCTAAAATAGTTTCACCTGTAAAAAGGGTGAAACCACGTCCATAAAAAATATAAAAATAAAAATGCTACACAAACTTTGTGTTGTCACTTTTTGTTTTCGTTCATGTGTACAGATCTAGACACGCGGTAGCGTGTCAAGCCAAGTTCAAGTGACAGAACTGGCGAGCATACCCAATGCCTGAACATGGGACTCCGTATGTCGTCAGAGACTGCCCCGAGTATCTTGTTGTCTGAGCGACGCAGGCAAAACTTGAAGTTAAAGTTTTCATTTTTTGAACAGCCAATGAAAACCCAAATCAAAGCAGTTATTAACCATGGAAAATAACGTGGTTATAAAACATTTTGTAACGATTTACTCGGGAATATTCAAGTAAAATTAAGTCGTCTTTTACGACTTAATTTTTCAGTTATTTCATTAACGCGAGTTTGTGGTCGAAGGCGGACTATTTCGCGTTAAAAATATACTCGTATTGTTGAGTGTTATTGACATTTTTTGTGGAACAGCTCATTTTATGTTTTCACTATTTTAGGTTGGTTTTATAGTGAAAATTGTTCATAATAAAGATTATATGTACTGTATGTATGGACTGTATACAGTACATGTATTGTATATGTATGTATACACCTGTATAGTAAAGTATGTATATTCGAAAGTCTAGGATAACAATAACTCAGTTTATCAAATCTTTTGACAAAGCCGGTTTAAGTTTGTCTTTATGTACCCGCATAATGAAGTACAAGACTTTATAGTCGACAGAACTATTGTGTGCAGACACTAGTCTGGAGATGTGAAACTAATCCGGCTAAAATAACCGGCATCCGGCAATAAATAACGTCGCAAACTCATAGCTCCCTACTAGGATAACATGTGTCGAGGATGCCATGGAACACACACAAAGACAAGGACAACTCACACCCAGACCCAAAGCAGATATTTAAATTCATCATTCAATCACCTGCCCGGCCGGGAATCGAACCCAAGACCTCTGACTTATAAGGCGGATATACTATCGCTGCGCTGAACAGGTCCGGTTTATTTTTCCGGTTTATCCGGTTAATTAAAGCGGCTGAATGGCCAATGGTATAAGATAGCTAAGGTTAATACTTTGTTTAGGTGGCCAGGAGGGTTTTGTTTTAATGTTATTTTACTACGAATAAATCTGCGTTTGATCACCAACTCGCCATGTGTTTCTAGTTTTGAAAAATTATTTCACTATACCTGCACTGTTTTAAAAATATCTTTGCATAGCATTCTATTTGATTTGTAATACGAGTAAGCTTCCATTTAAAGTCATTTCAATTTTTTTTTCCAAACAAAAAAGTTACCATGTCTTCTTACGCAACCGGCTAAATTTCCAACCGGCAAACGAATACTCGCCACAACTCTGCCCTGCATTGAGAATTCAGCTTTTACCACCGAATGTTAGCAGTAGTGGGTTCACAAAATAAACGTGACCTGGGACTGTCAGGTCAAAAACCACAAAGCAGGATTTAATATATTATGAAGTAGGTAGTAAAGTTGGCGCTTATGTGAAACCACTTCAAGCTAAAAAGAAATCTAAAACAAGCTATTATAATGTATATTTGGCCATATATATTTGACAACCAATTTGCCTCAGCGGCAGTAAATCCGCTTTATAAGCTAGAGGTCCTGGGTTCGATTCCCGGCCGGGCAGATGTGTGTGAATGATGAATTTAAATATCTGCTCTGGGTCTGGGTGTTAGTTGTCCTTGTCTTTGTATGTGTTCCATGGTATCCCCGACACAGGGAATCCTAGTGCCCAGATGTGAGTGTGAAACATTATCATTATCTTTGTATACAATACAAGGCTATAAGAAAAGGGTATGCTAAGCCGAAAAGGGTTCATAGTACTTATCAATGAACAACTTTTACTATGAGTGGTCCCATTGTAAACCCGGAATTCGGGCAAAAAAACAGCTGTTCCATACATTATGTCGAGTCTTTGACATTTTTCTATGGAACAGCTGATTTTTTTCGCAAATTCCGGGTTGGTCTTAGAGTAAAAGTTGTTCATGTGAGTATTTACTTTTTTTATTATTTAGTTAATAGGCTTGCATTTGACCGCCATCTTGCCTGATGGTAAGCAACGATACGGTCTACGATGGAGCATGCTTGCCTAGAAGAAACCGATTCTCTAGCGACTTGAAGACACCTAGATTATATCTATCGAGAAACACCCACTCAGGCAAAGCGTTCCACATTCTAGCGGTTCGCACAATAAAGGTGGAATCAAAGCGTTTCGTACGAGTTTTTGGTATATCAACCATAAAACGGTGCCGCTTTTTAGTGCCGTGGTAGACCGATAGTAGAAAGGGCTAGAAGGAATTAGATGAGCTTTTTGCGGCTTATCACACCGTTTCCTAAGGGTGACGAATCAACATCAAGCTATGCTGCGCTGTACTGCGCTGTGCTATGTTTGGTCAACTCGCTCGTCTAATATTTCAATGAGGATAGAAACAAACCATGCTGTGCTGCGCTGTGTGAGGCTACGCTCTGTTTAAAAACGCAGCAGTCTCGAGCGAGGCGCGCTACCCGCCGTGCTGAGCCGCGCTGTGCCGAACTGTGCTATGTTTTTTATGGATTTTTATGTGCTGATTACTTTTTTGGTGGACGGATAACGTAGTTCTAGTTTAGCTTAGCTTAGTTCAGTGAGTTTAGTTTTCATTTAGTTTAGCCGGCGGTGGACGTTCGGCTTTATACTGAGCTAAGCAAAGCGCAGCACAGCTTGATGTTGATTGTTAAAAAAACGTAGCTTAAGAAACACAGCACAGCACAGCGCAGTACAGCGCAGCACAGCTCGATGTTGATTCGTCACCCTTATACTCGTATTACATGTTAGTTTTTAAGCTTTTGTTCACAGAATTCTCCCTATTACATAGGTTCCAGAAGGATAATCTTCAAACTAGCACGATTTTGAGAAGGTTCATCAAATTTTTGTTCACCATTCTGCATGGGGAAAGTACTCCAAAACACGGGATGTTCAAACCTTTGCTTTGGGGCCATCCATAAATTACGGCGTTTCCTCGTTGTCATACTGGTATGACCACGAGAGTATACTACGTCACACGAATTTTGTGATTTTTTAAATTTATGATTCCCCTGATATGATTTAGCCCTTAAAATATTGATTCCCCCTGATGTTAATTGAAGATTCCTCTTGTCACAGTTTTTCACGTTTGTGAGACACCCTACAATTTTTGCAATCTTATGTCATGAAATTAATAAATTAAAAAAAAAAACTCGTTTTCCTACTTAGATACTACATTTTAAAATGTGGCGAAAAAACTGTCACAAAACTTAAGACCTCGTCCCACCTTTTGTCACACAATGTCACACTACCTCGACGTCTCCTGCCCCCTTCACGTGTGACGGTGTGACGTAAGGTATGGATGGCCCATTTGCGACATTGCATTTGCTTCTGTTTGTACATATCTTGATATCTCAATGGAACAGCCAAGAATTCCGGTTCCAGAATTTGAAAGAAAAGAAAAACTTTAAAACCAGCTGGAATCCAAACTGATTCAATATTCCGGATTAACATATAGAACGCTTCTACTCGGTCGAATTTGAGAAAATCTGGGATTGTCCCCAGACAACCGTAGGTTACTGTTCAGATGGCAACTGCCCCTACGAGCAGTATCGAAACTGCAAAAACACATTTTATTATCCCAATTATGCGTATATTTAAAATACTTTTAGATTTTTTTATTTATGCTAGTATATAGTTTTATTTTCAAATATTTACATCTTAAATTAAAAATAACCTAAAATAAAACAAAGTAATTTACATAACCAAAAAATCAAAAGTAGGTTTTGCCCGTGTGGCATGTATTAAATCGAATAAAATTGATACTACACATTTTTAACTTTATAACTTGGGTCAAATTTTGACTTTAAATTGCTCTCCTGTGAAAACAGTTTACAATATTTACATCCTACTAATATTATAAACGCGAAAGTTTGTGAGTATGTTTGTTGCTCTTTCACGCAAAACGGCTGAACGGATTTACATGAAATTTGGAATGAAGGTTGTTTATGGTCTGGTTTAACACATAGGCTACTTTTTATCCCGGAAAACGCGGTTGAAACTGCGGGGCGCTGCTAGTTTTAAAATAAAATTAAGCTAAAACTTATACCATAATATGGTATAAGTTTTAGCTTAATTTTATTTTATAATTTTACATTTTAATTTTAACTACTTTGTTCTCTACAGGGTTATTCATAAAGGGTATGCTAAGCCGAAAAGAGCTCATAATACTCATCATTATGAACAACTTTTACTACGGGACCAACCCAAAATTCGCAAAAAAAAATCAGCTGTTCCATACATTTTGTCGAGTGTCATTGACATTTTTCTATGGAACAGCTGTTTTTTTTTCGCGAATTTCGGTTTGGTCCCATAGTAAAAGTTGTTCACAATGATGAATACTATGAGTTCTTTTCGGCTTAGCATACCCTTTATGAATAACCCTATATTAAAGTCTGCCTGTAAAAAATGCCATTTGCAGTTTCGATACTGTTCGCAAGGGCAGTCGAACCGTTGGTTACTGAAGATGTAGGTCGGCACGTTTCGAAGTTTCTGTAGCAAATGTGACCGATCGTGTGGTTAAATTCTGGGAATATTTAGTACTGGATGCAGCTCGCGGTTTTCGGGACAAAAAGTACCCTGTTTGTTAAACCAGGGTAAGTATGAGCCATCCTCATACTTCACTCAAACCTGTTTAGCCGTTTTTGCGGTCAAAACTCACAAATATCATTATGATTTCAAAATTTTTACATTTACATAATACAGGGCTATTCATAAAAGGTATGCTAAGCTGAAAAGGGCTCATAGTACTCATCATTATGAACAACTTTTACTATGGGACCAAGTCGAAATTCGCGAAAAAAAATCAGCTGTTCCATACATTTTGTCGAGTGTCATTGGCATTTTTCTATGGAATCTTCAAAAATGTAGCAATGCCTGAAAGAGATAGCTGACTACCTATCTCCCTCTAAATTACACACAGTCAGCAAAGAAACTCCCGCCTTTACGTCTTCCGACAAATTCTAAAGGATTCTTTCAACAACACCCGACTCTTTAACAAAGTTGTAAGTTAAGTTGTAAGTTTATTTTGTCGAGTGTCATTGGCATTTTTCTATGGAATCTTCAAAAATGTAGCAATGCCTGAAAGAGATAGCTGACTACCTATCTCCCTCTAAATTACACACAGTCAGCAAAGAAACTCCCGCCTTTACGTCTTCCGACAAATTCTAAAGGATTCTTTCAACAACACCCGACTCTTTACTTTCGCAAAGTTATTAAAAACACCTACCTTTGTATTATTTTTCTTTATTCTTTACTATGGCTGTACGTGCGGAAACAATTTTATTTGAGCTTACTCTTTTATTAGTGGAAGAATAGGTTTAATTTCACGAGCCAATTTGGTAAAAAAATGTTGACTGTAGAGAGTAGAGACAGTATCAGATCTAAAACTTTAATCAAAGATTTTTATTAAAGGAGTTTGCACTCACATTCCTTTGTTAATTGCATAGTTACAACCCGGTCACAATATCTGTGCACCTGACCTCGTGACGTCATATGTCTAAACTTAACAATAAATATTAAAAAACAAAACAACACCAAAGCGAAAATATCTCAAAATTATCGGGACGTGTATCGGCAACGCAGATGCTAACCGTACTGTCGCACCGGGGAGTGCGCGGAGAGGTGACAGGGGAAGCGGGAGAGGCGCCGCATTCCAGCGAGGTGCACAGATATTGTGACCGGGTTGTAATTATATTATTGTTGGATATTTAATCAATTAGTAACTGATCATCATATTGTCTGTTTGTATAAGTGTACAGTGTTTTAGAAAGAGTATGCTAAACCAAATAGGCCACATCATTAGGAGGCGTCCATAAAATACGTGAGATGTTTAAGGGGGGGAGGGGGTCAAGTCAAATCTCATCTCATCTTACGTTGGAGAGAGGGGGGGGGGTCTCGGCAAATATCACGCAATTTTTTTTCGCAATTGAAACAAAAAAATTATACTATTTTGCAATTTTTTTTTCTTTTTACAATAACAATCCAACGCGTTTACGTAAGAAACCCACATTTTGTGAAAATCTCACGTGAGATTGGGGGATGGGGGAGGGGGTTGAGTAAAATCTCACGACATCTCACCAGGGGGGAAGGGAGGGACAGAAAATTTAAAAAAACACCTCACGTAATTTATGGACGCCCCCTTATGAATATCTAGCTCCGCGCCGCGGTCAAATGGTTAGCATGAGTTTTCCGGGAAAAAAAGCAGCTTAAGTTTTAATCCAGACTATAAAAGACTTTAGTTCCAAATTTCATGTAAATCCAGTGAGCCGTCTCAACGTTTAGTGGAAACAAACATACTATTATAACTATCACTTTTATTATATTAGTGAGAAGTTTGACAGTTACTTTTGGGACCAATACACGAATCGCAAAAAAAACCTGTTGTTCCATTGAAAAATATCAATAACATTCGAAAAAATCCATGGCTGAGTGGGTAGTCTTAGAGTCAGAGCTAAAAAGAGCGAGATAATATACTGTTTTGTGTTAATCGTTCCTTCGGGAAGGACGAAGTGCAAAGCTACAGCTTTTGATCTTTAGGCGGTCATTAAAAATGGCGGCCGTGTTAATCTTGCCAAACTAGGAAGAATGTTTTTACTAGCAGCGCCCCGCGGTTTGACCCGCGTTTTCCGGGATAAAAAGTAGCCTCTGTGTTTATCCAGACCATGAACAACCTTCATTCTAAATTTCATGTAAATCCGTTCAGACGTCTTGCTTGAAAGAGTAACAAACATACACACTCACAAACTTTCGCGTTTATAATATTAGTAGGAAGTAGAATAGGATAGGATGGTTGACTGGCTAGGCATTGGACCACAGCTTTTTACATGTTAAAATACTGTATGATGCAAGATTGTAACATCTAGCCTGAAACGCTACAACCCTACAAAAACCTTAATACTTTCGAAATTATGTACTAAATATTTAAGGCCTTTAACGTAGCTTAAGTTAATTATTGCTTAAAATGCTCTAACTACTTTTCGCTGACGTGAAATGCCACTCGCGAAAACCACACTGAAAACTTTAATCAGGCTTTATAAGTCATCATCATCATCATCTACCTACCCGTATCCCACCTACGTGGGGTCGGTACAGTATGTACACTTCTTACATTCGTCTCTATCACTCGTCATATCTGAATTCACATCCCCTCTTTTTCATATCAACCTACTATCCCAATATTACAAAAGTGACGAAGAATGTTTATAAGAACGTATGGATGTATGTTTGTTACTCTTTCAGGAAAAACGGCTGAACGGATTTACATGAAATTTGGAATAAAGGTTGTTCATGGTCTATATTAACACATGGGCTACTTTTTATGGAAAACGTGGGTGAAACCGCGGGGCAAAGATAGTATTTTATAAGAAGGGCTGGAATGTCACAAAGACAAAGAGCCTCCATACTTAATTAGTAAATATTTACTATAAACCTTTAAGAAAAACCTAAGCTAGTAATAAATCAAGCCAAAGATTACTAATGCCATATTAATTAGAAGATCCCAAGGCGTTTCGGATGTCACAAGTCAAGCATCAAAGCAATTTGTTAAAATTTTAATAAAGGTTAGAACTCTAATTATCAATTTGATTATTAATTCGTGTTTTTATAATGAAACGGACAAATGCTTTGTCGGTTTGGTTGTGCAAACAAATTAATGAGAATGGGGTTTGGTACAATTTATGAGAAATAGCTGTTTTGAAATTTAGACCGTGAGCTGACAGCAGGTTTACCTATGTGACAATACAGGGATACATCAATATTTTGGTTTACCTTACGTGATATAAATAGATAGATTAACTCTTATTTCCCGAGAGGTCCCGGGTTCGATTCCCGGCCGGGCAGATGTTTGAATGATGAATTTAAATATCTGTTCTGGGTCTGGGTGTTAGTTGTCCTTGTCTTTGTGTGTGTTCCGTGGCATCCCCGACACAGGATTTATTCCTAGTGGGGAGCTATGAGTGTGAAACGTTTCCTTTCCTTTTCCTTTTCCTTATTTGTATTTAGTACCCATCATTAGTAGAAAAAAAAGAAGCGCAAGTATACCAGCACGCAAATGTCCGCCTGACAGACGCCTTCAAAGGTGTCGTCCCGGGTCCTTAGATCTCTCAGATTTCCAAGGAAAAGAAATGGCAAAAAGTTATGTATAAAAACGTTTAGAATAAGCTCTGGCGCCATAACATAATGTAAGAAGACTTTTAATAGCGGATCTTTCGTCACAGATCTAAGAGACCTCAGAAACTGTAGGAGAAAAAATTACAAGTGGACACCGCACTTGTAGACGTACAAAGATTTCGTAATGTTTTTAGAATTCAGAATGACCATAAACTAAACCTTATTTGTACGGCTACCTTCCTAAAACTTACAATTAAATATATTTTGATCAAAACGCTATCTCTTGTGATTTACACACCCACACTGAACCACACTAGTTAGTAGCACATAAATAAATAACTCGGAACTATTAGCATATTCTATGCAATAGTAAATTGTTACAAACATCTGCTTTGTGTGTAACGGCGCCGACACCCACACTTTATTCTGTGTGTGTAAGTTAAGGTGGGTTTCCGTTGATGAGAACACGCATGGCCAATGGCCACCTTCGGTTTTTTTTTTAAATTTTTGTTACGGTAAGTTTATGTAAATACTAGCTGCGCCACGCGGTTTCACCTGTCAAAAGGTTAACATGAGTTTACCGGGACAAAAATTAACTCATTAGCGTTAATAAAAAGTATCCTATGTTACTTCTAATACCTCCAAGAATTTTCTTTAATTAGCTTATGTATATGTGTGTTGTGTTGAGTCTTCGGTTGGGTAAAAAAATATTAATATTTTGACAGAAGACGGTTCTTTCAAGTTTTTCATGTTGAGATGCAAATATTTGGATGAACAATGAACATACGAGTATTCTTCTTTGCAGATCTTTGTCTGTTACATACAATCAAAACATACCTGCAACTAAAATCACTGGCTACCATCAGGCGAGATGGCGGTCAAACGCAAGCCTATCACCAAATAAAAAACTCTCTAAAATCGACTTCAATCGATTCGAATCGATTTTCTGTTCCGGCGACAACTCGATAAAATGTCGCATTGATATTATCGACATGTCAAATCGATTCAGAGTCCGATTCCATCGGCAATTTAAGTAGTTTCTGTGGTCTTGAATCGTGGTATCTGGATTTCCGATTTAATTGGATAGAAGTTCCGTTGGCAATCTAATAATATTTTATGTTTGGTCTGACCAGCAACCTTGTCTAAATAACCTATGGCTTGGTATGTATCCGTCCGTGTATCGGAATCGGTTTCGTTACTTTTTTATTATTATTTTATTAATTTTAGGGTTTAAAACTAAACTCTTGGCACAATTACTAGGTTAAAATATTTGACCTAGGTTAAAGCTTCATTTTGGTGGGTTTTAAATTTTTAATCCAGAGTTTAATAACTAACATTTTTTTTTTTTGTTTACCCAGTGGAAATCCTTTATGGATACCACGCCCGCCCCGGGGGAGGCAGGGTGGTTATGTGGGAGTCTCCGCCCTGCGGCGGCATACCCACTAAAACCACTGGGGTGTTCGGCATCCGCCTGAGATGGAGCAAGGTGGGGTCGCGTTAGCAATCGCCACCTCGCCCCGGCGATGGGCCCGATCAGGGCCCCCCGCGCCTATGGGGGGGTGACCCTGTTCCCCAGGATCACCCCCCAGACTGTCAGTGTGGGGTCGTGTAAGCCGGGAGAGTCCCCCGACTCTCCCGGCAACCCCACTGCAGAGGAGCGAGGAGATGGGCGAACCGCCTCCTCGCTCCCCCGTCTGCGCCGGAGCGGGTCAGATCGGGCATCGTCCTCTCTGACCTGCTCCGCGGCCTCCTTCTGCGTCATCACCTCTTCGCAGAAGGAGACCCCGGCCTGCCACGATCTCTCGCCGCCGAGCACGGCTTTCACCACGCTCGGCAACGAGAGATCCCAGCCTATGTAGCCCGAAAGCGTATGCCGCTGGGTGCCCCATGCGGCACACGCTTCCAGCGTCCACCCTCCTCCTTTCCTTGCACTCCCGACCGCAACCCACATGCGGCGAGGAGCACAAGGAAAACCCCCCTGATGGCAGCAATGCCACCGTCCAAACCATCACGCTGTGCCCTCTGCTAGTCAGAGGGGCACGCGGACGGGCCCACCGTGTCGGGTTATTTGCCAGCGTGCGGTAATACTGCATAAAAGCTGCAGTATTACCGCACGCTGTTGCCCAGGGTGCACCACGAGGAGGTTACCCGACCTAGCACCCCAGAGTTTAATAACTAACATATTTTATGTAGAGTTAACTGCGCTAACCTAGTATAAGGCAAGTGGGCGGGCAGACGTTTGAATGATGAATTTAAATATCTGTTCTGGGTCTGGGTGTTAGTTGTCCTTGTCTTTGTGTTTCGTGGCATCCCTGACACAGGGTATCCTAGTGGGGAGCTATGAGTGTGAAATGTTATTGTGTTATAAGTGCCGCCTAAACTTAATAATTGTTTAATATGCTCGAAAAACTTTTTGCTGAGCAGAACAAATTTATCACGTGCAAAAATAAAACTAAAAATTTCAACCACTGATTAATTATTTCATGTTCAAGCTAAAAAAACGCCACAATAACACAAAAACCCTTATTTTGAAGCCAGTTAACTAATATATATGTGATTAAAACAATGGTGGAATCAGGAGATACCATTTGAATAAATCCTAAGTAAACCAAAATTCCCTCACGTTCGAATAACTTTAGTACTCATGAAATTATCCCAGGAACTTGCCTAATTACTCGTAGCATTAATTACAACCCGGTCACAATATCTGTGCACCTCGCTGGAATGCGGCGCCTCTCCCGCTTCCCCCTGTCACCTCTCCGCGCACTCCCCGGTGCGACAGTAAGTGGATATGGATAGTCTTAAGTGGATAAATCGTTATTCCTTCCAAAAATAGTTGAATGGATAAATTGACGCTAGTCGATGTCATATTGTAACTCGCGACTGTTACAAATGTCAAAGTCAAGATACGCCGCTTTTTAATAGCTAATAAAGCAAGTAGAAATTTACGGTCATTTAAGTTACATCTATATAATTATATAAAAATGAATCCCTATTTCCCTTGGTCACGCCATCACGCGTAAACGGCTGGACCGATTTCACTTTTTTTTTTGTTGTTTTTGTTATTGTCAGGAGAAGGTTCTTATGAAAGAAAAAAATAAAAAAAATAATGCGAAAATTTGAAAATTTAAGAATAGCTTTGGACAATGTAAACTTTTTTAATGTAAATTTGACATTGAATTGCGTGCTCAAATATCATCAAGACACATTTACTCTACGTTTATCCCAAAATGTTTAAAAAATGAATGTCTACACGTGCGAAGCCGGGACGGGCCGCTAGTTGATTTATAATAATATTCCTTAAAGATCTGTTATTGCAAAATTGAAGATTATTTTAAACATTTCCAAAGGAATAATCATATTAATCAAATCACGAGGCCACGTTTATCAAATATTTAAAATCAGTACGATTTTATTACCGCAATCAAATTCAAAATGGCGTCAATGGCTCACTACTTGCCGTAAAAATTAATTAAAATTATATAACTTCCCCTTAAAGGCTGCGAGGGTTAAATTGCGGGATTTCCAATTTGTTTTACATTTACATGTTTCCGGTTTGTTACACTTTAAGTTATTTTACGTAGAATTGTTTTAATGAGAAAGTTATTTGACTTGGGATGGCCTTACGTCGATTACACGAATATTAATTATCATTTTTGGAAAACAAATAATAATAATATCAAAAAAGTTGTTATTTTTAAATCGACTTAATTCAGGTCAAATTTTGACTATCAATAGCTCTCTAATAAAAAAAGCTATTTGTAACGTAGTCGAATTATAACAAGTACTTAACTAAGATTTTAAAATTCAGACCACACAAAGTCTATTGGTCATCTCCTAAGTAAATAAGTCAATGGCCCGGTGCCGGTGTGACATCTTTTTTTTTAACACGCTTATAATATTAGCTTCACCTGTATAATGTTTGTAACCGACTCCTTTGGGCGCGGTTTTGACCCACTTTAAACGGCCGGATTTCGTTCAAACTTTGTAGATATGTCGAGGATCGATTACAATAAATTATTATACAAAAAATAAAAATATATACTTATAAATAAATTAAAATAATTATATGAAGCTAATAAATTGTGTTTTTGCTCCGAACGCGATTTCTACGATTACTGTTAGCTAAGCTGTGACTCGGTACGCGAATTCTGTGACTACTGCTGGCTAAGCTGTGGTTCCCCACGGCTACTGGTACATATTCTGCTACGTGCCGCGTTTGTCAAAGAGCGATGACAATGCGTGTTTTTTAGTCTTTTAAACTATTCTATATTATTGCTCTTTGGGTGTTGATGCTGACTGTTGAGAGTTGTGTGTGGCAAATTAACCAAAAATAAAATTTTATAAAATTAAGAATAGGGTTGAAAATTTCAATAAATATAAATTAATAATAGTGTAAATAAATAAATATATGTATTTTATTTTTAAAAAGCGTGGGGTGCATGGGTCAATAGATATACATATTATATATTTTGTAGATACATTTTGTATTGACAGACATGAGTAGAGTGATTAGCATTTTGATAATATCTTAGAAAGAACCCCACCCTTTTTAAAAAATAAAATACATATATTTATTTATTTACACTATTATTAATTTATATTTATTGAAATTTTCAACCCTATTCTTAATTTTATAAAATTTTATTTTCTATTTTTTTAGTTCGGTTTTTTATAAAAAGCGTGTTTTTTTAGTTTTTTTTTAACTATTATTTATTTATCGCTTTTTAGTTCGATTTGCTAACTATTAACCATCCTTAATATGTACAAATGTGTTGGTGTTATCCGATTTTGGCCGTCTGCTCAAGCAAATTAAAAATAAAATTGATGCCTAACAAAAAATATTGAGCAAAAAGATTTGTAGCCGCGTGGTTTCGATCCTCAGACCTCATAAAATAAAATTGATGCGTAACAAAAAATATTGAGCAAAAAGATTTTTAGCGCGTGGTTTCGATCCAGGAACCTCTGGGTTATGAGCCTAGCACGCTTCCACTGCGCCACTCTGTTCTCTGACACGAATGACGAAATTACCATTTGTAAGTTAAACGGTATTAAAAGTTAAAGAAACTTTATAGAAAAAGCGTGTTAAAAAAATTAATAGTTAAAAAAACTAAAAAACACGATTTGTTTAGTGTATTGTCATCGGTCCTCGATATATCTACAAAGTTTGAAAGAAATCTGACCGTTTAAAGTGGGTCAAAAACGCGCTCAAAGGAGTCGGTTACATACAAACAAACATACAAACATACAAACATACAAACATACAAACATACAAACATACAAACATACAGGTGAAGCTAATAAAAGCGTGTTAAAAAAACAAAGAAAAGGCAGTCTGAAATTTCATCAGCTCACACCTAAATGGACATCGCGCTTTACTGTTGATTGTATTCTAAGAAATACTTGTAAATGTTGTTGTTATAAACTTCAACAAGAAACGAGTAAAGTTCTGCGCAGACGGCATACATTATGTCCGTGGGTATAGGCTGTGGACAGGGTTGAACGAAGACAATATACCTAACACAGAGCTAATCACCTGATCTCACACCACCCAACTGAATTTGAACACTCAACTGATTATGAGGGAAAATAATGTTTATTTTTGTATGAATATAATTATATGTATATTATATGTTTACATATTGAATTGAATTAAAGATAAATGTTGGCTTTAGGACTAAATTACGATTTTATAGTTACTATTTATAATAACCAAAATTTAATACAATTTTGCCAAAAGTAGGTATATAAACTTAAATTCCTTGTATTAGACATTAACGTGTATCACCTCTACACTAAGGATTCCTCCTTGTGTCGTAAGTGACAACGCAATTGTATTTGTAATATTCAAAATTAATTTAGTAAATCGTTTTTTTAAAACAAGCTTTTATTACATTAGCTTCATAGTCAGTACGTTCAAGTTCGTCGTCTGCGCTGACCGTAAGTTCGCTATAACTCAAAACTATAAACCTCAATCATGACAAACACCACCCAAGCACAATAGAGGTAAACTTAAAGTTACGTTCTCTATCAGTTAAATTATTATTAAATTTAGAGTAACATAGCATTGAGAGATTGGATGACTGCGGTTGATGGGTTCCGTAGAAAAATATTAAAATTGTAATTTTTTTTTGTGTTATTGAGTGACGAGACGAGCAAATCGTTCGCATGATGTTAAACCTCACGTTTGCCCATAAACAGGTCTTCGACTCCCAGAATTTTGAATTCTTAGAATTCAAGAAAATCTTAGAAGTCAGTAAAATCATCTAGGATTTTGACTAAGAAAGAAAGATCGCTTAAAGACGGTCTAGACTTGTCCAGACATCTGTCTTTTGGCGATAAGACCGTCTTTTATGCTTTTCTCTTGTATTTATTTCACTGTTGTTATACTTATTTGACCAAAATGGACACTTTGATACGTTTTATTTTAAGTATTATGGGACTATTCAAGTAAAATTGAGTCGTACTTTGACTATAGGTACTAATTAAATTCATTTATCCTTTTCAATGAGTAATCACAAGTACTGAATTTTACGTTATTAATATTTATAACAAAACGTGTTAAACCTACGTGTTCTAGAGAAATAACATGCACTTATTACGCGCCAGCATAGCGTATTCAGCAAATGGAAAAATGTTTTACTTCTTTTGTAACCGCAAACTCGAAATAATATATGTTTTCTAGCAAATAAACACTTCTACAATATTTCCACATATTTCACTGTATGTTGACAGTAAAATAAAATAACAATGGCACTTGGTAGAGTGGTCCGACCCTTCTTCAGAGTTAGAGTCTAAGTACTGGAATTGTATCTAAGTTCCACGCAAACTAGGTACTTGAAACCTTTCTGTGGCTTCTATACACTAATCATCATCATCATAAGCAATCGTTTTCATCATAATCAAGTTTTCCACAAATGTCATCCCAGCATTATCCATATTTCCCCTCCCTGCTGAGTATAGGTCTCTATTTCAGCTCGCCATCTTTTTTGGTCCTTTGCCAGTTTCATCCAGATTCCACTGCTTACATTCAAATATATAGGTATATTGTATATAATATTGATTATTTATTAGATATTTTGTCGCTTGAAAAGATAAAAAAGCAAAAACGACTGAAGTTTTTTTAAGTCTATTTAAGACTATTTTACACGTACTTAAGATTATTTATAATCAATCTATGAGAATAATTAATTTATGTCTACGTGATTTTCATCTGGATTACAACCCATCCCTAAAAACGATCCGGTTTCAAAGTCCGGAACCCGTAATTATCCAACAATCCATCTAACTAGCAATCAAACCAAACAAACTTCACGTATCTATTAAACTTGACCTTTGCCCGAGCAAAGCAACCGTTTCCCGAGCCACTGAACCCTAAAAACCCGCTCCATATTGCCAGTATTAAGACATTTCATTTTATTTATGAGTGTTCCGCATGTAGGCGAGATCAGACCACATTATATTGTACGCCCACATTTGTTATAAAAATTGGCTTATCTCTAACAAGAATGTAAGATATGGTTCTTACTTTTCTTACTAGTAAGAGAAATAGTGAATTTAGTGTGTATTTATTAAATTACCTTACGAAGTTACGGGCTAGTTTTGATCGTAAAATTGGGGCCAAGCTCTCAGAATTGAGTAGTTGCTTTTGTCTTGCTTCTTCTCTAGGTGACAGAGTGAGACGAAAGTTAAGGCGATTCAGCTTCTTGGTGTGGTCACATCAAAACAGTCAAAACTTCTCTATTTATTGGTAAATCTTTTCATGCCTATTCCTACTAATATTATAAATGTGAAAGTTATGTTTGTATATTTGTGGATCAATCGTGAAAAAACAGGTGCAGGATAGCGAGCGAATCTGTGGGATACAGCTAGTTATAAGGCGACAGAGTTTATATCATATCTGAGCAATACTTTTTTAGAAAATAGTCTGCCTTGACCACAAATCGTTCTGATTTTAAGATGTCTAGGCTTTAAAATGTTTAGGTTTTTTATAAATAATAGTGAAGTGGACGATGCTATACTTAAAATAAACTATATTTTTACTCCATACCCATTAATCATTACTAGATGTAATATAAGATACGGGGCCATCCATTAATTGCGTCAAATGTGTGGGGGGTCGACTAAGTGTGACTTTGTGTGACAAGTGGGTGGGAGAGGTGACGTCACATATATAAAAAAAAATAGATAAGTATTGAAGCATTTTTTTTTATAATACTTTTTAGTAGTAAAATTGCAAAAATGACATCACACTAGGGAGGTCCTTCTCCCTACTAGGGAAGTGTCACAAGTGTGACTAGCTGTAACAGGACGGGAAGAGTCCCCTCTATCCTTGTCACAGCTGGGATCAAAATATCATAAAATTCATGTGACGTAGTTTATGGATGGCCCCAAGCTACATCCATCATTCAGTACCCACATAAAAACCTAATGCCCACAATTTTACGCTAACGATTACGAGTTTTGCCATAAATTTAATTTTAAAACTTGCACCCTTCGACAACATTACACGGAATTTACGACACGTACCCAAAACTATTATGCTCTGAAATAGAACACTGTAATAATAATCATCATGAAATGTCCCGCCATATAATTTTCTGATGCCACTGAAATTTATCTTCGGGCGTTGTTTGGGACTGTATAACCGGAATAGCGTGGTACTTTGTAAATAACGGTATAAGTTTTTAGTGGTTTGCTTGCGCTGTCTCTTTGCTCTTTACTTGCAAGACGTCTGATCAATAGTGTTATGGATGATGGAAACCAGAACTTCTTTGGGTTACTGTGCTGTGTCGGTGCTGATTCTAATGAAAAATTTTCTAATTAAAGTAATTTAAGTTAGGTGAGAACTATTTTATAAGACGAAGAAAATCGAAAATTACGTTAGTTTTATTTAGAATATAAAATGGATAGTAGATGTCATTAATCTTGAAAGGCAATTAGTAAGTATATTTAATATGAGTTCAACATAATAACTCAGAAACCAGCCAGAAACTCAGATTATATAATTTCAAATTGTTGTCTAAATGATTAATTTTGCGGTACCATTTGACTAAAGCTGTAACATTTCAGAGATGCAAATCGTAATACTCATTTTGTAGTATAATTATGGTCATTCACCAAAACTAATTATCCAAAATACAAACAGCGATTGCTATCAGTACCGCAAAAATACCGTTTTTTTTGCACCTAAAAACAAAACTATAAAATGTTAACCGCATTTTTACCGCTCCGTCCTATTTTCGTCGGCATTGTTTTAGCAAAATGTTCCACAAAAATGTTGCAAATACTAAACATTATTATATAAACTACAATTGAATAATGGAGGCAAAGATAAAATAATATAATAAAAATAGCTTATTTTTGTTGGTACGAAATTTTACTATCTCGCCGCGTTTTACTTGTTATCCTGCAAAAACTGCTAATTTTGGCGAGATAATAACCGGCCAAGTGCGAGTCGGACTCGCGCACGAAGGGTTCAGCACAATTATCTAGAAAACGACAAAAAAATACGGAGCCCCCTTAAATATTTATTCTGTTTTTTAGTATAAATTTGTTGTTATAGCGGCAACAGAAATATCTGTGAAAATATCAGCTGACAGGCGGACAAACAGACAGATGGATGGACAGCGGAATCTTAGTAATAGGGTAACCCTAAGAAGTAGCCTATCTATTGTGTAACTCTAGGATGCTAGCTATCTCCAAAACAATTTTTATCGCAATCCCTTCAGCTGTTTTGATGTGATTAAATAACCATCACACAAACTTTCACATATACAAGTATTATGATTTATTTTTATTTTCGCGCCTACGGTTTCACCCACGCTGTAAAAATGATGATGCTAAAAAGTAGCCCATATTTTTTCTAGGTATAGAATACTCTGGCCTTGAAAACCAAGATTGTATCTCAGGGAATAAGGAACCGCAGTATGTTCCATTCCCTGGTTGTACGTTTCAGGAACAGATTCAAAGCGTTTTGTACGGATCCGAGCAAACCTTGTGCAAGCACAGAAAAACGCTAGACGCGCATAAATACAGGGCTATAAAGAAAGGGTATGCTAGCAGACAGCGGCTAACACTCGTAGTACTCGTGATTGTGAACAACTTTTACTATGGACCCGATATGGGTGTGTTGAAACTACCTAATTTTAAGATCTTTTTTGTACACAGTGTTGCAATAAATAAACATTGATTTTGATTTAGAACCATGAAATCGCAAAAAAAAACTGCACTATAAATTCTGTCAAATGTTACTGACATTTTTCTATCAAACAACTGTTTCGTAATTTTCAGGGTTGGTCCCATACTAAAAAGTAGGTTATTTAACACTACGTTGTCTCAGTTATACCTATGTACTTACTGTAGTTTTACTATGGGCCCTTTTCGTTTTACCATAGTACCTACCCTTTCCGTATAACCTTATATACGAAGATATATGACAATTTAATATGAAACTGTCTGGCACAGTCGGCATTAGTACACAAATGCAAGACAGCACTCAGTTATTCAAATAAATGCAAGCAGAATTTAACAAGCTGAATACAAGCTTTTAGATCGAAAATACTATATGTTAGCTCCCGAACGGATGAACCGGTTATTATTTGTCTCTTTTTGTTTGAAAGGTGAATTAGCCGGGAGTGTATTTCAATATGTTTGATGAAAATCGGTTCAGCCAGTGGTCACTTATTTTTTATAGAACACAATAGTAGATAAAGTACATGATAACTCAAAGGTAGGTATTTCAGTGGGTAGTCAAAACTAGGCATTATCTGCAAAGCGCATATATTATTATTCACTGTACGCTAAGTGCTCACAGTGACACCTCCGTACATATGTATGTATAGAGATGTTTTATGTATTAGATGTGTTTGATGTCCGGTCAAAAAATCCGGCAACTTTGTGCTATTGATGCCGGTAGCGACACAAAAAATTTTTTAGTGAGTTGTGTTGTTATATTACGAATTTTAGACGCTGCTAAATTTGTGATAATATTCTTATTGTTTTGAAATGGGAATTAAAGGAGCGTCCATTTATTACGTGAGTCATTTGGGAGGGTCGAGTCGAATCTCATGTAATAATTTCCACAAGAAGAAAAGTTAAGTAGTTTTAATTAAGCAAATAAGGTTTTCATAAATAATCCAACGCAATTTAGAACAGATTAACCTTACACTATTAATACGCATTTTGAAATCTTCTACTTTTATTAAACTGAAATTACAGGGCAAATGAGAGATTAAACAACTTATATCTCAGGGTGACGACCACAGTGCTGTGCCGCGCAGGGTCTTGAATTCAGCGAGTTCAAAGTTCTGGGTGGCGCAGACCTGTTATGGGCAAACGTGACGTTTAACGTCAGGCGAGCGATTTGCTCGTCTCGTCACTCAATTACATAAAAAAAACTATTTATGCCGGACATAAATACATCTCTAAAAAGCCGGATCTCAAGCAAAGCCACTGTGGATTCAAGAAACGTGTCTCCATCGTGTAAATACTTGGAAACGGGAATTTACAGTTGAAGTCTAGAATTAGCATTCTAGAATAATTAGCATTTCGGTGAAATGGTCGGAACTTATCTAAGGAAACTGGGCTTTTAACTCAGCCTTTAATCATCCCACAGCTGGGATACAGCCTCCCTACCCAAGTTGCAATTCGATAATCAAAACGCTTTAGAAAAGTAGGAAAATGTATGGGAATGTTATTTCTGTCATAGAATTTCATCATCATCATAAACCTTTTTCCACCCACTGCTGAGTATATGTCATAGAAGGTAGAATCTACTAAGATTACAGATTAAAAAAAAAAACTAAAAAACACGCTTTGTTTAGTGTATTGTCATCGGTCCTCGATATATCTACAAAGTTTAAAAGAAATCTGACCGTTTAAAGTGGGTCAAAAACGCGCTCAAAGGAGTCGGTTACAAACATACATACAAACATACAGGTGAAGCTAATAAAAGCGTGTTAATATTGTTTATTCAAGCTTATTAATGCATTTTTAACGGAGTTACACAGGTATATTAATTGCAGCTCAATCGGACAGAAAGAAATGGTTCAAAATAAGTTCACAGATACACACAAACAAACATTACAAGAAAAAAAAGCCTATTGCCTAGACAAACCTGATTGGGGTTTTAAGGCAATTATGTATCATCTAAAATTATACTACAAAAATAATTTTGCAAAACCGTCTATATTCGACGGAGTTATGCCCGAACATACATAAAAAAAAAACAAACATCCGAATTGAGAACCTCCTCCTTTTTGGAAGTCGGTTAAAAAATATATAAAAAAACTGGTCAAGATTGTTTTCAAATGTATAATTTCCGCCTTCAAATAGCGTCGGGTATAATCAAGAAATTTTGATAATTACATTTTCTATTTTTTTCAAAACGTCAACTTTCTAAGTATAAAACAGAGATACTTTTTTTATGAATAAATTCACTTTGACCACCAACTCGCCACCTTTTTGACTATAAACTATTATATTTCAGAGATAAGTCTATCTATACAGTTTCAACTATTTTGATATAGCGCCGTTATTCTCCGGGATGACGGGAAGTAATACAAGTGCCCCGTTAAACATAGGCTCGCATTTTTATTCCTTTGCCAGACATTTTTTACTATCACGATCATTCCCAGAATCATATCTTTATGCGAAAAGAAAAAATTGCGCGCACTTAACCCTTTGGGGTTGGAACTCGCTGAGGTCGGAATTTCTTCTTGAAAATATGACATCCTGGTACTTCTTTATTAACCGACTTCAAAAAAGGAGGAGGTTATCAATTCAATTGTGTGTTTTTATTTAATGTTTGTTACCTCATAACTTTTGACCGGGTGAATCGATTTTGATGATTCTTTTTTATTAGAAAGCTGACGCTTCCCGTGTGGTCCCATTTCAATTTAGTCCAGTTCTGATAATGGTATCCATGAGAAAACTATATAAGTCTTAAATTTGCATTAAGTACGAGTACGTGCGCGACAAATAGATGAATAACTCAATAGTCGGTCTCTTGAAGTCTCTCTTGAAGAAGAAATGATGATGACGTTTACATCAGGCGAGCGATTTGCTCGTCTCGTTACTTAATTACATTAAAAAAATTAAGTTGTTTTTTTTTACTATTGCTTGTTTGAATTTTGTTTGTTTTTCGTTTTATGTCTCATATTATTAACCCTCGACGCAAAAACGACGGGGTGTTATGAGTGTGTCTGTCTGTGGCATCGTAGCTCCCGAACGGATAAACCGATTTTGATTTGTTGTTTTTTGTTTGAAAGGTGAATTAGTCGGGGGTGTTCTTAGCTATGTTTGATAAAGATCGGTTTAGCCGTTTCAACGTTGGGGGTTTTTTAATTTTAAATTTAATTGTTAATATAATGGTCACCGGTGAACCTTAAAGGTGAACGCTGACTTAGCCGCACCGCACGCGCCGCAGTCCCCGCACGCATCGCATTTGTTATTGACCTCGCACACCTATCCGCGCCGCACGCGCCGCAGTCGCCGCACGCATCGCACTGGATTTCTTTCATTCAGTTTCAATTTTTAATCAATGCGCCGCAGCGTCCGATGCGGGCGGGCCGGCGTTAGTGACGTCATCAGCAGCGGCTCGGGGAATTCGGCCGCGTCAGGTACTGCGGTGACTGCGGTGCGGGTAGGTATGCGAGGTTGCATAGGACTTCATATAAAGAATTCGAATGCGGGGACTGCGGCGCGTGCGGTGCGGCCCAAGTCAGCGTTCACCTTAAGACTTCTATTGCCAATAAAATAGGGTTGTCCCATTTCAAAAATAGAATTCGACATTCGATCTTCACCGTAGCGGGTTACCACCTCTCACGCTCATGTAATACGTTATTCAAAACGGCGAAAAAACGCAAATGCGACCTTATTTTACGACCGGCAGGGTTCACATTGCATCAATCAGAAGACGTATAAAGCGTTAAGTTAATGGTGCCATTTTCCACTTGTTTTCCTCTAGTGGTGTTATGTCATCCGCAGTAATAGTAAGGTACATTTGTATGTTAATGTGGACTGAAGTCGCGCGTAAATTCTAGCTAGGGATGTCTGTTTTATCGATATGTCTGTTGATATCGATATGGGTGTCGATATCGATATGTCTGTCGATATCGATATAGCATTCAACCAGCGTCGGACGTGGCGTGGCGGACATACTACGCGCCCATCACTTGATAGTAATATTCGTAATCTTAGTTGAATTTAATCATTTAAACACAATTACTTGTTTATTAAATTTAGTTTTAGTCTAATGAGTTACATAATACGGTAAAAATATTTCTTATAATTTCGTTTCGTTGCGAAGTAAGACCTAATTTTGTTTGGGCAGTGACTCAACTTGTATCTTGGCTTCTGCTAAGAGGCGCTGTCCTTATTTTTCTTGAGCAAGACCAACGTACCTGAAACAAAAATAAAATACAATTAACACGAGAGAAAATACGTAAACATGTTTTAAAATCACGTTAGTATTCAAAGTAAAAAAAATAAATAAAAAGGGCAGAGGAAGGAAGTCACTTTGAGTAAGTTTCAGGGTCGAATATCTGTAATTATAGTTACTTGTCCTTTTTTTGTGCATAATTTACTTAAGTAATAACATACAAGCAACTATTTTGCAAACACAAAAAATACCATAACATTATTCAAAAACATCGACGTCATAAATCTACGATAACATTAGTAACACTATCGACTATAGTTACCCACTATCGATAAAATTTACGCCCAACCCTAGAAACTTAGGACCAAATTACACTGCGTGAAGGCACTGTGTGGAGTTCAGCCAAACGTACTCATAAAGAAGAATCGCACAAAGCGAAAGAGAATAGTAGAGGAGCTACTGTCAGATTTGATTACGCGTGACGAGTACGAATCACTCACGGTTCACGGTGGACTCACTTTGTGAGACATACATTTATTTCGTAACTCGAAACGTGTGAGGTTAATGTTTGTCAACGAATTTCGTTGTATAAAAAGAAAAATGTGTCATTTATTGTGTTGTTATGTTACTTAAGATACATGGATATTAATTTTTCAAAAATTTTGTTTAATTTATTACTACTTAATTATTATGTTGTTTCACAAGATGCCTAGATTTTTTTCCCTATTAAAATATTTTTGCTTTGTTAGACTGCCATAGGTGGTGCCTTTTTATGGTACTGAGCGTCTCGACTAATAATGTTCCGAAATGTAACTATGTATTAAAAAAAATACCCCACTTCAAAATCATCATAATTATTAGGTCCAATACAATACAATCTATGTACTAAAGTTAAGTTAAGTTTTGTGTAGTGGTAGGGCTCTTTTGCAGAGCCCGCCTGGGGAAGTACCGTACCTTTGCCAGTTATTCCACCGCCAAGCAGTAATGTGCAAACATTACTGTGTTCCGGTTGGAAGGGCATTGTTTCCAGTGAAATTACAGGGCAAATGTACAAGACCCTGTGCCGCACAGGGTCTTGAATTCTGCGAGTTCAAAATTCTAGGTGGCGCAGACCTGTTATGGGCAAACGTGACGTTTAACATCAGGCGAGCGATTTGCTCGTTTCGTCACTTAATCACATAAAAAAAAAGAATAGTAGTTAAAGGTCAGTAAGCTACACTTTGCCATGCTTTGAAAGATTCACTAAATACACTGTATTAACTGTATACTAGGTATTTTTGATTAGTAAATATATCGTCCCTTATTTCCCAGACTAGGGATCCAGTCGAAATGTGCGAAGGTCGTTGTTGGCGCCATGGGAATGTATGGTGCCGGACACCTTGCCAAGATTTTTACGGTAGTAGTAACCCATCCGTAAAAATCGGCAGGACCCTAAACGAGAGCCGTTTTGCAATGAAGTACTCTGATGAAGATAGACCCTATATTAAATTTGAATAGGCCATATTCGAATAAAAATTTTATTCGAATTTTTTTGGCTTTTGATAGGCAGTTTTTATTAATAGTGGATAGGTGTAATTGGTAAGACGGTGAAACATAATTGATCGGTTTATTTAATAAACTTCATTTAAAATATCGAGGAAATTGATCAATCATTTTTTGTTTATTAATTAATAGTAATCCTATAAATCAACCTCCATTCAAATCACGGCTATTAATTATTCGAAATCTCGGTTGTTCTTATATCTATCGCTCATCTAATAAAATCACTCAATACTAATAACTAATAATCGAATAAGAACTAAAATTATTGAACTCGAAAATTCCTTTTCGATTATTTTCAATGCTACACAAATAATCGAATAACAACTCGATTTATTCGATTCACAGATGTCATTCTCGATTTTTTGAGTCCTCTCTACCAAACCTCAACGGACAGGGCTGTAAAACGGTTAAAATGTGTGCTGAAACGTATGCAGATTTTTTTTATAGTCGTCCATAAGTACCGCTATTTGGGCATGTTTAGAGAGGACCGGGTTTAGGGCTCCATTACACACCACGTAGGCCTTATTTTCATGGCTCTAGAGTTAGGCTAGGGTTGTACCTTTAAAATATTTTCGGCGTTTGCTTCGAAATTTCTGTACTTGTTTTCTCATTAGATATTGACGTGACGTCTTATAAATCGATGAACGCTGGCTGCACGCACGAAAAAGTGTCCCGTTACGTGTCCCGTTACGCTCATTGTGACGTCACGATCAGAGCGAGAACAGTTTACAATCATTTCATCGATGTTTTTTTATGACGTTGTCACGTTAAACTATCGTCCGTAAACCGACTTTACAGACAACAAATAATTTTTCTATTAAACTGTTATGTACAATTAAAAAATATTGTGATTGAACAAATTGGAATTTTCAGAAAAAAATATTGAAGTAGGTCAACTATTTTTTACGGTTCAACGAATTGGAAGAAAATTGTCCAAAATCTTCGACCGATTGAACAAATAGCTGAATATATTGGAATTCACCACTTAGTACGATAAATGATAAAACATCTTTAAAGAAATATCGGAATTCCAGGCATTCTATAGAAAAACTTCTAGAAAAATTCGCGCATGATCAGACTCCGATCAAATTTACACAAATAATTTCTTGAAACTCGCTTCACGTTTTCTTGTAAACCATTTTCTTATCTTACATCATCTACAGAAAATATAATTCTAAAGCCCTCTGCCGATATTTACTGTATGAACAACATCAAAGAAAACCCTTAATTACCTTCCCAATAAGACAGATAGTATCATAATTACATTGATATACGAGTAAATCCTTATCAACGGATTCCAAAGCTTATGTAGGTACTATTGAAAGGGTATATAGTATAACCTGAAGATTATAGTCGTTACGAAGAATTAGGAGAAATAGTCGGTAGACAACGCAAGATGGGCTTTTTCTTAAACACATTGTAACTGCTCAGATTATGTTATTATTACTTAGAGCCTGTTCCGTCCCATAGCTGGCCAAAGGCCTCTGTATTTTCCGTCTTCTCATGGTTTTGAGCTTTTTCAGATGTTAAGAGTAGATAAATTAAACCAGTCTTTATTCGTTTACCTTTGAAGGTAAATGTTTTACGGTGACATGACGTTTAAAAGCTGGTTGATGATGAAGACCAAAAGTGTCAAGTTATAGTCACCTACAGAAAGTCAACTGAAACTAAGACGTTAACACTAAAATATGTTAAGTATGTCATGTTTTACCCCTCATCCAAAAGTTGTCTGGCAGAGATCGCTCTTGGCAATAAAATCTGTATACTTCTCTTTAATACGTTTATGACTTCTGTGATGTCAAAAAAGTAAAAAATAATAAAGAGCTTATTGTACCTATGGTATATGAAAACTTGTGCCACTTGTAATCAACCAGCTTTCTTCATCTACGTTCTTCGTCTGCGATATATACCTTAATAAAGATTATCCTAACGAGATTAACCCTAACCATTAAATAAAGAGACCCGGTTTGATTACAGCCGATACAAGTATAAAGGCCATTCAGTTAATGAAGGGATCTAGTTATATTGGTGATAGTTATTTATCTATGATGGCTTTTCATACTCTATTTTTAGGCAAAACAAATATTATTTATAATGTAAGTCTTTTATAATCGCTCATCAATAAAGATGATAAAGAGAGATCAATAAAGAACAACAAGAGAGGCCTATGCTCAACAGTGGGCGATAACGGGCTGATGATGAAACTTAATCAATAAAGAAATAACCAATTGAACTTCAGATTCAACATAAATTACAGACCTTAAATTTGGAGTTATATTTTTATGCAATTAAGTGAAGAGACAAGTAAAACGCTCGCCAATACTCGCCATATACATCGGTCAATCCCGAATTGTTTTAATGAGTTCTTCGAAACTTCAGCACGAATTTTCATATCACTGGCTTTGCGGTGAAGGAAAACATCGTGAGGAAACCTGCATACGTCCGGAGAAGAATTCAAAGACGTATGCGAACCACTAAGCCGCACTTGGCTAGCGTGGTGGAATACGGCCTTCGAGGGGTAGACCCTGTATCCCAGAAATAGGAGGATTAAAGGTGGGAAGATGTTTTGCAAACGTACCTACTGTTAAGTTTCAGATAAGCAAAGCATTAACTACATTAATCCAACGCTAATTTTAACAAAATACTTCATCTTAAAAAGCATTTCGCTGTTTTCGCAAAGAAAAACGTCTCAAAGTCCAAAAATACGTTTTCTGGACACGGAAACCACATTTAAACTGAAGTATTGTGCAATACAATTAGAAATATGTCTGAAATTACTAAAAATACTTTTTTCTGACAAGGAAACTGCATTTCAACCGTATTGTGCAATAAAACATGTTACCAAGAAACAATTGCAAGTAAAGTCCATTAAAGAAACTTTATACATCGCAGTAAGACAATACCGCTGGAATGGCTACTCTGACACGAAGTGCTAGAATTTAAGAATGTTCTAACGTTTATCACCTATCTCTTTCACACAATGTTACTATGCAAGAATATATTATAATAATCATACTAAATATTATAAACGCGAAAGTTTGTAAGAATGTATTAATGTTTGTTTGCTCTTTCACGCAAAAACGGCGGAACGATTTACATGAAATTTGGGATAAAAGTTGTTCATGGTCTGGACGGATGGTCTTTTTATTCCGGAAGACGCGGGTAAAACCGCGGGGCACGGCTAGTATTACACACATGCGTATCACATTGGTAACCTCCCTTTTTGAAGTCGGTAAAATGAACCAATGTTTTTTTTTTTTTATGTGATTAAGTGACGAAACGAGCAAATCGCTCGCCTGATGTTAAACGTCACGTTTGCCCATAACAGGTCTGCGCCACCCAGAATTTTGAACTCGCAGAATTCAAGACCCTGCGCGGCACAGCACTGCGCTCGTCACCCTGAGATATAAGTTGATCAATCTCCCATTTGCCCTGTAATTTCACTGGAAACAATGCCCTTCCAACCGGAACACAGTAATGTTTAACATTACTGCTTGGCGGTGGAATAACTGGCAAAGGTGTGGTACTTCCCCAGGCGGGCTCTGCAAAAGAGCCCTACCACTACTAAAATTTATGAACCAACTTTACAACCAATGTGTCCTGCCCACCATGACGTATGGTGCCGAGACATGGGCGCTCACAGATGAGGCTGTGCACAAAGTTTAAGAGCCATGGAGCGCGCCATGCTCGGCATCAAACTACAAGACCGCGTGAGAAATGTCGAGATCCGACGTCGCACTAAAGTTCGCGACGTTGGGGTCGACCATACAAAACTCAAATGGAGTTGCGCAGGACATGTTACTAGGCAAAGTGATGGCAGGTGGACTAAAGCGTTGACAGATTGGTGGCCGCGTACCGGTACACGAAGCGTCGGACGACCTCCTGCTCGTTGGGTCGACGACATAACGAAGATCGCGGGTCGAACCTGGACAAGATTGGCACAGTGGGCCTAGCACAACTTTGACGTAAAAATACGTAGCGAGTATTCGATAGAAAAGTGTACGCCATTTACACCCGTCAGAAGCATACTTGACAGTCGTAAATGGCGTGCACTTTTCTATCGAAAACTCGCTACGTATTTTTACGTCAAAGTTGTGCTAGCTCTACAGGACCGGGATGAGCGGCGAACAAGAAGAGAGAGCTCAGCAGTGGGCGATAACGGGCTGATGATGATGATGAAAATGAAATTAAAACATTTTTTAAGTCAGGTTGTTCACAAAAAGACCGCGCTACCTAAAAGCTACCTAAAATGAAGCTTACTTGTTCTTTTCAACTCACAGACAAGCAAGCTTTTGTTAATTCAGTAAAATTTTGGTCAAGTACCCCGATTTTTTTATGATCAACATAAACTTGAAACATTCTCGACTTTTTGTTGGTATGTACTCAGATGGGGCGTGCTATTGAATATTCAAGCAACACCGCGCGTCGGAATATGGGTTCTGGGGGGCTATTCTGGGCCGTTCGAGACTAATTCGATCACTTTTACTGTCATGGCATTTCTAATAAGTCCAACAGCCGGTGTTTTTTTTTATTCATTTTGGGATTAACAAACACTACACAAAAACTATAGATCAATTTAATCTAGTCTGAAAATATAGGTGGCAAAATGCTCAGCCCGAGCAGGTGATTCCAGATAGATACTCGTATAATCTGGGTGTCTTCAACTCGCTAGTAAATCAGTTTCTTCTAAGCGCGCGTGCTGCATCGTAGTCCGCATCATTGCTTACCATGCGAGATGGCGGTCAAACGCAAGCTATAAAAAATAAACTTTAGTGATTGGCTCAATCGAACTAAGCTACGAGCGCATTTCTAATAACAACAGTGGTCGAGATAATACATCACTGGCCAGAATAGGGCCCCATTTGTGTGTACTGTGGCGGTATATAGTATTGGAGCACACTTCATGTTTCATTATATTGTTGACGAGCTCAGGATTAATATTTATGGAGCGACATGCCGGCTGCCTTATTTTCTGAGAGATATATTTTTTTTATCGAAGGTTTTTTACTGCGAATAAGTCCGCGTTCGATCACCAACTCGCCTGTTGGTAAGCGACGTTGCGGTCGAAAATGAAGCACGCAGATTTACAAGATACATATTCATTTTGATCTTGAAAAGACAAAATACATACAACACACACACTCACACATATATATAATACATGTTCACTCTGATTGTCGGAAGTCCTAAGATTGTAAACCAGATAAAGCTATCCGTTTTTGTGCTAGTTTTTTAGCGATATTATCCTTTTGCTTGCTTTCTGTCGAGAACAATAGAGAGTCCTATCAAAGTACTATGTTCATAAATGTTGACACGTCTCGTTACATCGCATGCTATGTAACAAACTGCAAACATCCTCTAACAACGATCCAGTAACTCGACTTGCCACTCGCCTGTTTAGTCACAGTTCACACGGCTCGTATAGTTTTACGAGGCTTTCTTGCACGTACACTACTTGACAGTGTTACTGGCGCTAGTGGATAGTTAACCTAGTAAAGAGGTTTCATATCAAAGTCTAGCTAGGAAAATATTCTTGGTTCATTGTGTGGTAGAGGTCGCTCTTAGTGATAAGACCCTCATAAGTATTTTGTGCCTATCTCTTGTCTTCTTTCTTTATTTAATTAACTGACGAGACGAGCAAATCGCCCGTCTGATGTTAAACGTTACGTTTGCTCATAACAGGGCTGCGCCCCCCAGAATTTTTAACTGTAAACACATTAAATTTTTGAACATTTAAGGCTCCGCACGGCACAGCCCTACACTTGCCACCTTGAGATATAAGATGCTTGAACTTCTACTTGCTCTGAAATGTCCCGGGATGAGCTGAAGCGCGGTGCTCAGACCTCCGGTGTGTTCCTCTGGAGAATCCGAGTCATCGGTTCCCATAGCAACCGTGAGAACAACAGCAACACTCAACAAATAATAATATAGAATAGTATAAAAAACAAAAAACACGCATTGTCTTCGCTCTTTGACAAACGCGGCACGTAGCAGAACCAGTAGCCATGGGGAACCACAGCTTAGCCAGCAGTAGTCACAGAATTCCCGTACCGAGTCACAGCTTAGCTAACAGTAATCGTAGAAATCGCGTTCGGAGCAAAAACACAATTTATCAGCTTCATATAATTATTTTAATTTATTTATAAGTAATTTTTTTTTTGTATAATAATTTATTGTCATCGATCCATATCTACTAAGTTTGAACGAAATCCGGCCGTTTAAAGTGGGTCAAAATTGCGCCCAACGGAGTCGGTTACAAACATACAGGTGAAGCTAATATAAGCGTGTTAAAAATGGTGCATCTGCTTTAACTTCACAACCCCTGGTCTAATTATGGACGTATCGGTTTCTTCTAGACGCGCGTGCTCCATCGTAGACCACGTCACTACTCATGATGACTATCACGCGAGATGGCGTTCAAACTCAAGCCCCCCATCCTTTGATGGGTTTGACTTTGAGTTGGTCTTTACACAAAACCGTCCATAGAGTCTAATAAGTTTTCTAACTGAAAAATTGTATTGGCTTGGCACCAACTACTTATTCGAACACCTGCAATTTCACAAAGATCAGATGCATCGTCAGACAAATAAACAAAACACAAGCGTCAATTTGTTTTCTTACCCCTTAGGCTTCGAGACTAGCTTGGCTTGGCCAACACTCTTGACAGCACAATGGTACCATTCAGTCAGTAACGAGGTAGAACTAGGGTCCCACCTTTTGAGGTTTGTCTCCGATGTTCTGATCTCTTGAACTTGGATGTACTTTAGACTTATGACTTATGATCTCTTGAACTTAGAAGCATAGGTTTCATGTGGGAACCATTTGACTAGACTAAGTATCTCATTTAGATAAATGTTCGTACAGGCTAGCCCTGGTTAGCTCAATCAAACATCGGAAAGTGTCTGATGGAGCTGAATAGTACCCTGTGTCCGAGTAGCTCCGATGACAATACAAAAATAGATTGTGAAACTGTTGCATAATGAGGAGTATTAAAACACGAGCGTGTGTTTAAAAACCGAGACGTAGGCGAGGTTTTCAATAGTATCACACGAGTGTTTTAATACCTAGTTACGTGCAATTTTATACCCTACTTTGTTTTGAATTTTTGGGTTTTTTTGAACAAGACATTGTTGCTTGCATGGCCTAAAGTTTTAATCGAAAATGTAGAGAAGTTTAACTAATTTCCTCATTTATTTTTGTCCGATAGTTTCAATAAACTTTTTGTTTTTATTCTTTAAATTTACTTGTTTATTAGAAAGTAAATGTTCCAAAAATTTTGTCTCGCACTACACGATTGTCTCGTTGCATAAAGAAAGACTGTAGGCCTCCAACTCCAGTTTTTGCTTTGACTTGGCATGTTTTATTAGAAAGTAAATGTTCCAAAAATTTTGTCTCGCACTACACGATTGTCTCGTTGCATAAAGAAAGACTGTAGGCCTCCAACTCCAGTTTTTGCTTTGACTTGGCATGTTTTATTAGAAAGTAAATGTTCCAAAAATTTTGTCTCGCACTACACGATTGTCTCGTTGCATAAAGAAAGACTGTAAGCCTCCAACTCCAGTTTTTGCTTTGACTTGGCATGTTTTATTAGAAAGTAAATGTTCCAAAAATTTTGTCTCGCACTACACGATTGTCTCGTTGCATAAAGAAAGACTGTAAGCCTCCAACTCCAGTTTTTGCCGAACAGCGAACTTGCGACTTTCTTCCAACTTTAGTTTTCTTATCTCTTAATGACTTGCGGAACCCTCGGAATGCTGGCGAACCTTATAAACAGTATGGGTAATTTGAAAACCAGCTTTTGCATTGTCATCGGATCGGAGTAACACAGGTACATCAAATTTCAGATCAATCGGACATCGGAATGTGATTCATAATTCATTGACCCAAACAAACAAAAACCAACAACAAACAGGACAAGCTAAATAAAAGCTAGTAATAAATTCAGATTTTCTACATCTAAGTTCACAAATAATAAAAAGAGGACAGATTTCTATTTTTGTATGTTTGTAATAAATAAACTCGAAAACTACTGGACCTATTCTAAAAATACTTTCACCAATATAAAGTTACATTATTAGCGAGCAACATAGATTTTATTTCATACCCGTGCGAAGCCGGGGTAAGGCCCTAGTTTTAAAATAAACTTAAATATGAAGGCTTTCAACTTTGAACCACTTCCTAATGTCCGATTGAGCTTAAAAAAGGTATGATCGAATTCCATGTACCCAGAAACGAACACCAGCAAAGTTTTACTATGAAAACTAACGTATTTTGTTTTTTTTTTCTATATCCTCTTCATTCTAAGGTTGCTCTTGGAACGCTCTTAGCGATATGTTTGTAATTTCTGGTGTGAATAGCTTTCCATACATTTTGTTGAGTGTCATTGACATTTTTCAATGGATCAGCTGATTATTTTTTCGCGAATTTCGGGTTAGTCCCATAGCAAAAGTTGTTAATAATGATGAGTACTATGAGCCCTTTTCGGCTTAGCATACCCTTTATGAATAACCCTATATATATTATCTATCTAAATACACAGTATCCGACTTCATCTTGCGAGAGTGGTTCCATGTATTTATAACAGTATCAGATAAGTAAGAGTTCCCGGAGATTACACTCAACGAAAACACAACTTTATTTTCTCTTCATAATAATAGTATTGAAGTACTAGCTGCGCCCCGCGGTTTCATCCGCGTTTTCCGGGGTAAAAAGTCCTAAAAAGGGCCTGTGTGTTAATCCAGACTATGAACAACCTTCATTCTAAATTTCATGTTAATCTGTTCAACCGTTTTTGCGTGAAAGAGTAACAAACATACATTCATATATATATCCATACATTCTTACAAAGATAAGTATTGTTTGAAAATCACCGTCCTCGTTTGACATAACCTCAAATTTTTCGGCCTGTTTGGCTCAGCGGTAGTGTATCCGCCTTATAAGCCAGAGGTCCCGGGTTCGATTCCCGGCCGGGCAGATGTTTGAATGATGAATTTAAATATCTGTTCTGGGTCTGGGTGTTAGTTGTCCTTGTCTTTGTGTGTGTTCCGTGGCATCCCCGACACAGGATTTATTCCTAGTGGGGAGCTATAATATAGTGTGTGAAACGTTTACGTTTTTTACGTTTAATTCAATCAACGGTCAGCACAGTCCTTACTGCATTTATAGACCAAGATTGGGATCTCCAGAAGAATAGTTGACTTAGTTACAGTCAACGGCTGTTGCGGAACTTCGAGAGCTTTATTTTGGAGCGCCCTGACTGACAATGGACAGCTGTTAGGCTTTTATATGCGCTCCGTTTGGTAATTGAGTCGATTTTATACAAGGTTATTAGGAAAGGGTATGCTAAACTAAGGCTAAGGGTATGCTAGTGGAGTTGGGCGGGACACGTTGCTAGGCGGGGAGACGCTAGGTGGAGTAAGGCAGTGACGGAGTGGTGGCCGAGGCAAGGCAAGCGGAGCGTTGGTCGTCCGGCGACGAGATGGGTCGACGACACAGAGTCGCGGGTCGAACCTGGACCCGACTAGCAGTTGACCGAGGCAGATGGTATAACGGGAGAGAGGCCTATACCCAGCAGTGGGATAGAGAGGGCTGTGGATGATGGATGATGCTAAACTAATATTTTCATATTAAATAAGAAAATGCCGAAAAATATAGCTACTCGTAAGTACACTCCTGACTTCACCTTTCGGTTTATCTGTTCGGGAGCTACGATGCTACAGACTGACTCACACAGACTCGTCAAACTTATAAAATAGAACTCTGAAAAAAGTTCCTATAGTTTTTTTTATTTATGATTGGCGTCTTACCGCCATCTTGCCTACGATGGAGCACGCGCGCCTAGAAAACCGAACTCAACTTAAAGGCAGATTTTATTAAACATCGGGGAAAATTTACACAGGCAGATCATACTACACTCAGACGGTTGTGCAAACTTTTTTGGTTTAAAATGGCACCTACCGTCATCTGTTATTTATGTTGCATCATATAAAGCCGGCGACTGACCTGAGCATTTTGCCGTAACGTAGCATTCGAAGCGAGCGTGGTGGAGCACGCGGCGCTCGCAGCGAGCGGATCGGCTCGCTGTACTGACCTGTAACATTTCGTCGTAACGTAACGTTACGTTACGACGAAATGTTACAGGTCAGTCGCCGGCTTAAGTTATCAAAATTCACGTTATCATGATATATCACAACTTCTATGGTTTTTCAGAGTTACTCATCATTATGAAGAAGCATCGTCCACATCGCTAGTATTGCAGGTATCAATAGACGGCGACGGTCCACTTACCATCAGGCTAACCATCTGCTTTTTTACCACTTTTTGTATAAAAATCCCTGAAATCACGGAAAAAGTTAAAATTTTTTTAAAATTTTATTTGACACATTTTGACCAATTTTTTTTGAACCGCCACGCTTGTAACACACCTGATGAAGGTCACCGAATGTGGTCGAAACTAGTCTTAGTAAACACTTCATTTTTACGTGAGTACTCCCGTGTTAATTACAACAAGAAGTTAAATTTCATTTTACACTTGTTCTTTCAAAAATATGGCTTTATAATATTACCCGTACAATATCTAGAACTTCAAGAGCTCGTCTATAATATTACTACAAGAGTCTAAGCGGAGAATATAATACGCCTGTTGCCTGTCTTCAGTTCTACAGATAAAACACGGCAACTCATTAAAAGTTTATACACCGTTGCCTGCATCTCTACCACTATTATAGTTCAAGTGTTTGTTTTTAAGTCAAAACCTTTCCCTTACTAAGGCTAAATAAACTAAATAATCAAGTATTTCATAAGTCAAGAGTTCAAGACAGATTACCAGATTGACACAAAAATGTTTCATAGATATTTTACAATGGATTTCGATAAAATATCAACAAAAAAAACAACAAACTGTCGAATTGAGAACCGCCTCAAAAAGTAAATAAATCAATGAAATTGTGTACAAAGTTTTGTCGATGTTAATTGAAAAATATGTACAGGAGTAGGTACTAACATACACACAAACTAACAAACAAATATTCGAGCTAACTTTGCTTTGTTATTGGAGACGCTTCGCTCGCTCGGTCAATTACAGGTAAACTTCGGACACTTTTTGTGTTGTGCAAAATTCAATTTTTAAATATTCTTATTTCTTTTCATAGACATAACTTTGATGATTAGCAGTAACATGATAGGTATTACTGTTAACACATTCAGTGCCACTACGATTTTCATGATGTCTTCTCGGATGCCGCCTACATTTTACGGTTGAAAAACACTGAACTCGCCATGCGAGTCGTCGGTACTGGAATAAGATTTACGTGACTTCGCCGGGCGAGTCGGTGGCCCTGAACGTGTTAAGTTAGCTCACCGAAGCCAGAAGCATTAATTGGTTTCAAGTTTTGTAATAAACGCCGTAACAAAAGCCACGTTTTCTAAATGTTTTTCTATGTATCCTCTCCATCCTAAGGTTGCCTGGAAAAGATCTCTTTTAGTTGTTGCCAGTTGTTGCAATAGTTTTAAGTGTGATCCATTTTGTCTGTAATTTCTGGTGAACAATAAAGAGTTTATCTATCTACTAACCGAAAAGAAACTAGTACCGTCTGCTAGTTTCGGGAGTGCCAACATAACTGCCAGTAACTATAATATAAGAGCGAGTTTTAGTTACTTTTATCCTGAAAAATACGAGTTCTATATAAACTAGCAGGTGAAGTCGAAAGCGCAGCTTGTGTTAGCATAAAACCGTAGGTAGTAGGTAATATAGGATCCTCCATTATCTTTTTAAGGCTTCAAGTTTTTACTATCTCCAGTATTTTGTTGAACAAGATAATTTTCAATGTTTTTCGAAGTTTTCTAAGAATTTTGTAACAACCGACGCCCATGTTGTTTTTAAAAATAATATTCCAAGCAAGTCGGTTTCTACGAAATATGTATTTAAGTCTTTGAATCAGTTTTGTATTTTGTTTTGTTGATTTGTAGTGGTATAAACCGGTTTACTAAAAAAAATATTAACAAGAACATTATTTTTACAAAACAAAAAACAAAAACCGACTTCAAAAGACCGACTATTGAGTTATTCATCTATTTGTCGTGCACGTACTTCATGCAAATTTAAGACTTATATGGTTTTCTCATGGATACCATTATCAGAACTGGACTAAATTTAAATGGGACCAAATGGGAAGCGTCAGCTTTCTAATAAAAAAAGAATCATCAAAATCGATTCACCCAGTCAAAAATTATGAGGTAACAAACATAAAAAAAAAATAAAAAAAAAACACTGACGAATTGATAACCTCCTCCTTTTTTGAAGTCGGTTAAAAAGCAATAAAGTTTCGTAAACATTTTGCATTTTTTACAAGCTTTTATTTGGCTTGTCGTGTTGTGTGGGTTAAATCTTGCAACTGGATTTTAAACCGTTTTCCGATATCCGATTGAGCTGTAATTTGGTATTCCTGTAGTTCCGATCACAATGCAATAAAAGCTTGTTTTTAACCGACTTCAAAAAAGGAGGAGGTTATCAATTCGACTGTTTTTTTTTTATGTTTGTTATACCTCATAACTTTTGACTGGGTAAATCGATTTTGTTGATTCTTTTTTTATTAGAAAGCTGACGCTTCCCATTTGGTCCCATTTCAATTTAGTCCAGTTCTGATAATGGTATCCATGAGAAAACCATATAAGTCTTAAAGCATTAAGTACGTGCGCGACAAATAGATGAATAACTCAATAGTCGGTCTTTTGAAGTCGGTTTTTGTTTTTTGTAAAAATAATTATTAAAAATATCTACTTTTTAAATATTTGCGTATATCCTTTATTTTAAGTGTATGACCATTGAAGTTTATACTCGTAGTAGCACCATAAAGGTGTCAAAGTACGTCTTGAGTTCGAAAACAGTGTAAATTAGAACTCTAAGCTGTTATTTCATAAAAAAAAAAGAAATAAACGACGACGGCCTGTTTGGCTCAGCGGTAATAATATCCGCCTTATAAGCCAGAGGTCCCGGGTTCGATTCCCGGCCGGACAGATGTTTGAGTGATGAATTTAAATATCTGTTCTGGGTCTGGGTGTTAAGTAGTTGTCCTTGTCTTTGTGTGTGTTCCATGGCATCGCCGACACAGGATTTATCCTAGTGGGGAGGAGAGCTATGAGTGTGAAACGTTATTTTTTTATATTTATTATTTATTTATTATTTTCTAGCATTTTCCGGGAAATTCTAGTCGAAATAAGGAGCAGAAAAAGTTAGAAAATCTTGTCCTAAAACTGAACAACACCATTTCAATCGAAAGCTAATTACACAAAGGAAAAACAAAGCAAGTAGGTACAAATTCCTATCAGACACCCAATTTTTGTTCGCTCGAGTTTATCTCCGTCACTCTCACTCTTATGACATTTCTAATGAGAGCGACAGTGACCGAGATAATATCTCACTCGAAATCGTCCTGAGGCCGCAAAAGCCGACAGTTTCTGCAATTAGGCGCTGTACCAAACATGCAGCTTAAAAGAGTTAAGCCGGCCTAACAAGCTGTTAGATTTTGTGCAGTTTAGTACGTTGCTTTGCATTGGGCGGGTTTGTTTTACGAGTTGAAAAGATCATCATCATTAGTCTGTCTAATATCTGTGCAGTTGCATTTCCATAATAGGAACGCTATAGAAAAGTAGGAAAATTCATAGAATATGAAATCGATAAAGAGACCGCCGTCGGCCTGTTTGGCTCAGCGGTAGTGTATCCGCCTTATAAGCCAGAGGTCCCGGGTTCGATTCCCGGCCGGACAGATGTTTGAATGATGAATTTAAATATCTGTTCTGGATCTGGGTGTTAGTTGTCCTTGTATTTGTGTGTGTTCCGTGGCATCCCCACACAGGATTTATTCCTAGGAGCTATGAGTGTGAAACGTTTACGTTTACGTAGATTTTAGAAATATATCATTCCCATAATATTTTCCTCCTATTTTAAGGGCCTATTTTAGAAAAGGGCATGTTGAGCCGAAAAAGGGCTCTTGGTACTCATTATGAACAACTATTAACTACGGGATCAACACGGAATTCGCGAAAATATCAGCTGTGTCATTTATATTTTTTCTATGCAATTGCCGATTTTTTTTCGCATATTCCGGATTGGTCCCATTGTAAAAGTTGTTCATAATGATGAGTACTATGAGCCCTTTTCGGCTTACCATAGCCTTTTCTTATAACGAGTGGTAGAGATGAATGGAAGATGTGTACATACTGTATCGACCCCTACACTGAGAAAATAGCCATCAAAATTCCGATGAATTCACGGAGCATACTGATAATCACCAAAAAGATGTTTAGAACCAGTTTTTATGGTGAGAACCATACAGTGATAGTTGTCACTGTCTAAATTTGTAAAAATTATCGTACTTTTTGGTAATTATCACTTTGCTCCGTACTTTAGGTGACATTTTTCTTAGTGTAGGATAAGGGTAAGAAGACTATGATGACAATATCTAGGGTTATTCATAAAGGGTATGCTAAGCCGAAAAGAGCTCATAGTACTCATCATTATGAACAACTTTTACTATGGGACCAAAATGGAATTCGCGAAAAAAATCAGCTGTTCCATGGAAAAATGTCAATGATCAACGAAATGTATGAAACAACTGATTTTTTTTCGCGAATTCCGGGTTGGTCCCATAGTAAAAGTTGTTCATAATGATGAGTACTATGAGCCCTTTTCGGCTTAGCATACCCTTTATGAATAACCCTGTATACCTTGTCCTTATAACCCTAAAAAAAAAAAAAAAGTACCCGCAACCGACGAGCTTGTATGAAAACACTTATGAAAGTAGAAGAAGCGAAAGACATATGTCAGGATCGTAGCAAGTGGAGGGATGTAGTCTCTGCCTACCCCAATGGGAAAGAGGCGTGATAATATGTAATATATATATGTAATTATAACCCTATATGAATTATGTATTTTCGTCCGAAGTTATGCTAAAACTACTGAATTTAGGTCGGACGCAGTTCAAAAGCTTCCCCTGACGTTTGACGTAGAGTTGAGGCCGTCAGAGAAAAATATTTTACAAAAGTTTGACAACTCTGACATGACGTCAGAGTTGTGATTGCGTTGAGCGTTTTTCACAGCGTGAGGGAAAAGGGGGTAGACCAAGCATTAATTTTGACGTTAAAAACGTACGAAAAAAGTGTGAACAAGGTCTTTTAGCGGGAACGTGGAAGAGACATGTTGCTTCGTTTTGTTATTTTACTAAACTTGTGTAATTTTGAGTGTTAATGTTTATTTTAAGTGGGGAAAATAACCATTAAGTGCTCGAGGACGTGCACGAGTGTGGGCAAATCATAAAATGCAGTGAATCGTGTCATTCCGTGTTGCTTCCAAAACTCCTTAGAAAAGCCTCTAGTAAAGTCTCCACTACTTTACTGGGGTACACCGACCATATTCTTATTAAAAAACGGACACTGGCAGAATTGCGGCTTACATAGCCGCAGAGTCCAAACCATAAAAGAAGAAGAAGAAGAAGAAGTGTGAACAAAATGAACATAAACATAACATAACATTTTGTTATAATTAACAAGGGAATATTCACGTAAAATTAAGTCGTTTATTACGATTAGCTTCGACGACCACGACCGCGTCATGCTTGTAAATTCCTGATGAAGATCACCGAATGCGATCGAAACTAGTCGTAATAAACGACTTAATTTTACGTGAATATTACCGTGCGAATTATAACAATATGTGTCAAAAACCTTGTTAGATTCCATTAGAACATAATTACCTGTAGTTTCTACTTACGCTCGACAGGAGCGCTGTCCCATTTTGAATACGTATTTGTATCTCTTCGATACAAATTCGTCGCAACGTATTTTACGTCAAAAGTTATACTAGGCCTGCTAGAAGGAAAAAGGGGGTTGTTTTGTGTTATTGCTAAAAAAATGATTTATGCATTTGCACTAGCAGGTTTGATTTTGATTTTTGTTTGTTACAAGCAAGTTTTTGTTTAAATTTTTTATAAAATTAAATGCTTAACGGGTTTCGATAAAATGTTAAATCTGTAACTAATGACCGAATGGGTTTTGATTTCGACTCAATTTGCTGTAAGACGAAGTAGTTAGGAATTTATAGCCATAACCACAGAAAAAAAAAGTATAAATAAAAAGTGGTTATTTTTTATCACTGAATATTAAAATGTACAGTGAAACAGTAACTGCGAGACACAACTAGTACCTTTAACAAACTTTAAAAACAGCGAGAAATTTTACATTAACATATTTTCCACGCTATCACTGTGCTTTCCATACAAAATCCCTGTATCAAGAACAAAGCTTCGCCGACTTCCAGAACATTCTACGCTTCGGTCTTTCTAAAATAAAGAACTAAATCCTAGGTCCTTAAAAGCGAACATAAACAAATGCATAAATCCGTAAGTTTAATCTTGAATACAGCCTCTGTACTGGGCTGGAGTAAGGCGGATATTTAAGGGGGAGAGATATTTTTGTAAAATGAAGTGAAAAATAGAAACGTAGCCCTGATGATAAAGCTTGGTATTTAGTTAGTATGCTCTTAATTTTGAAAATATAAGTGTTTTTAAGTCACGAGTGAATCGGATTTTTCTAGACCCATCGTAGACGGGATCATTGCTCATCATCAAGCAAAAAGATATTCGGAATCCTTTCAACGACTAAAAAAAGCTTCATTTCTCACCATGAGGCACGAAAACGCCTTCATCAAATCTACATCTACAGCTACACTAATTATAAAGAGGAAAGATTTGTATTTTTATATATTTGTAATGAATTTATTCATCAAAACGTACTGGACCGATTTAAATAAATCTTTCACCAATATAAAGCTACGCGTACATTTCATTAGCGAGTAACGTTGACTACTTTCATACCCGTGCGAAGTCAGAGCAGGTCAGTAGTAATAAATAAGTTTAAAGTAGATACCCCCGCTGGTCCTTAGTGTGTCCCCTATTCCTAAAGCAGAGACCACCCTGGTCGCCCGCTCAGTAGATCAAGAGCTCACTTGACATGTCGCACCGAGGCCGCACTATAATCTTGTACTAGTTTTCAAGATTTTGCTTCCTATTTTATTTTATTTTTACCGCTTGAAGACAGTAACAGCGTAAGACGAGGAAGTAGTAAGACGAGAAAATAGTAAGACAATAAAACTTGAGTGACGTATGAATTTATTCATAGGTTTTAGAGGTTTTGAGGTACGATTGTTTTTATTTCTTAACTAGCTGAGCAACGGTTTTACCCGGTTTTTTATTTTAGGATTCGTTATATTTGAACACGCTTTTATTAGTTTCACCTGTATGTTTGTAACCGACCCTTTCGGACTCGATTTTGCCCTACTTTGACGATCAGATTTAATTCAAACTTTGCACACCTGTCAAAGACCGATGACAATGCGTGTTTTTTAGTTTTTTTATTTGGTATATAACTAAGACTAAGACCGTCTAAATACCGTCGTATATTTAGGTATTTATATCACTAAAGGTTAATAAGAAAATAACACAGGTCCTGATTGATTACCCTTAGTCCTAACATCTTTTTTGCAAGCTCACATGTTCTATACTACATCTGGGACCCTATTCTTGAGCGATCGAGATTATCTCCGTCACTCTCACTCTCGTAACATTTTTAATTACAATAGTGACCAAGATGATATCTCAGTGCCCTGTAATTTTCGGTGTAATTTGGTGTGTGGTGATTAAGCTATTTTGCTCCCAAGGGTGATGTTGTATGGAACAGCTGTTTTTTTTTTTCGATTTGCGAACTCCGAGTTTGCCCATAGTAAAAGTTGTTTGTAAGGATATTATCATTACAAACAACTTAAAAAAATACGTTTCACAATCATGGCTCCCCACTAAGATACCCTGTGTCAGGGATGCCATGGAACACACAAAGACAAGGACAACTAACACTCAGACCCAGAACATAATTATACGCATTTCAAACATCTGCCCGGACGGGAACCGAACCTGAGCCTATGGTCTAGATGCCTACTAGTCTGTCTAGAGCCCTATTTTTTTATTTTTTTTTATCCTACTAATATTATAAACGCGAAAGTTTGTAAGAATGTATGGATGTTTGTTACTCTTTCACGCAAAAACGGCTGAACGGATTTACATGAAACTTGGAATGAAGGTTGTTCATGGTCTGGATTAACACATAGGCTACTTTTTATCCCGGAAAACGCGGGTGAAGCCGCGGGGCGCAGCTAGTAAATAATAAAAAACTTGCGTTTGACTGCCATCTCGCCTGATGGTAAGCAATGATGCGGTCTACGATGCAGCACGCGCGCCTAGAAGGAACCGATTCACTCGCGACTTGAAGACACCCAGATTATATCTATCGGGAAATATTCACACGGGCAGAGCATTCCACACTCTAGCGGTACGCGAAATAAAGGTGGAATCAAAGCCTTTTCGGCTTAGCATACCCTTTTTGTAGAACCCTGTATTAGTTAGGATTTACATTTCATCCTATTTTGACGTACCGTACTTCCTAGAATTTCAATTACAGAAGAAAAACACTTTAATTACAAGTCATGCTCGTGACATTTTCTCAACCTACGCAGTTTTTCTTAAACTCACGCATTATTTCTATGTCAAACATTTCTTCTACAAGAACATTATTTTTACAAAACAATAAACAAAAACCGACTTCAAAAGACCGACTATTGAGTTATTCATCTATTTGTCGCGCACGTACTTAATGCAAATTTAAGACTTATATGGTTTTCTCATGGATACCATTATCAGAACTGGACTAAATTGAAATGGGACCAAATGGGAAGCGTCAGCTTTCTAATAAAAAAAGAATCATCAAAATCGATTCACCCAGTCAAAAGTTATGAGGTAACAAACACAAAAAAAAAAACATACAGACGAATTGATAACCTCCTCCTTTTTTGAAGTCGGTTAAAAATTCATTATTCATAAAAGAAAACGTTACGCGTTATTTTTCCAGGAATTCCGCTTTGAATTTTTGTTTATTAGGTTAGGTTTTATTGCTTTTGAGAAGTTTTTCTTTATTATTTTTATATGTTATTGAGCGACGAGACGAGCAAATCGCTTTGTTACAAGTGTTCATATGTACAAATGATTAGATTTTATCGTAGGCAATATAAATGGTTTTATAACCATTTTTATAACCATTTTGGTTATTGCTAGCAGATGTATTTCTGTTACAAGTATTCATAATATATGTAGAAATAATTAGATTTTATCGTAGGTAATGTAGCTAAGACGTTTATAACCATTTTGGTTTTTGCTAGCATGTTCGGGACTTAGTTATCGGTGCTTCTAGTCCTAGGACTAAAAAACCTCAGTAATATTATAAAAGTGAAAGTTTCTATTTTTAACTGACTTCCAAAAAGACGGAGACGGTTCTCAATTCGACTGTATGTTTATTTTTATTACCATTTAACTCTAAAACGGCTGAAAAACTTCGCATGAAATTTGGAGTAAAGGTCTTTCATGGTCTGGTCTGGTACATATCGTATCGTATCGATGAGGACTTTTTAGGTTTCATTTATGATGGTGTTTCAAATAATTCTACCAATTTTCAGCTGGGTGGGAATTTCTGTACTCTCGAATGTCTAAATTATCCCGGCTTCTTTTTATCCCGGAAACTCATTTTAACCTTGTTTTTAGCTTTTTATATTATAAATTGGTAAAAATAAAAACGAATTTAGGGCAGATCTAGTAACCACCCCCCTTTCCCCCTCTAGTTCCGCTATTCAACTCGTCATCTCTATCGGATGTCCGGACATAAAAATCAGTAGTCATAAACTTCATCGAATAAAACGGCAGTGAAATTTAAAAACTAACAAGAAAGAGGTAAAACTTGTCGTCGAAGATCGGCGATCGATGGCCGATAAATGTCGGCGAATCGTCGGTAAATGTCGGCGGAATGTCGGCCGAAGTTAGTTTTAAAACCGCTGATATGTGGGACTGAGTTAGCGGTTTGGTTGGAAACTACTAGAACTCTGGCGTAGTTAACTGTACTAAAAAAGGTAAGTTTAGGTCGAATATCTATTCCAGGGATCGTAAAGCGAGCTCTTAACGCTAGCCTAAACTGGATCACCCTAGCTTTCATTTTAGCCTACAACTTTTACTATGGGACCACTTATGTATGCTATTCGATACATATTGTCGAGAGGAACGGCTGATTTATTTTCTCGATTTCAGGGTTGGTCCTTTTGTAAAAGTTTTTCTTAACAATGAGTACTATGAGCTCTTTTCAGTTTAGCATACCCTTTTCTTATAGCCTTGTATAGGCAATCTAAAGAAAACATTTTTTTAAGTGATCCAGTAGCCAACATTTCTACAGATTATCTTTTAAAGCCTAAAAGCGTTTAAGGATAAAGTAACTTTCCGTAGGTGATTTTTTTATATCGGATCTATAGACTTCTTCTAGAATCTTCTAGGATCTACTTTCAGAGATATGTTCTACAAACAAACAAACTGTACCTCTACAGGGTTATAAGGAAAGACTATGCTAAGCCGAAAAGTGATCAACCGGGAATTCGCAGAAAAAAAAACAGCTGTTCAATAGAAAAATGTCAATAATTCAATAATAATTAATAATAATTAATAAAGAAAAATTCGACAAAATTTATGGAACAACTAATTTTTTTCGCGAATTCCGGGTTGATCCCATAATGACCCCTTTCCGGCTTAGCATACCCTTTCTTTATAACCCTGTATATAATTATAATAATATACAAGATAATGCTCGGAGCTTTGTTCCCGGTGCTTTCAGCCTTGCAGCTTCTGTAAAAAAAGCCAATAGCACTCAGGAATAATGAATTTCCAATGCTGAGAGAATTTTTAAATCAGACCAATAGGTATTTCTAGATAGTATTTTATACAAACTACCTTTTTATGATATTCTGATAGATTATTTTGCGTGTGATTCTCGTTGTGTTCGATTGTGAGAAAGAGTGCGCAAGTTGAAAGTAGATTGGTGCGAGCGAGATAGCATGCTATCAAATCCCGATCACGATAAACTTAACGTAGTCCGACGAATTTTAACTCTTTTTCACTTTTGTTTTCTTTTTTTAACCGACTTCAAAAAAGGAGGAGGTTATCAATTCGACTGTGTTTTTTTTTATTATTATTTTTTTTTATTTTTTTTTTTATATTTGTTACCTCATAACTTTTGACTGGGTGAATCGATTTTGATGATTCTTTTTTTATTAGAAAGCCGACGCTTCCCATTTGGTCCCATTTCAATTTAGTCCAGTTCTGATAATGGTATCCATGAGAAAACCATATAAGTCTTAAATTTGCATTAGCTACGTGCGCGACAAATAGATGAATAACTCAATAGTCGGTCTTTTGAAGTCGGTTTTTGTTTTTTGTTTTGTAAAAATAATGTTCTTGTTTAAACCTTTATTAGATACACTCAGATCAAGTAGAAAGGCAGATAGAGTCCCGCCTTAGATACAGGTGAAGCCAAAACTACCCTACTGCCCGTGAACGTATACTTCAAGCACACATTGACGCATAAAAACTACCCGAATCAATCGTCAATTCTTACGTCAGTTGCGCAGAGAACGTGGACAAGAAAAATAAGTAGAAATAAGGGTAGTTTCTACTTGATCTGTGTAGATACATATATTATAATTTTTCTCAATTTCAAGTAAGGAACTAACGGTTCAAAGAAATTTTACATGTTACTTAGTATAACTTTTCTGAAGCCAAATAACCTCTAAGCAATTAAGTTAACTATAACTCTCCAAAACAATTCAGCCAATTTAACCTATAAGTACAGCAGAATATAATAGACAGGCTGGTATTTAAAAGCGATTTCCAACTCTAAAGCTATACCAATAAAGGCGAGTTTAGAACAGCGGATAAAAGTTAATTTCGCAAGCGGTATTCGCTTTCTAGCGAAGTCAATCAAGTAACAAAGAGGTTCCTTCCTGTATCCATATTTTGCAAGCTGAGCCGAATCGAAACTGGCATTCTATGTTTCGTGATAGAAAAGTCGGAGACTGTATAAACAGTTGACAGGTCGTATCTGTTCGAAATTGACGAAAATAGTACGCTCAAAATAGCATCCTATGTTTTGTGATAGAAAAGTCAGAGATGACATAAACAGTTGATAGATCGTATGTTCTCGCCAATCAAGAAAATAGTCCGCTCAGGGAGCATAACCTGGCGTCTATGATTGGGAAATCTCTTTAACATATAATTTGAACAACATAAGTTTTGATACGCGCTCACGATTGGGCTTGTACAATTAATTCAAATATCTGCTCTGGGTCTGGGTGTTAGTTGTCCTTGTCTTTGAGTGTGTCATGGCATCCGACACAGGGAAACCTAGTTTGATCTAAGTGAAACGAAGTCATCTAAGTAATCTAGGTGTCTTTTAGTCGCGAGTAAATCGATTTCTTCTATAGTCACCGCGTTACCAACTGAGTCGTACGGCCATAAATCATTTCTCTATGTCTATCTCGCTCGCACTTGTGGGTCTTATGGAGCTGCATAGTGATGTGCGTAAGATGGTTATAGGCGCATATCGATAAGAATAAAATCAGATAGAAACATACGACTAACGACTACGACGACTATGACGAAGGCACTCCGACTCAGTTGGTAACGCGGTGACTATAGAAGAAATCGATTTACTCGCGACTTAAAGACACCTAGATTACTTAGATTACTTCGTTTTACTTAGATCAAACTAGGTAACGCGGTGACTATAGGCAAGCATGCTCCATCGTAGACCGTATCGTTGCTTACCATCAGGCAAAATGGCGGTTAAATGCAAGCCTATTACTTATAAAAAAAAAGTAAAACGAAAAAAAAAACCCAACACACTACAAACTAAATATTTTCCATCTTATTAGTCTATTTTGTATGAAATTCGCTAAATAATTAAGCCAGTAAATTAACCCACAACGCGTCATCCTCCAAAAATCCCACAAAAGAACTGTCCCGTCATGCGTGAAGCCATTACTTGGCGTAAATAGGGATAAACATACCGGGGCAGTCAGTGGAAGACAAACTTTGTGGCCGCTCTGGAAGACGGTGACATTTCGGGGAAATACCGAGTCAGGGGGAGTCAGCGATTGAGGAAAAACACTGGTTGAATAGTTGGCAGGTTTATTGCGGTATCTTTATTTTGTAGATTTCTGTAATTTATTTCAAACAGAAAAATGTCAATGACTCTCGATAAAATGTATGGAACAGCTGACTTTTTTCGTGATTTCTGGGTTGGACTCACAGTAAAAGTTGTTTATAATAATAAGCACTATCAGTCATTTCTGCTTAGTATACCTTTTTAGCGTTCTGTACCCAAAGGGTAACAGAGTAACAGGACCCTATTACTAAGACTCCGCTGTTCGTCCGTTTGTCTGTCTGTCCGTCTGTCACCAGCCTGTATCTCATGAACCGTGATAGTTAGACGGTTGAAATTTTCACAGATGATGTATTTCTATTGCCGCTATAACAACAAATACTAAAACAGAATAAATTAAATATTTAAGGGGGATGCTATACAGACATGATTTTATATGCCGTTTTTATGCCGTCACGGAACCCTTCGTGCGAGAGTCCGACTCACACTTGGAAGGTTTTTTATAGCCCCGTATTTCAGAGCGGTAGTTAAGTATGGCGAATTTTACTCGGGTGCTGAATGAAACCTGGTACAATTTAAATTCCTCGTTTTAGCGGATAAATCAAGTGAGACAACCCTGGATCCCGTGCTAGGTATAAAATTAGACAGTGTGACCACGTTGAGTCCAATCAATGTGGAATAGTATTTTTTTTAACCGACTTCAAAAAAGGAGGAGGTTATCAATTCGACTGTATGTTTTTTTTATTTTTTTTTATGTTCATAACTTTTGACTGGGTGAATCGATTTTGATGATTCTTTTTTTATTAGAAAGCTGACGCTTCCCATTTGGTCCCATTTAAATTTAGTCCAGTTCTGATAATGGTATCCATGAGAAAACCATATAAGTCTTAAATTTGCATTAGGTACGTGCGCGACAAATAGATGAATAACTCAATAGTCGGTCTTTTGAAGTCGGTTTTTGTTTTTTGTTTTGTAAAAATAATGTTCTTGTTACTTGCAACGCATACAGGAGAGTCTTTAGAATATAACGTGTTTGTCTGTGTGTCGGTCTGTGAAATGGTAGTTCCTAAATGGCTGAACTCTTTTTTTTTGTTTTTTTTTTTAATTTCTTAGCCTATTATTTTAAAATCAAATATCTTAAAAACCCTTAACAATCAGATAGTCATTAAACAGCTGAACAGTTTTTGGTGAATCTTAGCTAACAACAACAACACTCTCGGACGATCAAGTCACCTTTAAAAATTAAACTACTAACTAAAACAAAATTGGTACAGTCTTTTGGGTTCTAAGACGCCGCAGACAGACACAGAGAAAAACGCGTTAAACCTATAAAGACCACACTGCTTGCGTCAGAAGTTAAAAACCGTCCTATTTCATTTTAACTGGTTCCGATCCGAACCTATAAATCACGACGTCATAGCGAAAGCAAAAGTTATTGATTTGATGATGATTGGCATCATTAGCTGAACTAAAAATTACAAAATCTTAACGTGATCAACCTGTAACAAAGATATGTGTATTAGGATTTACGCACGGAATAAAAACGCGCGTAACGACGTGCGTAAATGATGCGTGAAATGTAAACAACGTACCGCGGTCCGTGCGCCTCGTTTCACTGTGTAATGTTGTCAATGTAATGTGATATGTGTCCTGTGTATGTCACGTGTTTATTATTTTTAACCGTCTTCAAAAAAGGAGGAGGTTATCAATTCGTCTGTATGTTTTTTTTTATTTTTTATTTTTTTTTTATGTTTGTTACCTCATAACTTTTGACTGGGTGAATCGATTTTGATAACTCTTTTTTTATTAGAAAAATGACGCTTCCCATTTGGTCCCATTTCAATTTAGTCCAGTTCTGATAATGGCATCCATGAGAAAACCATATAAGTCTTAAATTTGCATTAAGTACGTGCGCGACAAATAGATGAATAACTCAATTAATAGTCGGTCTTTTGAAGTCGGTTTTTGTTTTATAACCGACTTCGAAAAAGGAGGAGGTTATCAATTCGTCTGTATGTTTTTTTTTTTGTTTTGTAAAAATAATGTTCTTGTTAAGCTAGAGCTATGTGCCGCGGCTGGACTCGCTACCTTACAAGAATTTCTAAGACTTAAGACCTAAACAAAAACGCACAAAAATGAGGCACCCAAGGCTTTTCAAGGTCAGAGTGAACAGGTATCTTCTAAATATGCGTGCTTCATCTTCGACCACATCGTCGCTTGCCAACAGGCGAGTTGGTCAAATGCGGATCTATTCATTATAATTTATTTTTCTGCATGCGCAATCAACTAGTTTTATTATCTTTGAGATTAAGGACGGATCGCAGATTAAGTAACACTGCAATTTAACGTACCTTTTAAAGTACTGTTACGATCAAAAGTTCATCAACCGGTATCGTACCTGAAAAAGATAAAAATAAAGCATCAATTTTATAAAAAAGTTTTCAAAGCAACGAAAAGTGTTTTATTAAACTACGTTAATTAATATTAATTAAGAGAAAATATTCCATTCTCGCTCCGGTTTGGGATGGATATGAATTTTCACCCTTTTTGTTAGGTACCTACCTTTATTATTAGTAGGAATAGTGGTGTAGAGGTCAGTTTTTTCCGGATGTTTTTGGCGGACTTTGACGGATTGAAAATCAAACTCGGTACAATACACTAGTTATTTACTAAAAATTATTTGCGATTTGTAAATTCCACAATTTAGGCGTTTACAAATTTTTTTCATTTTGACATTGTCTGGAATTTTTGCCAAACGTTTCAGGACGTTCAACCCCTCAACAGAAGATAGGAACTGTAGATCGGTCTAAACAAGTACAAGTATTAAAATAAAAAATTGGATCCTTGACAAGCAGATTATCAATAGCACTTTTAATAGTCACCTTTCAAACAAAAAATCATCAAAATCGTTCTACAGTGCTACAAACAGACACACGGACACCCATGGTAAACTGACATGACCCTCATTTTTCGCCGGACTTTAAAATCACTGTCTCTTAGCTACAAAATATGCCGGATACTCGTACCACACTTCTCACTCACTTACTTTTACTAAAGCCAGTTTTTACATAATTACACTCCCGCACTGGTATAAAACCTTTTAACATGATAATCGAGGTACCTTTAAAAGGGTAGGTACAACCCTTAAAGGGTACTTAATTATTACTAAGTCTGGATATGAAACAAGGTACCAATGCTTCAATTCTTGTGGCGATTTGTTAGATATATTATTTGTAGTCCGTACTCGGCATAAAATCGAAATTTTACCGGTATTTTTTATAATTTTCCGGCATAAATAGTCTTAAACTTATGCGCATCCTTAGTTATGATAGCGTGCAATAAGTCAAAAATACAAGTAAAATTAAAAAGTCAAGCACACAATTTTTGAAATACGAATAAAATTATGATTATTCAAATAGTCGGGGAGCTACCATTCTAAAAGTAGGTACACTAGTTTATGCTGCAACCGGAATGTGAGATGCAGCGGCCATCATTCAAGCCAACTCATCAAACATTCTGGAAACTACGATTTATCTTCAGGATTCCATTTACTAGCATGTAAGCTCACCGCCACACAACTTGCAATTTCGATGTAGGTTGCGAGCCACTGACGTTTTTAGTTACGAGTTCGGATTAAGAGTTTAACAGACGCCAATGACCTTGGGCATTCGACGTACAGTTATGTTTAGCGCCATCTAGTGACCCAAGCTCGTAACTCTTGAACATTTAGCTAGCATTCGTCAATGACTACCAAATATGCAGACGAACCTCAGGGCAAAATATTTCTGCCTAAAGTGTGTGTTCCTCTATAATGTTATGAAAAGGTTTTTATCCATAAAATAAAATTAAAAATGATATTTTCAATTTGTATACATATTCTAATAAAATAAAATCGTAACCAGCACAACTGATTAAAAAAAACGAAAGGTGACTTACTGAATCATCACGAAATCTCAAAAACTATTAGACCTACGAAGCTGAAATTTGGTAGGTAGGTAGATTATAGGTAGGAGGCGTCAGCTGAGAATGGATTTTACGACTTTGTCCAAACAGTAGCCCCGCGGCCACCGCGTTTCAGGCCTTACTTATGGACGATGCTTAGCAGTTGTTAAGATTGACAATTGTCATTTAATTTAATACAAAAATGTAGTGTGCAGTACTAGGCAATGACTATTAACTTTTCGAAAACTTTATAAGTATAGGCTTTTTGTGTTTAGTTGCGCGTGATCAAGTTTCTACCTATGTAGTTAAGTAATTTTGGATTAAAATTATATGCAACTTAATTGCTGTCTCAACGAAATAATTAACAATACAAAATGTTTATCTTCGAATAAAATACAATACATGTAGTTTTAATTCCAGCCGTTGAAGCCACCAAAAATCTTTTACAAAAATTTGATGTCCTCAAGTAAATAAAACCGACATTAGCTCCCGCACTATTTCCGCCAATGTCTTGCAGTAAGCGGGTTGTGGTCCATAACTCAATATTTGAGCGATTGGACGTTGGTCGAAGTTGGGGCAAATGTTGGCCATTGAATAACGTAGGTAAGTTTTGGTGCAAATATTGGCTTAAGAATTTCCAATGGATGCAGTGGTCAAGTTGGTTGGATAAATGTTGCTTTTGTTTATACAGGGTTAAAGGAAAGGAAAGGGTATGCTAAGCCGAAAGGGGCTCATAGTACTCATCATTATGAACAACTTTTACTATTCGACCAGCCCTGAAACCGCAAACATGAACATTATTTTTACAAAACAAAAAACAAAAACCAACTTCAAAAGACCGACTATTGAGTTATTCATCGATTTGTCGCGCACGTACTTGATGAAAATTTAAGACTTATATGGTTTTCTCATGGATACCATTATCAGAACTGGACTAAATTGAAATGGGACCAAATGGGAAGCGTCAGCTTTCTAATAAAAAAAGAATTATCAAAATCGATTCACCCAGTCCAAAGTTATGAGGTAACAAACATAAAAAAAAAAAAAAAAACATACAGAATTGATAACCTCCTCCTTTTTTGAAGTCGGTTAAAAAGTAGCTGTTTATTAAAAAATGTCAATGACACTTAAAATGTCAACATTCCCGGGCTGGTGCTATAGTAAAAGTTGTTTGTAAAGAGGAGTACTATGAGTCCTTTTCGGCTCAGTAGGTATATCCTTTCCTAATACCCCTGTATATAAAGTTGTAGTTATTGAAAGAAGCAACAGAGCATGTAATGTATAAACGGGAAGCTCAATCAATATTTCTGCTGACACATGTATATTTTGAATCACAAGATGAAAATCGGAACCAGTGAAAATCAGATAAAGCTAGTGGGAAAGATCGCATCGCGGTTATCTGACTGAAGCCATGATTTTATACGTAAGATGTAGAATGTCCTTTGCTTCGTTTTTTGTGTACGTTCTCTATGCAACGTCGGTAATAGATTAATTACACGTAACGAGTACAGTGGCGAGACAGTGCCTTAGACGAGTACTCGGTTTGGATAGACATTTTGACGAGGCGAGACAGTCACTAAAATCATGATTTGTTTGCTCGGCCGAGTATGCCATTTACTGTCTCGCCACTGTACTCGTTACGTGTAATCAACTCATAAATTGACGAGCGAGTCGAGTATAGGTGGTTTTGATGTGTCATTGCTTGCGTCTTGTGTACGTACGTGAAAGATCTTGGCGGCTTCACCTAAATTTAAAGCTCCATCTTTATATCTAAGTTTATCTGAACTAGTGAAGCAAGACTTACTGAAATCCGTTCCTGAATGTCTCGATATCATCTCTGTAGTGCATTTTCAACATTTTATTGAATAAAAACCTGTACCTATTTTATATGTGACAACTCAGCATATTCCGGTGAGTCTAGAAGAATGAAATGTTGACAAATTCATGTTAAAACAATACTAACGCTACAAAAAGATTTTCTTATTCGGCATGGGGGCGATAGGTCCCGCACTAGCGTCCACAAAGGGTGCTTTGCGCGTTTCCCCCTTACCAGAGACTACCCGAGCCAACCCAGCTCCTTAAAAAAAAGACGTGTGGCACTCGGGGACTGCCGCGGTAAAGCTATTGCATAGCATTTTTTATCAACTTATGCAATTATATCTAATTATAATTATTTCATTAACCAATGCCACCTAGAGGCGAGTTGCTGATTTAAAGAGACAAGCGTCATATTTCCAAAAGTCATTAAAAGTTCTGCTATTCATCGATAGATGGCAAAACTAAAAAGTATCACCGCTGTGCCGGTCGGAGTGGGGGGTGTTAGGCTAAGGTTATTTTTGTTACGGAATTTCTGGATTACGGATATGCGCCTATAACCATCTTACGCACTTCACTATCACCCACAAGTGCGAGCGAGATAGACATAGAGAAATGATTTATGGCCGCACGACTCAGTTGGTAACGCGGTGACTATAGTAGTAAATACACGTTAGTCTACAATTCTTTCATCACTTTATTTGCCTCTCACAAATTCAGAATCCATTTTTTAGTGCGAGACCGTGTAAACGACAAAAACTGTTTGCTTTCAGTGCGTATTAATATTTCATGCGGCGGACTATGTGCTTACTGAATATATACAGAACGCAGTACGTAATCTCATGCTGAAGGGGAAATAGTGAAGAAACGATGGGGTTATAAGGAAAGGGTATGATAAGCTGAAAAGGACTCATGGTGCTTATCATAATGAACAACTTTTAGTGGGGCCAACCATGACATCGTGATAAAAAATTAGCAGTTCTCCATACAGACAGGGTTATAAAGAAAGGGTATACTAAGCCGAAGAGGGTTCATACTGTTTATTATGAACAACTTTTATTGTGAGGCCAACCGTGACATAGCGAAAAAAAATCACCTATTCCATAAATTCTGTCGAGTGAACTCGAGTGTCATCGACATTTTTGTATATTTTGTGTATTGATGATAAAATTTGTAATAAAGATAGCACATGCCTTTTACTAACACCAATTTTTTATTATCACCTTGCTGGTGAATTTGCAGAGCGCAGCTTTGTCATCCACAAGAAAATCTCTTTTATCATTTTTTTTTTCTTTTTTTTAATATTTCGTCCCGACTTCAGACGCCGCTTTCCATTAACTCTGCAGCTACGTCATATTGAGTTGACCCAAAAATTATACACTCTTTGATAAAAGCCGCTTTACTTTGCTGAAATACGCCGATCTTGGCTTTAAAGCGATGTAAGCGATTGATAGAAAGATCAACCGACCAAAAGGGCTGGTTGACCTCGGCCGGAGTATTCGTTTGTTATTTAACGAGGTAACGTTGCCGGTTTACTTATTTACCGCGGATACTGAATTATTATTGAGCTCTTTATTTTATCTGTCATATCAAATTTATAAAGTGTTAAGGAAATGGCTCTAGTACTCATCATTATGAACAACTTTTAGTATGACACCAACCCGGAATTCGCGAAATAAAATCAGCTGTTCCATACATTTTGCCGTGTCATTGACATTTTTCTACGAAACAGCTGTTTTTTTGTTTCTTTGCTTATTTCTGTGGATTTCTACATTCAAGCTTGCGAATATATTCATATAGGTACTCAATTACTCATTCATGAAAGTACTAAGCCAGTTAATAAACTTTTTACTTTATTCTCGTACCATTAAAACCAGAGCAATATTCGACTGAGAGACCTCGCTACTCTCGGTGAATTAGAAGAACTCGTCCTGAACTTCCAAAGTTGACAAACATCGACCAACTCTGATAATCACCTTGTAATTGAGTAACTCTCCACCAAACTTTTCTTACTATTTTTACTTTTTTTTTGCTCCACAATTTTTTTTGTTGCCCTGTTAGTTTCTGTGGATTTCTATACATTTAAGCTTGCGAATATATTCATATACGTACTTATTCATGAAAGTACTAAATTTGCCAGTTAATACACTTTTCACTTTAGTACAATGGAAAAATATAAAAATATAAAAAAAAATCAGAGCCAATATTCGATTGAGAGACCTCGCTACTCCCGGTCAATTAGGTTAGAACTCGTCCTGAACTTCCAAAGTTGACAAACACCGATTTTGATAATCACCTTGTAATTGAATAATTCTCCACAAAGCTTTAATTACCTATCAAATGAATTTCAGTTGCTTCCTTCATCAACCCAATTTTCCTTTGAAATACTTTTGAGAGAATCTGACACCCGCAACCCTCAATTATGTCGGATGTGAGCAGAGATTACGTAGCTGGTGGATGGCTCGTACGTGTTTACTCGTGGACAAAAATGCTGCGCGCAAAATGCATAGCGTGTGATAAATAAGTAACGTAACATAGTATAGGCTGAGTAATTAGCCCTGGAGTAAGAATTTTAGGCCGCTTGAAGGATATAAAATGATCATTATAAATTCTAAGGAAAGGTCATATAATATCAAATATTCCGTGGAAATATTGTAAGGTATGTTATACTTCTTTAATTTTTGAGTAAATATTACTTAAAAAGAAGGAAAATATTATTAAAAATATTAATATTATTACTTAAACATATTACTTTAAAGAAGGCTACATAACAATTTTTTTGTCAAAGTATCAAGAAACTTGCTTGCGAAATAACTTCCGACTGGTTGATTCTTTAAGCCAATTTTAAGATTGAATTTCGAGCTGTCCTATCATAATTATGTATAAGCGAAACAAACTCGCATCGCGCTCGGCGCCGTAAGTTGTATTTCAGAGGTTATCCCTCTGCAAGCGCGATCTACTCGTTTTATCATCTTTGGATGTGGGGACGCCTCCGGCCATCGCCCATCGTCCTATTTCCTTTGAAACTTACAAACTCAAGGGTTAAAACGTAGTTCACCAACTTCAAGGGCTTTTGGCCACAGTGCGGGGATAATCAAAGCAGAAGGGTAACTTAAAACAACATGTGTAATATGAGCCCTGAAGCCCGACCAGAGCAGGCGCCTGTGTGAGTAAAACGGCGATAGTAATTTATTGCTATCTCGCTTGTTCAAGTGCAAAAAGTTAAACTCTTGAGATTGTTAGATAGATGATCTCTTTATTGTTCACACCGAAAATAATAGACAAAAAAGAATCATTAAACTTGAAACTAGTGCAACAAATGGCGGCCTTATCGCTAAGAGCGAACTCTTCCAGGCAACCTTAGGATAGAGGATATACATAGACAAAAATAGAAAAACATTAAAAAAATAAGTTGGTGGATTTTTACTGCAATAAAATTGTGTCATATACATACTTAGTTTCTAGTAAGTAGGATATGATGTGACCTCGAAGTTTTCTTTTTAAAATTCTGAACATTCTGTATAATATTGTAACTAGAGTGTTACAAGCTTTTGTTGAAATTGCCGTGTTAGTAGCAATGTCTGTGTAGGTTATATCTTGCAACTGAATTTTGACCCACTTCCCGATGTCCGATTGAGCTGAAATTTGGTATACCTGTGTAACTCCGATGACAATGCAATAAAACCTTATTATCATTTTTTTTTTAGTAGTAGGTACATTTAATTTGTAGATCTATAAAGTTGTAACGGATCCCCGTTGCTTCCTAAATAAAACTTCAGAATGTTCTTAGTGGACTGTATTTCACTTACTGTTAACTTGGCTTTTTACAGAAACTCGATCCGTTTATATTGCTGAATTGGGTCGGTTAGGTATACGATTCTAACCTAATCATTTTCCTTAATCTAACTTAAACATAATCGAGCCATGATTGGTTGTGACTCTATACAACTAATAATAAGAATAATCGAGCTAAATCAGAGTACCATTATTTCGTCCGCTACTAAAGTAAATGAATTGCTTGATTGATTCAACTCATTACGTTCAACTGTGACCCGTGTTAAAAGCAAAAAGTTGTAAAGTGTCGCTTGCATGTCCTTTCTGGGCACTGGGATTGAACGAGATTTGTTTGCTAGCAGTTAATTAATTGCTTTTGAGTAACTTGAAACTACAAATTACTCGAATACGGTTGCAATTGATTTATTTGACCTTTTGGAGAAACGTAGCGTTGAATCTTTGCATTTGTGAAAAGGGGCGAACTAAGGTAGAAGAAATTTTCCGACGTTGACGATATGGGCCTCTATTATGGCGAGTGAGGTTTTATATTGATCACTGTCGCTGTCATTCAACATAATTATCATCATACGCAACCTTTAATCCTCCCACTGCTGGGATACAGGTCTACCCTCGAAGGGTGATTAGGCCGTATTCCAGCACGCTGGCCAAGCGCGGATTGGTGGATTCACATACGCCATTGATTTGTTTCTCCGGACGTGTGCAGGTTTCCTCACGATGTTTTCCTTCTACGAAAAGCCAGTGGTATGTAAAGTCGTACATAAGTCCCAAAGAACTCATTGGTACGACTCGGGGTCTGAACTTGCCACCTCAAGAATGCGAAGCGGCTGTTCTCCCACTGAGCCACCACGGCTTCGTTAGAAACTAATTAATTACTTTTTAACCGAGATGGTTTCCATTTCTTCGTATTTTTTTATTCGACTATAGGCTTTTCTACCGCCATCTCGCCTGATGGTAAGCAATGATGCGGTCTACGATGAAGCACGCGCACCAACAAGCATTGTTATCGAAGTTACCAAGTTAGTATACCAAATTTCAGCTCAATCGGACAGTTCCAGTTCCAGTTCAGAGTTCCAAGATTCCACCCGAACAAACATAATTAATATGTAGTTACATACATTACAAGTTAATAAAAGCTTGTAACTTGTAAAAGTTAACTGCATCGGTCGAGCGAGAGGAACTGCACATACTGTCCCTCTCTTTAGCAGGAGGCAACTCTTCTCGCTAACAAACAAACATTTTTGCAACCTTTTAGATATAAAGAATTTTGATTTTTTATTTTTATGAACATAGTACATACATATTTTTTTTAAGTGAGTCTAAGTAAAGGTGAAATTTGTCCAACAAATATTTAACTGACGCGACGTTCTGTATTTCTATTATACGTAACGTTTCACACTCATAGCTCCCCACTAGGATACCCTGTGTCGGGATGCCATGGAACACACACACAAGGACAACTAACACCCAGACCCAGAACAGATAATTAAATTCTTCATTCAAACATCTGCTCGGCCGGGAATCGAGCCCGGGACCTCTGGCATATAAGGCGGATATACCGCTGAGCCAAACAGGTCGTCAAAATGATGTTATAGTCTAAATGAGTGAATATACAATACAATAGCTCGTACACACTAACACAACAACTTTGGCAATTTTGAACAATTTTGACAGTAAATACAGGGTTATTCATAAAGGGTATGCTAAGCCGAAAAGGGCTCGTAGTACTTATCATTATGAACAACTTTTACTATGGGAACAACCCGAAATTCGCGAAAAAAAAAACAGCTGTTCCATAGAAAAATGTCACTGACACTCGACAAAATGTATGGAACACCTGATTTTTTTCGGGTTGGTCCCATAGTAAAAGTTGTTCATAATGATGAGTACTATGAGCCCTTTTCGGCTTAGCATACCCTTTATGAATAACCCTATATATGTCAAAATATACATAATACAACAAAATATGTCGTTCCACCCGAGCCTTCCAGAGTTATGCGCTCATAAACCGGAAGTGGCACGATATACCGTTTGAAATATGTCGAGATGCCACTATGTCGTCTTGAGTAATCTTGATGAAGATGGCGACTATTCGAGACATCTTCAAATATTTGTATAATCTGATCTTTTGTATTTGTTTTGGCAATAGAAATACGTCATCTGTGAAAATTTCAACTGTGCAACTATCACGGTTCATGAGATACAGCCTGGTGACAGGCGGACAGCGAAGTCTTAGTAATAAGGTCCCGTTTTACCCTTTGGGTACGGAACCCTAAAAACACATCCAAATCCGTTCACCCGAGCTACGATGCCACACACATTTATGTGCATTTAGCGATCAACCTTGTAACACCGCTCATTTTGCGTCGTAGGTTAAAATACACTAAATCTATTCACACCCGAATAACACACTTAATTTTACGAGTTTTTCAAAAACACTGCCCTCAGGTTGAACAAAGGTGACACCATACACCTTCATGTATATGAGAGCTGTAAAGACTGAAAGACTTTTTCAATGTAGGTTGAGAGATACTGGTGAATCTTATCACGACTAACGACGTAAATAAAATTCAACACGTTTTAATCGACAATTAAATAAAAAAAAACATTACGTAGCATGTAGCATGTATTATGATTGTAATCAATAAATAATAATAAAACTTATTGACTTTTTTTTTGTTATAGGCTTGCGTTTGACCTCCATCTTGTTTGATGGAAAGCAATGATGCGGTCTACAATGGAGCACGCTTGGCGAGAAGGAACCGATAAATAATAATAATAATTGTAGGTATAAGAGGGACTTTCAAATAGCCACTGCCTACTAAAAAAGATAACTCTAAGAAATTAAACAAACAAATGGTTTCACACCCTTTAGATTTAGCTAGACACTTTTAGTCCTAATCATCTCGTAACAAAATTATCCCTCAGCTCCCGAACTAATTTCTTCAGAACCCAGAGCTAAATTATTTGAGATTGCATACTGTAGAAACAAAAGGCATGTTTTATACAAACACCGAGTTAATTTAAGGCCGCAATGTACGTAAACGTAAAATTTCATTTAGAAGAACGTTAAACATTAATTAGAGACGAACAGATTCACAACTTGGAAGAAGTATAATAGAAAAGTAGCATGATGAAAAGCGGCGATGAAGAAAAATAGATTAGGTTTATTTTATTTCATAATTTAAAAAAAAATACAATATTTCGCGATTTGTCTATTATTTTTTATGAAACTTGCGACAATAATTAAGTGTCTTTTTTGTTATAATTAAACACGGGAATACTCACGTAAAAATTAAGTCATTTACTACGACGAACGAAACGAGACGCAACCGCGAGCGCGTCACGTTTGTAAACTCACATGATGAAGGTCACCGAATGTGACCAAAACTTGTCGTAGTAGACGACTTAATTTTTACGTGAGTATTCCCATGTTTAATTATAACAAAAATGTGTGAGTAAAAAGGAATGCTCACGGTTTATTGAGTCTGATACTTCGACTAGTATAAATCAGTAAAGAAAACGTTTAGTTTCTAAAGACACAAAACGATAAAGAAGAAGCGTTCGGTGACTTGTTCGTTGTTTTGCACAGGGCGCGACGATCCGCAATAACATACAAACAATACCAAAAACTCGAACAAACGCAAGCCACGAAAAAAAATCTCAGACCGGGTAAACCGCTATTATACATTTATTACAGTAAGTACATTTTAAACCATAACCGCCTTAAAACAACAATCGTGTAAACGGCCTTTTAACGGCGCAGTTTGTACTGTACTGAAATTATAATCAACCCTCTTGTAAACTAACAAACAACAAAACAATTGTAAACAACTCTTTTGAATAAGAAAGTTTTATTAAATTTATTAAATTTATTAAGTTTTATTATTATTTTTTTAAATAATTTTTGCCACACGGGCAAAAACTACTTTTTGATTATTAATTTTTTGTAAATTTCTTAGTTTTATTTAGTTTAGTTTGTTAGTTTAAATTTAAGATGTAAATATATTTTATGTATTATAAAATAAAGTATGTTTGTTGTTGTTTCAAAAAAAAAAAAAAAAAAATAAGAAAGTTGTCCAAAGTTGAGTATCTGTTCTCTTTACTCTGTAACATAAAGAGCAAAACCTCTGTTTTACTCGTGTCACAGAACGTGGTGACGGTCTAATTACGAATTCAAACTCGCATAAAGAGCAAGAAAATCAATTTCCTTCTCTCTTACACGTATTTAATACTTTTAGGTTTTACTAGCAGCGTCTCGCGTAGTGGTGTCAGCCATTTAGCTGTGTGGTGAAAAATGATGAGAAACGGTGAAAATTACGAAAAACGGTGGAAATTATGAAAAGATAATGAATAATTTTGTTACTTTTCGTTTTGCTCTATGCTTTGGAATAATTAGAATATTATTTTCCAGTTCTCTTCTACATAATCTTTTTCTTTCTTTTAAATTGATTTTTTTTATAGTTTTCTTTTGCGGTGGTTATGTAATTTTTTTTACTTTTTATTTCAGTTGGCACCTAGTCTTGAAGGCAGTTTTTTTTGTAAAAAATAATTTTATTAGCAATTTCAATCAAGGTAAATTATGAACTTTCCTCAGACAGATGACGTAATTTTTAACTTAATTACTTTGTTCTTATTTGATGAACAAACTCGAAGGTGGCTGGAGGACGAACAAGGTAATCTTTAGGCGCGGTCAGACTCAACTCAATCTTTAATTACCCCACTGCTGGGTCAGCGGCGGCCTTACCCATTGCGAGGCCCCTGGCAGCAGCAGGTCTTTGCGAGGCCCTTTGTCTTTCGTGGAAAGTACGTGATGCGAAAGTAGGTCTGGTGGTTTGGTTTAGGTATTTGTCGTGTTTGACGAGAAATGCTAGTTATACAATTTTTTTTTATAAAATAAAATTTGAGTTTTCAAATATTTTACAATGAAAGATTTTCACCGCATTTCATTCCATTCCATTCACACTAGCGATTCTCACGAGCGATTTCTCAGCGATGCGAGAAGTGTTTCAAGGCGCGATATTCAAGTACTACTGAAATGTTCAATTATGTTTTGTATGAATGAATGAAACTAACTTTATTTTCTTCATAAATAAGAATTAAAGTTAAAAGTTTTAATTCAGACTTGATACATTTTTAACAAATATTTATATATATTAGCTTGGGTTGTTGCGCGAGGCCCCTCCAAGCGCGAGGCCCTGCGCGATTGCACAGTTCGCACCCCCCTAAGGCCGCCACTGGCTGGGATAACAGATTCTCCTACTGTATTACTACTTACTACGGCTCATTAGATCTGATTGGGAGCAAAAAACTGGCAAGATGGCGGTCAAACGTAAGTCTATTTATCGTACAAAAAAAACGTATTTAATACATGAGCTAGTAGATTTCAAACAAAGTAACTAACTAACGAACAAAGATTAAACCTTTCATTTGATTTACTAGGTTAGAGCGAGATGGCAATATATAGCATAATTTAAAATAGCACACTTGTTCAAAGCTCCGATCTGACCGCGCCTTTATCAAGGTAAGGTTTCAAATTACCTCGTTTATGAATATGTTTTACTAGAAATCTAAGATTAAAAAAAGAAGAATGAAAGATGGAGCACTACTAGATTTAGGTGAAGCCAAGTACTCTACATTCGCACGTACATATACAAACTCTATAGTACCGCGAGTAGAGTATTGATATGTCAATAGATACTTAGATGGATTTTAAATAAACTCTTTATTGTTCACACCAGAAATTACGAATAAAAAGGATCATAACAGTACCACATTGATGCCTTACGTACGTAAGTACGCACGAGAGATCGCTCTTAGCGATAAAGCCGCCAGTTGCTGCACTAGTTTTAAACAATTATCCTATAGTTTGTAATTTCTAGTGTAAACAATAAAGGCCTACCTAGGTTTACCTATCTACGCATATCTGTTTCTACTAGCAAAGTAGTGTAATTCTTGGCTTCGCCCATAATAATCTAACGCAATGCTCCATCTTTTTCTAGGTTCATCTGAGGAATAAATCTAGACAATTTTGAAGGGTTTCGTTTGAAATTCTGAAACTGCAAATGCTTTGTGATGTTGGAGCTAATCAGTGCAATTGTCTTAATTCAAACTTCGTATGTTATATTTGTAAAGGGTTTAACTTTAACTTTAAAGCATGTCATTTTGGACAATTAATTTCAATTTTGTTTGTCAAATTCTGAAGTTAATGCTTTGGTTGCATTTACCTAAACTAATATTTTAATGTTATGAATGAAACTAAAACCAAATTATTTAATACTAGTGACCTGCCCCGGCTTCGCACGGGTATGAAATATAGCCTATGTTACTTGCTTATAACTTACTAGCTGTTCCCTGCCACGCATCGCTGTGGATAAAAAAAAATAAAGCCTATGTTACTTTGGGATAATGTAGCATTCGAATGGTCCCCCCCGAATGGGTTCCCGCCTTTCCGTGGCGGGGGGGATAAGTAGCCGTGGCACTGAGCCCGGTGAAACGAAGAGGAACCCGAGGTGGGGCCTTCCGCGTGTCCCTCTGGCAGCAGAGGGCTGATTAGCAGAGGGCACAGCGGATGAGCCGGGGTCTGAGCGATGGCTCGGACCACCAGGGGGGTTTTCCTTGTGCTCCTCGCCGCGTGTGGGTCGCGGTCGGGAGTGCAAGGAAAGGAGGAGGGTCTGAGTGTGGTGGACGCCGGGGGATGCGGCGCTCCACACTTGGACGGTGGCATTGCTGCCGCCGGTGACGAGTGTGGTGGACGCTGGAGGAAACGGCGCTCCACGCTCGGGCGGTGACAGCGGTGCCACCAGGAGGGTTTTCCTTGTGCTCCTCGCCGCGTGTGGGTCGCGGTCGGGAGTGCAAGGGAAAGAGGAGGGTTCCTTTTGCACCTCGCCGCGTGAGATTTGCGGCCGGGTGTGAAAGGAACGTGGGCTTAAGGCGGGGTGGGTGGTGCTAACCACACTGCCCACCACGTGCGAGCGAGCGGGGCTGGGGAGCGAGAGGGCGGTTCGCCCGTCTCCTTGCTCCTCGGCAGTGGGGTTGCCGGTAGAGTCGGGGGACTCTCCCGGCCTGCACGACCCCACACTGTCTGGGGGGTGATCCTGGGGAACAGGGTCACCCCGCCATGGGTGCAGGGGGCCCTAATCGGGCCCGTCGCCGGGGCAAGGTGGTCAATGCTAACGCGACACCACCTTGCCCTACCAGGCGGACGATGAATTCCCCAGTGGTTTTAGTGGGTATGCCGCCACTAGGGCGGAGACTCCCACATAACCACCCTGCCTCCCCCGGGGCGGGCGTGGTATCCATAAAGGATTTCCACTAGGTAAACAAAAAAAAAAAAAAAGCATTCGAATGGTGAAAGAATTTTTGAAATCGGTCCAGTAGTTTTTGAGTTTATTCCACACAAACATACAAAAATACAAATCTTTCCTCTTTATAATATTAGTATAGATAACTTGCTTGCTTGATTTTTTTTTTGAAATAGGTCTTGTAGTTTTTGAGTGTATTCATTAAAAACATACAAAAATACTTATCTTTTCTCTTTTAATATTAGATTTTATAAATGCTAGCATGGCCAAAGTTGTGAGGCTTTAGTTGAAAAATCTAATTTTTCTAAAAGTATTGATGTCCTTGTCTAATAGATTGCAATGACAAAGACAGGTATATTTTAGTTAGTTTAGATCTGTCAAATAGCTTTTAAACTTTTGCCCTTTGAGTTTGTTTGTTATGCTTTCACGCCTTAGGTACTAAACCGATCATAATGAAACTTTGCATAGAATAGGACATAGGCTACTTTTGATCATCATCATCATCACCATTTTTCATCACCGGGTGGAACTGCAAGGCACAGCTTTAAAGGATTTTAAAGGGCATGCTAAGCCGAAAAAAGCTCATAGTACTCATCATTATGAACAACTTTTATTTTGGGACCAACCCGGAATTCGCGAGAAAAAAATCTGCTTTTCTATAAAAGTGTCAATGACACTCGACGAAATGTAACAGCTGATATTTTTTCGCGAATCCTGGGTTGGTCCCGTAGTAAAAGTTGTTCATAATGATGAGTACTATAAGACCTATTCGGTTAAGCATACCCTTTTCTTATAACCCTGTATTGCTCGATTAAACACTAGATTATATTATTAGATAGATTAGAATTGCAAGTAAAACCGCGCAACATCACTAGTCTTAGTTTTATCGATTTAAATTGACCGCTTTTGACCTTTCTTCCACTCAATGTTATACTAATTTAGACTAAGAACAAGAAAACCGCAAGAAATTCTCCAAATAACTTGGATAAATAAATTTAACAACTTACGATTGTGTGACTTTCTAGAGAAAAACAAGAACATTATTTTTACAAAACAAAAAAACAAAAACCGACTTCAAAAGACCGACTATTGAGTTATTCATCTATTTGTCGCGCACGAACTTAATGCAAATTTAAGACTTATATGGTTTTCTCATGGATACCATTATCAGAACTGGACTAAATTGAAATGGGACCAAATGGGAAGCGTCAGCTTTCTAATAAAAAAAGAATCATGAAAATCGATTCACCCAGTCAAAAGTTATGAGGTAACAAACATAAAAAAAAAAATTAAAAAAAAAAATACAGACGAATTGATAACCTCCTCCTTTTTTGAAGTCGGTTAATAAACCGAGACTGACAAGTTTTTTTAAAACATTCCTATAAAAGTTCGTGGAAAAAAGTCTTTCAATTAAAGTAACATAAATAGACATAAACATAATAGAAATAAATGTATTATACATGCCTTCTCGCAAGAACTTGCCGCAATATATTGCTGACAGAACTTGCACACACAGTGTCACACTATTATAATATACAACGCAGGAAGTGACGAGCGTCGCGTTTGCAGTCATTTTTGAAAAAGATTATGTGTACGTGTACAGGATATGTATGAAATTATATTTGAAGAATCCGACTTGATATTAGCACTTTAATATTGAAGTATCCATATCTATTTACCAGAACTAAAAAAAGATTTTTTAACGATGGGAAGATCTTTGCAGAAGCTGCAAGTATTATAGTAAACTTGCCATCATTTTTTTAACACGCTTTTATTAGCTTCACCTGTATGTTTGTATGTTTGTATGTTTGTATGTTTGTATGTTTGTATGTAACCGACTCCTTTGAGCGCGTTTTTGACCCACTTTAAACGGTCAGATTTCTTTCAAACTTTGTAGATATATCGAGGACCGATGACAATACACTAAACAAATCGTGTTTTTTAGTTTTTTTAACTATTAATTTGTTTAACACGCTTTTTCTATAAAGTTTCTTTAACTTTTAATACCGTTTAACTTACAAATGGTAATTTCGTCATTCGTGTCAGAGAACAGAGTGGCGCAGTGGAAGCGTGCTGGGCTCATAACCCAGAGGTCCCTGGATCGAAACCACGCGCTAGAAATCTTTTTGCTCAATATTTTTTTGTTACGCATCAATTTTATTTTATGAGGTCAAAGGATCGAAACCACGCGGCTACAAATCTTTTTGCTCAATATTTTTTGTTACGCATCAATTTTATTTTTAATTTGCTTGAGCAGACGGCCAAAATCGGATAACACCAACACATTTGTACATATTAATAATGGTTAATAGTTAGCAAATCGAACTAAAAAGCGAAAAATAAATAATAGTTAAAAAAAAACTAAAAAAACACGCTTTTTATAAAAAACCGAACTAAAAAAATAGAAAATAAAATTTTATAAATTTAAATTAAGAATAGAGTTGAAAATTTCAATAAATATAAATTAATAATAGTGTAAATAAATAAATATATGTATTTTATTTTTAAAAAAGCGTGGGGTGCTTTCTAAGATATTATCAAAATGCTAATCACTCTACTCATGTCTGTCAATACAAAATGTATCTACAAAATATATAATATCTATTGACCCATGCACCCCACGCTTTTTAAAAATAAAATACATATATTTATTTATTTACACTATTATTAATTTATATTTATTGAAATTTTCAACTCTATTCTTAATTTAAATTTATAAAATTTTATTTTCTATTTTTTTAGTTCGGTTTTTTTTTACTAACAGAAATCAAGACACTTTGTATATTTCAATATTAAATCTGATCAAACATTTTAATTCAAGTAAAAAAAATTGTCTTAGGATTTTTTTGTCTAAATCAACTTGCGCAATTTCTTGCAGGTCTAAACGTCGCTTTACTATTAAGACTCACTTGCTTGAAGCCATTATATTCTTGAACAAATTCAAGCGTGTTAGAGCCATAGAATTTTGTCTGATGTCTAAAACTTTTTGAATCATTACTGCGATTCTCAAACTTTTCCATATACCTAGTATGGAACACCATGTTGCGTTCCAGGACACGAGCCATAAACGTGGCATAGCAAGTTACCGAACTGAAATATGGTCTGGTCTGGACATAATACAGGGTTATATGGAAAGGGCCAAAAAGAGCTTATGGTACTCATCATTATAAACAGCATTTACTATGGACCAACCATGAAATCGTGAAAAAAATTAGCTGTTCCATCTATACATTTTATCTAGTGTCATTTAAATTTTTGTATGAAACAGCTGATTTTTTAGCGATTTCAGAATTGGTTTTATAGTATAGTAACGACTGCCAGATTTAATTTTGCTTTAAAAAGTAATAAAAATAACTACATATTCACACTCATAGCTCCCCACAAATAGACCCTGTGTCGGGGACGCCATAGAACACACACGAGGCCAAGACACAGAGCAGATATTTAAATTCATCTTTAAAACATCTGCCCGGCCGGGAACCGAAACCCAGACCTCTGGCATAGGAGGCGGATATACTACCGCTGAGCCAAACAGGTCGTCAACACTATCCAGTAAGTACACCTACACATTCCAGACTCAGTTTATTTCGCGTCCGAATCTTTGAGAACCACTGGCTTAAACTTAACTTCAGTTTAGCGTCTCAATCGCTCAACTTCAAACATTTCGGTTGTACGAACCCGCTGAAAAGTTTCGTGTGTAAGGAGCCGTGCAAATTACCCGTTACTTTGCCCGACTACAGGAAAAAGAGGGTATTATTTCGGCAGGTAGTTCGAAAACCTTCTAATGCTTTTATTACGAAAAGAATATGTTGATAAAAAGTGCCGAAATATTTTTTCGTGAAAAAAAAAATTCAGGCAAGTTTTTTTTACACACTCTTTATTAGCTTCACTTGTATGTTTCTTTGTATGTTTGTAACCGACTCCTTTGGGCGCGATTTTGACCAACTTTAAACGGCCAAACTTTGTACATAGTACACTAAACTAAACAAAGAGTATTTTTTAGATTTTTTGAACTATAATTATTTTTAAAAGATACTTATATAAATAATCTTTTTGTGAAAACCAACTATTTTAATTACATCAAAAGGTTTATTTTAGGCATGAACCTCACAACCTGACCCTATGTGACCTTTCAACTCTAGGTACTCCTCGCTCCTCTCGGTCAATTACAAGGGTCACCGCTGAAAAACTAGGCCAAAAACATAAAGCCTATTCATGTAGTTGTCCCAGAATTCTCTGAAACAATAAACGGGCGATGCTATCAATATTATTAGAAGCCACAGAAACCGTGAAGCAGAAGTACAAGTTTATACAAAGTCAACAAGTATATTTCATTATGATAACTGTATATTACAATGTCGTCGGCATTGTTGTCGTTGTTTCGTTTATTTAAAAAATATATACAATACATACAGCCAAGTCCTTGTCTTTGTGTGTGTTCCATGGCATCTTCGACACAGGTATCCTAGTGGAGTCGTGTCGACGGCGCGTTCGTGTTCCACGCGCGCCTCAAAGAGATGTCAGCAACATGGAAGGGGCCCGAAAGGGCCCATGCCCGTCGGGGCTGCGGGTAGAAGTTTAGTTACCGCGGCCTCGGCGTCACAAGGGCGTAGAAGGAACATAGGTGGTTTTTGGTTAGTAGAAGTCTGACACTCCCTTCCGCTCTGCCCAAGAGTGGGAGGGGTCATTTGATGATTTCCCACCCCCCCCAAAAAAAAAAAAAGGTATCCTAGTGGAGAGTTATGGGTACGACATGTTTTTTTTTTTTGTTTTGTTGATGTTTCAAGTACGAGTATGTTATGATCTGTTGATAGATCTAGATTAGCTAAATAATAATCCTTCATTATAATGAAGCCCAAAGGCTCTCCCAAACTAATAGAAACTGTATTTCAGTGAATGTGTGAATTTTTGTAATTTTATTATAAGCGTACTTCACGCGACCACATCCTTACACTACGTACCTACTGTATATTGACACTTTGAGTAGCCATACTGTCGTTGTTGCACTGTGACCGTTACCGGACTGTACTGTAACGAATCAATCGTACAGTGCATTTATCAAGTGTCAGAAGGCGAACGAACAACATTTACTGTTATAAATCAACTATAGGTCCGATCAGTTTTTTTATTTCGGTTATTTTATATGTGGTTAGACCATTGTTTATTGCATATCGGAACACACATAAATTGGACGTGTGTACGAGTAAAACCGGGGGTCGCACGTAGTTAATAAAAATCCTTTAGTTAATAAAAATCCTCAATTATTCAACTCAACTTTTCATCATCTCTTTGCTTGGATACCAGGTCTACCCTCGAAGGGTGGTTAGGCCGTATTCCACCACGCTGACTAAGTGCGGATTGGTGGATTCACATACGCCATTGAATTACTCCTCCGGATGTATGCAGGTTTTCTCACAATGTTTTCCTCACCGAAAAGTGGTATGTAAATTCGTACATGTCCCAAAGAACTCATTGGTACGAGTCGGGGTTTGAACCTGCCACCTCAAGAATGCGAAGCGGCTGCTCTCCCACTGAGATACCACGGTTTTCTTCTTTACTTTTGTTCACTGAATACCCAGTAATATAAAAATTCATACAAAAGAAAAATATGGCTCTTAAAATATCAACACTCATCCAATACTTGTAATAAACTCATCAATTAGTATAATTAAAGAGCCGCCACGCTCCTTTCAATAATTTGATTAATTATATAATTATTAAATGATATATTATCTGATACCAAGAATGATCAGACTGTAATTATCGTTTTTGCTTCGTTATTTCATCTTTGGGATTAATCAAGATGTAATAAGACACTTGGGAGTATTTCATTAATGAAGTTTGTTTTAACATTTTTTTATAATCATACGGGATTACTAACTTTTTGACGTGACAACGTCTAATAAATCGATGAACGCCGGGTGCACGCACGAAAAAGTGTCCCGTTACGCTCATTGTGACGTCACGATCGGAGCGAGAACAGTACGCAATCATTTCATCAATGTTTTGTTATGACGTTGTGACGTTAAACTATCGTCCGTAAACCGACTTACAGACAACCAATTTTTTTATTTGTGTGAAAAGAGCTGCAAACAAGCAGATGGTCAGCCTGATGGTGAGCGAACCGCCGCCTATGAACACCTGCAGCACTAGCGGCGTTGATGATGTTTTGCCAGCCCGGAGAGGTAAATAATAAATTAACGTTTCACACTCTTAGCTCCCCGCTAGGACTGTGTTGGGGATGCTATGGAACACACACAAAGACAAAGACAACTAACACCCAGACCCAGAACAGATATTTAAATTCATCGTTCAAACATCTGCCCGGCCGGGAATCTTCTTCTGCCGAAGCTAATGCGTGGCGGGAAGAACGCTTTGATTCCACTTTTATTGTGCGCACTGCCAGAGTGTGGAATACTTTGCCCGAGAGGGTGTTTCCCGATAGATATAATCTGGGTGTCTTCAAGTCGCGAGTGAATCGGTTCCTTCTAGACGCGCGTGCTCCATCGTAGACCTTGGCATTGCTTACCATCAGGCGAGATGGTGGTCAAACGCAAGCCCATAACAGAATAAAAAAAAATCGAATCTTTGAGATCTCTGGCATACGAGTACGTGCTTGTAACATATGATAGATTTTTTTTTTTTTTTTAGTTAACCTGTAATGTCCCACTGCTGGGCAAAGGTCTCCCCCAATTTCTTCCATAACTGCCGGTCTTGGGCCAGCACCGTCCAGTCCTTTTCAAACTTCCCCAGTTCGTCGCGCCATCGCGTCGGAGGGCGGCCTGGGGGTCGACTGTCCGGGGGCACCCACTCTGATATGATAGATACCCTTTTTAAAACGTTTTCTGTTGTAGTACGGCTAAAGACTTTCTACATGCTATTTTGTCGCATACCTACTCTGAATATATAATAGTTTCGATCGCACCCGGTAATCATTTTCAAGGAACGATTTATACCGCTAGTGGAAGGCAGGACGAGATCAAACCTGTTAACCTGCCAAACCTGATGATGCCTGTTATCTACTATAGGCAAACGTGACGTTTAACATCAGGCAAGTGATTTCGTCGTCTCGACAATCAATCTGTAGTGGTAGGGCTCTTTTGCAGAGCCCGCCTGGGGAAGTACCACACCTTTGCCAGTTATTCCACCGCCAAGCAGTAATGTGCAAACATTACTGTGTTCCGGTTGGAAAGGCATTGTTTCCAGTGAAATTACAGGGCAAATGGGAGATTAAACAACTTATATCTCAGGGTGACGAGCGCAGTGCTGTGCCGCGCAGGGTCTTGAATTCTGCGAATTCAAAATTCTGGGCGGCGCAGACCTGTTATGGGCAAACGTGACGTTTAACATCAGGCGAACGATTTGCTCGTCTCGTCACTCAATTACATAAAAAAAAAAAAAAAAAAGCGCGCGACACGATTGCAATCACGCTTTCAAAATTGATCTATCTGAATCTGAGCTGGGATTGGCCAGGTCAAAGTGTTGGCCAATCATAGTTGACCGATTTTACTGTCCTGAAGATACTATGTTGGTGAGAGGATAAGATCAGTCAACTGGCTAAACAGGGTTTTACTAAAAGGGAAAAAAGCTGAAAAAAGCTCATAGACTAACCTAGAATTCGCCAAAAAAAAATACAGCTGTTCCATAGAAAAATGTCAATCACACTCGACCAAATGCATGGATAAGGTGATTTTTTTTTCGCGAATTCCGAGTTGATCCCATAGTAAATGTTGTTTATAGTGATGAGTACTATAAGCCCTTTTCGGCTAAGCGTACCCTTTCTGTTTCACCCTGTATAATTTGTACAGTGCACTAATGACCATTTTCCACGAATACCGTGCTCAATGTTTTAAAACTTTATTCTTTTCTTTATGCTAATGTAACTCACTCAAAAAAAGCTAATAAAGTAACAGACAAAAAGAAACAACTACTCCATCAAATATTCAAGAGAATGGACGAAACTAGTTATAAATTCAAGTCGTCTACAGTTTTTAGGGTTCCGTACCTCAAAAGGAAAAAACGGAACCCTTATAGGATCACTTTGTTGTCCGTCCGTCCGTCTGTCTGTCTGTCAAGATCCTTTTTCTCAAGAACGCGTGGAGGTATCAAGCTGAAATTTATTTCAAATACTCAGGTCTACTGTCCCTTGGCTGTGAAAAAATCAAACTTCTAAGCCAACGCAATCAAAAGATACAGCCGTTTATGCCGCAAATTTTCGAGACTCTCAAGGGAATTAAAACCTACAGGGTACTTCCCGTAAACTCAGAATCTTGAAATTTGGTTCGAAGCAACGTCTTATAGCACAGATGAAGGAAAAATTGCGAAAATAATAATAAAAAAAAATACCATAACTTTTTACTGATTTACCTACAGGTTTCTACAGAACCCTTGGTGCGCGAGTCCAACTCGCACTTGGCCGGTTTTTTCGAGTCCATTTCAATATTAAATTGTAAGGTCAAAAGGTGTACAGAGGTGGGGGAGACTTTAAATGTTCGTACGAACTGAACATTAGATTTCAAGAAGGTGAATTATTTATTACAGTACTAGCTGACCTTCATTCCAAATTTCACCTAAATCCGTTCAGCTGTTTTAGCGTGAAGGAGTAACAAACATACTCACAACCTTTCACTTTTTTTTTTTTATGTAATGGAGTGACGAGACGAGCAAATCGCTCGCCTGATGTTAAACGTTACGTTTGCCCATAACAGGTCTGCGCCACCCAGCATTTTAAGTACGAATTAAAAATATCCTATGTTACTTCGAATACCTCCAGGAATATGTGTACTTCATGATGATCAGTTAAGTAGTTTTCGCGTGAAAGCGTAACAAACAAACTTACATTCACATTTATAATTACAGGCATTAGGGATATGGGATTAGTGAGAAAATGGCACTAATTCGTTCTACTTACAAAACCTGCTCAAACTTTTGGTTACAAGGGAATACTCACGGGAAATTCAATCCCAAGTTAGTTTCCATGGTAAAACTGCTTAACTTAATCTGCTGGAAATGCTCTGTCAACTTCTCGCTTACGTAAAAGGTCACGAGTAAAAATGAGACAGAGAATTTTTAGCAGTGTTTTTTGTGTGTTTTGTTGTTTTTTAGCAGTGTTTTGTGTCTTTTCATCATCATATCATATGCAACCTTTAATCCTCCTACTGCTGGGATGCAGGTCTACCCTCGAAGGGTGCTTAGGCCGTATTCCACCACGCTGGCCAAGTGCGGGTTGGTGGATTCACATACGCCATTGAATTTCTTTTCCGGACATTTGCAGGTTTCCTCACGATGTTCTCCTTCACCGAAAAGCCAGTGGTATGTAAATTCGTACATAAGTCCCAAAGAACTCATTGGTACGAGTCGGGGTTTGAACTCACCACCTCAAGAATGCGAAGCGGCTGTTCTCCCAACGGTTTTCTTATTTATGTAACATAATAATGGACCGCATGACTAACTCTATTACACGAAGTCCCGCAAGCCGCATGTGGCCCGCGTCTTTACGCAAAACACTAGTCTTAAAACAATATTCGAGACAACGATCTGAAACCGAAACTTTACAAAATCAAAATTGTCTAAATCAAGTCTAAGTCAAAATCGTCCATTGTTTGCCAATCCGCCCAAATAGGTGTTAAATTTCCTTTTAAAATAATAGTTGTTTATATAATGTCTTAGCTCTATTAACGAATCGAAAGGTCTAGAACAGTGGTTACCAAGCAATGGTCCGTGGACTACTTAGGGGGCCGCATGAGCTAAAATATGGGCCGTAAAATACTCAAATATGTAATTCGTTATAAATTATTAGCATCTTATCTTAGCTTACAAAAATTTAAACGTCAAGTTTAGATGTTTGTGAGTTCGGATGATAGTTGCTCATTATTGGCATGATTGGCACGCTTTTATCTTTTCTTTAACCTCGTGGTTCTCTTGGTCCCCTGTGGTCTGTGCTAAGAACAAAGAAACCAAAGCGGTCCCTGGTCAAAAAAGGTTGGGCACCACTGTTCTAGAGATTGGATATTGAGATCCGCCGAAAAGTCCGATCCTGACACCCTTTCGCACTTTATTCGGAATTACAGTTTTCTTATCAGCGACTGTCATTGACACCCTGGAGACGATAAAATTTGATCATCCTTATCCTCGAGGGTTTAAAGTCTATTTTTCTTTAGTCACCTGCTAACGAGTACAAGGACTAGCAAAAGTATCGGCTGTACCCTTGTTTAGGGTTGACATGAGTTTATTTTTACTCGGATATGTCCGGTTTTTTTGACGTTGACGTTTTGTCCGGATGTGCCCAGATATAACGATGTTTGCATGAAAAAAATCATAGGTAACAAATATTTTAATCGAAAAACACGTGAAATAAGTTAATTTTAAAAATGTTTCTTGACCAAGATTTTTTTGCGTGGTCATCGGAGTTACACAGGCATACCAAACCGCTCAATCGGACATCAGGAAGTAGTTCAAAATTGAGTTGCAAGATTCCACCCGAACCAAAAATAGTTATATACATACATTGAAAGTTAAATAAAAGCTTTTAATAATAAGAGGTAGGACGGAGCTTGTGTGTGTGAAATTGTCTTTGTTTTTTATCCGGACTTGAATTTTTGTCGCCCTACCCTCATTGTGACTGATAAACTCAGTATCGGGTTACAATACTAAGTTGATGCTTTACTGATATTGTTATAGACCGCTCCTGGCGCTATCAAGTCTTAATTAAGAGCATTTTAAGCAATGACTAACTTAAGCAACGTTTAGGAGTCGCTCTTAAACTCTAGCCATAATTCAAAATCGACACTTCATGACTAACTGACAGACAAGGCACAGCCTAAACCGCTGGTCGTAGAGATTTGGAATTTGGAGAGTGTATTTGTCTTTGTAACTAAAGGTGTACTAAGAAATGATTTTTTGAAAATTCAACCCCTAGAGGGGTGAAATAGGGTCTTAAAGTTTGTATGGAGAAGCTCTTTTTAGGATTTCGTACCCGAAGGGCAAAACGAGATCCTATTACTAAGACTTCGCTCTCCGTCCGCCTGTCTGTCCGTCTGACACCAGGCTGTTCATGAACCATGATAGTTAGACAGTTGAAGTTTTCACAGATGTATTTATAGATGCCGTTTTTAATACACGCTTTTTATTACCTTCACTTGTATGTTTTTATAGAGTGCGAGTCGTGCGCGAGTCCAACTCGCACTTTATCCTGATAAAAATCAAGACTAGAAATGTTGGCCACCCTACCCTCATTGTGACTGATAAACTCAGTATCGGGTTACAATACTAAGTTGATGCTTTACCGATATTGTTACAGACCGCTCCTGGCGCTGATAAGCCTGTAAGAGGGTTTAAAATTTTATTATCTGGCTTCAGCCTAACGTAGTGTTATGAGGAAAGGCAAAAATTGGTAAAATGGAACGTAAATCGCTGTTGAATCTCGTTTGGCTAAGTGTCGATTTAGGATTATGGCTAGACTTTAAGGCTTGATAAACGTTGCTTAAAGTTAGACACTGTTTATAATGCTGACAACTTCTCGCTGACGTGAAATTTCAAGTACGAAAATAATAAAGAGAATTTTAACCAATGATTAAGTTTAAGCAGGCTTTATAAGTATGGCCCAACGAGTTGAAAGTTAAGCGTATTAATCGACTGTCCCTAAGAATAGTATCGAAACAACAAACAGCGTTACTTAAAGGAAAAAGGCAAAATTTGTCCTAAATTAAGTTAAAATGTGTGTAGAACCTGCCGATTTTTTTTTGAATTATTTATTTTATTAATATTCGTATAGTTGGTTACAATGAAAGAAAATCGTGGTTTTGCAGTTTCGATACTGTTCGTGGAAGCAGTCGATGTGTCTAAATAAGCCAGGGTTGCCAAAAAGATAGTCCTGTCAGTCGTAACTAAAACAGAATAGAATCTTATATATAAAATTCTCGTGTCACAATGTTCGTTCCCGTAATCCTCCGAAACGGCTTGACCGATTTTTATGAAATTTTATATACATATTCAGTAGGTCTGAGAATCGGCTACTATCTATTTTTCATACCCCTAAGTGATTTAACATTTATTTTTTATTTTTTGGACAAAATTTTTATTTTTTTATTTTTTATGTGGCATTAAAAAATACATACAACCCTAAATTTTCACCCTTCTATCACCAACCCCTATTTTTTAATAATCACTAGAAATATTTTATATGGCAAAACAACGTTTGCCGGGTCAGCTAGTAAACTATAAAGTATTCAAACCCATTGTAATTCGGGAGGGCCGGCCCTAACGAAGTTGCCAGTTTCAAAGACCTTTTTGTCTGCACACGTTTCTTAAATCAACTCTGAATTCAGTAATGTAGACGTAGGGTTGCCACTTGCCATTTACATCGAACAATATTTAAGCCATTTCCCAAATGTTAGTTCGCTTTTTAGTTTACGTTAAGTTTTTACAAGTAGTCTTGAAATCGTTTTTGTTTTTTTTTTGTAAAAATAACTTTATGTAGCTCTCGTTCCTAATATTATAAATGCAAAAGTTTGTCAATATGTTTGTTACTATTTAACGCTGAAATGGGTAGACGGAATTTGATGAAATTTGAGATAGATTTAGATATAGCTTATTCTCTGAATTAACATACAGGCAGGCTTATTTTCATCATCATCATCTCTTTTCACCACCACGCTGGCAAGCAAAACAAGACAATTTAAAATAAGACATTGTATTTAGTGTATTTCATTTTATTTGTAAAAAGTTTAAATATACTATTTGATCTTGAATTCGTAGTGCTTAGTGTATAAAATATTCGATTGCTCCCAATCCTCTACTTATCACACAAAATAAATGAACAGCCAATTAATGGCTGGACAGATCTTGATAAAACTTGACAACCCTAAAACTGAAGAACGATTGATTGCCTGCAGGTTTAATGAGTATTGACAAAGGAAATTCGGTCTTATTGACGGAGTAATCAGAGTTCAACCGTGCGACCTATTTTTGGACTATTAGTTAAAGGTACGTGTAAGTTAATTTTAGTTTTCTTTGAAACGATCTTATACAGAGTGTATATATGTAGGTGGATATTTTAGTTGATGTAGTTTTTTTTTTTTTTAATTTAAGGCCTGAATACGACGCCAGAATATAGTTTTAGTAGTGGTAGGGCTCTTTAGCAGAGCTCGCCTGGGGAAGTACCACACCTTTACCAGTTATTCCACCGCCAAGCAAGTAATGTGCAAACATTACTGTGTTCCGGTTGGAAGGGCATTGTTTCCAGTGAAATTTCAGCGCAAATAGGAGATTAAATATCTTAAATCTCAGAGTGACGAGCGCAGTGCTGTGTCGCGCAGGGTCTTGAATTCTGCGAGGTCAAAATTCTGGGTGGCATAGACCTGTTATGGGCAAACGTGACGTTTAACATCAGGCGAGCGATTTGCTCGTCTCGATACTCAAATCGCATTTGGCAAGTTGCACAGAATAATATCACAAACTTTCAACAAAAAAAAATATTATCACACTAGCTGCTCCCCGCGGTTTCACTCGCGTTTTTCGGGATAAAAAGCCTATGTGTTAATTCAAACCATGAACAACCTTCATTCCAAATTCCATGTAAATCCGTTCAGCCGTTTTTGCGTGAAAGAGGAACAGACATACTCACAAACTTTCGCGTTTATAATGTTAGTAGGATATTAATATAGCACTAATTAAAGTAATTGCTGATTGTGTTAAATATTTCTGGACATATTTAGGGTTATATGAAAATCTAACGTGGTCGTAATAGACGACCTTAATTTTACGTGATTCCCGTATTATTCATAACAAAATATTTAGGGTTCCTTACAAGTACATGTCTGATTATCCTCTCATATATATATATAAAAGACACCTTGTATAATATTTGTCATACAAGATGTCATTGACATGTCAGGTATGAAGATAATTTAATAAGTAACGTCAGAAAGAAAATATACCTTACGTCCGAAAAAATATATTGGAACAAGCGTTTTCACAAAAGGTGGGCGCTCGCCCACACAAAGGGCCAGATGTAAATGTCACTTTCGGTCACCAAACTGTTCTGTTTTTAAGTGTAAGTGACGTACAAATGTCAAAATAAATAAATAATGAAGGTTTGCTGATAGCCGCACTGAGATGGCAGGTAAAATTAAATGTCAATTATTTGAAAAAAAAATGTCTTTATTTAGGACATTTGACACTTTTGACAGTTCTTTAAAACTTAAGTTTTACAAACGCGGTCTGGCTCAAGAAAAACAAGTATAACAACTCTTCTTGAATGACGTAATCATAATCAGCGTATTCTGTAGCCTATTGATACTTTTCTATGAGACAGCAGATTTTTTTTCGATGTCAAGGTTGGTCTTAAAGTAAAAGTTGTTCAAAATTACTCGTCGTATCGGACTATGAGCCCTTTTACTTATTACAAAATACTTACTTTACTTTTATAAAATGAGTAATTAAACAAGAATAAAATTAGAAAAAAAAATCTAAATTTTTGTGTCAACAAAAAAATATTATTCCAAAAATACAGATATATCAAAATGCCACTTCCGGCCACCCATCCAAATACTAACTAGACCACACTTAGCGTAACATCTCCACCTTAAATCACTAAGAGCAATCATTTATACTCAACCCAAAACAAACCTTATTTCTCAGTATTTTACGTCCTAATTCCCATACCAGGTAGCCCAATAAACTCGCTTTCGCTTTTATTCTCTCGATCGATCCATCTTCATCTAGACGCCAGTATCTGTGACGTCACGGATTGATGACGTCATTTGTCGATACGGGGAAAGTAATGTAGTTCTGTAGTGCGATAGTGCAACAAATAATGGGGTGTCGGGAGATTTACCGAGTTCTGGGGAGGGATTTTTAGGTGGCAACATTTTTGTGTTAGAGTGTATTACATGTTTTGTTAGATTTTTGTTTATAAAAGCTTTTTTCTTTTAGTATTTACGAATGGAATTTCGATAATGATACAGGGTGTACTAAGCTGAATGGGGCTCATATAACATAACTTTCAACTTAACAAAGCATGTCATGTTTTGAATTATTCCTAGTCAGAGACCATTTAGTCCATTTATTATTCAGTGTGTTTTTTTCTACGAGTTGTTAATCACTGTTAACATTATCTAGCATTATGTCAAATTTGAGACCAACTATTTTTTTTATTTTTTTTACGTAATTGAGTGACGAGACGAGCAAATCGCTCGCCTGATGTTAAACGTCACGTTTGCCCATAACAGGTCTGCACCACCCAGAATTTTGAACTCGCATAATTCAAGACCCTGCGCGGCACAGCACTGCGCTCGTCACCCTGAGATATAAGTTGTTTAATCTCCCATTTGCACTGTAATTTCACTGGAAACAATGCCTTTCCAACCGGAACACAGTAATGTTTGCACATTACTGCTTGGCGGTGGAATAACTGGCAAAGGTGTGGTACTTCCCCAGGCGGGTTCTACAAAATAGCCCTACCACTACAAAAAAACTAGCTTATAGTTCCTGAGATAATTGGCTGTGACATACAAACAGCAGACACGAAGTCGCCTTAAGAGTTCTTCCCCGAAAGAGGTCCAGAAGCTACACTATTTAGTATCTATTAGAATGTATTTTTTATTTGAATGTTTTTCCAAATATTTATTACTTTTTAATGTAGGTTTATATGACACAGTTTTCTTAAATATTGCACACCCCGTTTTTCTATTTTTGTATCTATCCTCTCCATCCTAAGGTTGCCTGGAAGAGATCGCTCTTAGCGATAAGGCCGCCAGTTGTCGCACTAGTTTTAGGTGTTGTTATCCTTTTGTTTGTAATTTATGGTGTGAACAATACAGAGTTTATCTATCTATCTATTCAATACATACGGTTATTGGTTAATAGGTTAACTGCACTATATAAATGTGACATTTATTGTATAATTAAGTATTATTTAAGTTTTGTTATGACCTGCAATTAATATTCCCAATATATTGATTATGATGATGATTGTTAACCCTAAAAAACAAAAAAATAATTAAAAAAAAAATCGCGTAACGCTACTACTGAACAATACTGCAATTGAAGCCCAGTTTTCATTTTCTTATTATATTTCCTTTTCCACGAAATCAAACAACATTTAAGTCAAATAACTTCGCTGTAAAGCGGTGGAAGTATGAAACTAAATAGTTTGCGGTTTCAAGATTGCCGTACCTAATCAAAGTTTTCCCGTAAATAGTTGACTAACGGCTAATAAATATGACTTTGCCTATCATTTATGACTTGGTTTAATGGCTTGATGTAGCCGTTTGATGGGTTGTTACTCTACTGTATAAGAAAAGGGGGTTGTTTTTCAAATATTTAAAATACACTGTTTTGTAGTGTTCACTGTTTGTAGTGGTAGGGCTCTTTTGCAGAGCTCGCCTGGGGAAGTACGACACCTTTGCCAGTTATTCCACCGCCAAGCAGTAATGTGTAAACATTACTGTGTTCCGGTTGGAAGGGCGTTGTTTCCAGTGAAATTACAGGGCAAATGGGATATTAAACAACTTATATCTCAGGGTGACGAGCGCAGTGCTGTGTCGCGCAGGGTCTTGAATTCTGCGAGTTCAAAATCCTGGGTGGCGCAGACCTGTTATGGGCAAACGTGACGTTTAACATCAGGCGAGCGATTTGCTCGACTCGTCACTCAATTACATAAAAAAAACACATAAACCGTCAAGACACTAAAAAGACGCGGTTTTCTATAAAATACTAGCGACCTGCCCCGGCTTCGCACGGGTATGAAATATAGTCTATGTTACTCGCTAATGATGTAGCTTTTATGTTGGAGAAATATTTTGTTAATCGGTCCAGTAGTATTTGAGTTTATTCAATACGAACATACAAAAATACAAATCTTTCCTCTTTATAATGCCCACTAGTGTAGATGAATTAATAGTGCAGAAGTAAAGATAACTCATTTTTATAACAGATTTTAAAATATTTTTTTAGTATCGAATCACGAAACGTTAAAAGATATATCTATTGTTTTTTTACAGTTGTTTTTTTTTGCGTTTAACGGTTTTGTCTTTAAGTAAAAGTTCGTGATACTGACTTCAATAAGCTCCTTTCAGCTTAGTGCACTGTTCCGTGTAACCCTGTCTAATAATTCTTCACATTAAACTCTAGACCAATGCACCACATTTATACCATACCATAAAAATATGTCGACGAAAACTTGAAAACTCTCGAGATAAACGTAGCGTGAATGTCGTAACCACGTAGAACCTCTACAAACTACGTCGTAGACATTTCGCTGGATGTCTACGGCGTAGTTCGTAGAGCGAACTTATTTTTATCACATGATTTTATTTAACTTGGCTTGTTAGTAGGGGTTAAATTTTGCAACTGAATTTTGAACCACTAAAAACAACCAAATTTTTTGATTGAGCTGAAATTTAGTATACCTGTGTAACTCCGATGACAATGCAATAAAAGCTTGTTTATACAAATATTTTTAAATATGTTTTTTAACCGACTTCAAAAAAGGAGGAGGTTATCAATTCGTCTATAAGTTTTTTTTTAAATTTTTTTTAATGTTTGTTACCTCATAACTTTTGACTGGGTGAATCGATTTTGATGATTCTTTTTTTATTAGAAAGCTGACGCTTGCCATTTCAATTTAGTCCAGTTCTGATAATGGTATCCATGAGAAAACCATATAAGTCTTAAATTTGCATTAAGTACGTGCGCGACAAATAGATGAATAACTCAATTAGTCGGTCTTTTGAAGTCGGTTTTTGTTTTTTGTTTTGTAAAAATAATGTTCTTGTATTACACTTTACATGCTTACATATTTTTTGTCGTAATCATGCACTCCTTGATAACGATCACCTTCGCAACGAGTAGGTGTAATCAACAAAATATTAAAATCAAATAGACTAAACGATGGCCATTAAATCGGACGAAGATAATAACAAATTTAATGTCTGCTTGAACTAATGGACCGATGCTCGGATCGTTACTACAGAATATTTAGAGGACAGAAGTGAAACTTCATAGTAACTCGCTCTATAGTTCGGCCGTTCAGAGAATGCGTTTGACGTTTGACACTCAGTTTGGCACAAAAATATAACATTAATTGATTGATATAATAATGTTGTTTTAATGCTTATCAATTGTTAAAACGGTAAACAACCAGCAAAAATATTTTTATCGTAACTGCAACGCCATTACAAAGTTACGTCGTCAGTTCAATCGCGACGTGTGAGGAACGCATTCTCTGAACGGCCGTATTATAGCAACGCACACATAGACACATTTTTGTGAATAAGTTTGTGTTTGTAAATGCTTGCATCAATTATTTAAGTTATTTGAATCAGTAATTAATTTGTATTTTGATTTTGATTTTTTCTTCTATTGTTTTAAATGTGTATTATCGATTTATTCATTATTATTTACAACTTGATATATTCTATTTTATTTTATATTATTCTGGATTCATACTGATAATCACCAAAAAGTATGCACCAGTTTTTAGGGTGAGAATCATATACCATATACCTTTTTATGTAATTGAGTGACGAGACGAGCAAATCGCTCGCCTGATGTTAAACGTCACGTTTACGCATAACAGGTCTGCGCCACCCAGAATTTTGAACTCGCAGAATTCAAGACCCTGCGCGGCACAGTACTGCGCTTCACCTTGAGATATAAGATGTTTAATCTCCCATTTGCCCTGTAACTTCACTGGAAACAATGCTCTTCCAACCGGAACATAGTAATGTTTGCACGTTACTGCTTGGCGGTGGAATAACTGGCAAAGGTGTGGTACTTCCCCAGGCGGGATCTGTAAAAGAGCCCTACCACTACAAAAATATCTATAATATACCTAGTCTAAAGGTATATCTAGTTGTCACCTTAAAACAAATTTAAAAAATAACAATTGGAGCTAAGCATCGCACCTTTCGGTTATTATCAGTATGCTCCTTACTTTTGGTGAATTCATCGGAATTTTGATGTTTTCTCAGTGTAGTTGTTAGAAAAAAGCCTCGCGGCTGTTGCTATATCTATGTTTGCGTTGCTCGAGCGCTCTTCTTATGAAGCTTCACTTCTGCACTTACAATATTCTGTGTCGCTACTGTCCATTTCACAATTTAGGAGAATTAATAGCACCGGAGTGATGATTTGGCGAAAATAGCAAATTAAACGATTTAAATTATTGTTGAGAGGAATCAACGGAATCTTACTTAGTTATTTTTCTTCGTTTATAATAACAATTCGCTAAGTGGGAATATCTTAGCCTAAATCTTTATATACAGTGTGATGCATAATGGTGTGAAAACATTTAAAGGTACATCAACTCAACTTTTTACTCGTTTCATCCCACTGCTGGGATACCAGGTGTCTCGAAGGGTGAATATGCCGTAATACTAATTTTAATAGGTCATACATATCAGATTTGAAATGCTATATCAATATACTACTACGACTATATCAAAGTTGGGGGAGACCTTTGCCCAGCAGTGGGACATTACAGGTTAACTAAAAAAAAAATATATCAATTTACAACTTTGTAATCATACACGACGGAAAGTCGGAAAGTACGGAAAGTCACGTACACTATCCTTGAGTGCTATAGGCTATACTTATAGCCTAAAACCTGCAAGATCAAAGCTCTCAGCATCAGCTAGATCGTCAAATCAAATATGATTCATTCCATAAAATCAAAAAGTATATTTCGACTGCCCCTAGGAAACGTACATATCGAAATTGCAAAATTATTTTTTTTATTCACAGTACCAATTTTACGAATATTCAATACACTTTTAGGAAAACTAATAATTAAAAAAAAATATAAATTTTGACATGTTTAAAACATAATAAAATTGATAGGTACTTCACATTTTAACTTATTAACTTAGGTCAAAAACTTCAAATTGCTCTCCCGTAAAAAACGTAATTTGCAGTTTCGAAACTGTTCTTAGGAGCAGTCGATTTATCCAAAACTCTTCCTTATCTAGCAAAAATAGCAGCTTATAAACAAATTACTGAAAAATCCCAACAGTAGCATCCTCGACCGGAAGGGCTTAAAATTCGACGTTCCATTTTCAAAGGCTGAATCACAAGTACCTTCGTCCGCTAATTGAACAGGGATGGATACTGTAAGCCGGTAAGGGTGCGTTTACACGAGTCTGCGATCAGTACCTGAAATAAAAAAAAACTATTGTAACTAAAAATAAATTTTAACACACAGTTATTCCTTAGAATACTAAAAATAGTTTTACTAATACATTTCGATATATTTAGAACTAATTTTAAAACAAAACTAAATAGGTAATTAAACATACACAAGGAAACATACATAATAACTTACACGCCAAGTTAATTAATAATTATGTCAAAATAATAAATGCGAAAGTTTATGAGCAATGATGTGTTAGTAAATTATAACAAAGCATTTTCATTATCTATAATTCAGATATAGAAAAGATAAGATGAAAAAAAAAAAAACAAAAACAGACAGCAACGGCAACAGAAATACATCATCAGTGAACATTTTAACTGTCTAACCATCACGGTTTATGAGATACAGCCTGGTGACAAACGGACAGACAGACGGACAGCGGAGTCTTAGTAATTGGATCCTGTTTTACCGTTTGGGTATGGAACCCTAAAAACATCAAAAAGGTAGGTTTGAAAATTTTAGTTTTAGTTCTACAGTCCGCAGAACAAAGCCCGTATTGTCCAGAAGGCTCCAAACAATTTGACTCGCACGTAATTTCGCCTCGCTCCAGCGGCAGGTTTCGCTCGCGGCGTGTCATAAGGCAATTTGCCCATTCCTGCCCAGTGAGTCCACCACCTAACTTATGTACCGATTGACCGCGCCCCGGCGTTCTACGATTAATGGCCACTGGCTATTTGAAATTCAAATGGCGGTTAGTGATGTGACTTATCGATAAAATAAATTAATGTGTCGATAGAAAAGTATCGATAAAACTTGTCGATACTCGAACGCCTGTATAAAATTGTAGCCGCCACCTATGCCACTAGTTTGTTGAGTGTTGGTTTTTGTCATTTTAATTTTAATTGTGTAAAGAAATTGTACCTATTGTTATTGGTATATCACTTATGATGTTTTCAATGACTAAATGTGTACTCCTAAACTATCCAACATCGGCAAAAACTAAACCCAATGTTATCGAAGTTTGAATATATTAAATCAAAAATAATTATGTCAAAATAAATAATTGTTATAACCATTACGAATTGCTTAAGATTAGACAAATAATTGTGTTGGATTCTATTTGTCAGGTCAATGGACTATCAATATTTTCTTAACCTGCCTCATCACTTATGCCACTTTTGTGGCCTTGTTAAAATTTCACCAGTTTGTTTTGATTCTAGTATTTGTCTGAAAAACAGAACGTGTCAAAATATTGAATCTATCGACTATCGATACAATCAGTCAAGTAAGCCCATCCCTATTCAACTTCCGTGGTTTTGTTAAATTTCACCAGTGTGCTTGAAAGCTAGTCCTATCAACATGAAAGAGAGTATGGACGAAATTTTAGAATTTATCGACTATCGATAACTTGTCAGCGTACTAAACTTGTTCACTGGTTCGTTAAAAGTAAGTTCATATAGACTGAGTGGCTAGCCCTAGTGTTAAATTTTAGGCAAATAGTTTTTTTTATTTCGGCTTTTTTTCGGCTCTTTCATCATAATCATAAGCAACCTTTAATCCTCCCACTGCTACCCTCGAAGGGTGATTAGGCCGTATTCCACCACGCTGGCCAAGTGCGGAGTGGATTCATATACGCCATCGAATTTCTTCTCCGGACGTATGTAGGTTTCCTCACGATGTTTTCCTTCATTGTTTTTTTAAGACCGCAGTTTTCCATTTATTGGTTATTGTTATATTTACTAGCCTTTATGAATTCTAATTTCCGCTGAGCAAGAATAATAAAAACTTCATGTCATGCTATAATGCGGTAATAAAAAATAATATATGAGATCATCACAATGTAGAGTAAAACTGATACCATACAGTGCGACAAACTCATAAATATAAATATACGGACTTACGGAGTCATCATTAACAGAAAACATGATTAAATATTATTAACATAAAAAATATAAAATCTGCCAAGTTTTGAGTTTCAGATGCGTCCGGCGATATCACCCGCTATCTTGCGGGAACTGTAAATTTTTACGAGATTTTTCAAATCCTGGGAAATCAAAGAAGCTTATGGGTAAATCTATGGTATTAAGTAGTCCAAATGTCTTCCAAATTTGTTCAGTCGTTTTTGCGCGATTGAGTAACAAAAACGTATAACACACAAACTTTCACATTTAAAATGTTATTGTACAAACTTATAAGGAAAGGGTATGTTATCGAACAGAGATTATAGTACTCATCCTTATGAACAACTTTTACTATGGGGTCAACCCGGAAATCGAGAAAAAAAAAATCTGCTGTTCCATAGAAAAATGTCAATGACACTCGACAAAATGTATGGAACAGCTGATTATGTTTCGCGATTTCAAGGTAGTACTTGTAGTAAAAGTTGTTCGTAATAATGAGTTCTTTGAGCCATTTTCGGCTTAGCATCCCTATCTTTAAAACCCTGTATATAATATAAATACAAATCTAATGACAGATCAAAATCAATACCAGTTTAATAGATAGTCCCTGTGGAAATATTAATCATTTCGCCAGGGGCTTTACAGCGTGAGCGTGGTAGCAACGCTCATCGCGTGCCATCTCCCTCGCGCCAACCTATGCGCGCCATACGAGCGAGCGAGATGACGCGATTACCACTGTCCGAATAAGGTACAAGTTTGCAGATATGTTGCTCAATTGCTAAAATTAGGTCGAAATCATGATCATAAACGTTAGTTAGCTGAATATGCAGTCAGCACTCGTAATGTAAAATATTGGATACAGGGATGTATCGAATGGCAATTACACACGACGGCGACGACACGACAGATGATCTTTTGAAAAGCTTTTATCTGTTAGCTTGAGCGTGGCTTGACTCGCTACCGCGTGTCTAGATTTAACTTGGAATGTATGTAGGTATGTAACTATGTTTGTTCGGGTGGAATCTTGCAATTCAACTTTGAACCACTTTCCGATGTCCGATGAAGGAGCTGAAATTTGGTATACGTGTAACTCAAATGACAATGCAATAAAAGCTTGTTTTTAAAAGTATTAGCTAACATATTTTTAACTCCTGACGCAAAAAAGGGAAGGTTATGTTTAACATGTCTTTTTGTCTGTGTATCTGTCTGTGCCATTGTAGCTTGCAAACGGCTGAACCGATTTTCATTAAGAATTTTATTAGGATACCTTTTATTTAAAAAAGCGACTTTATCGAGTGTTCTCGGCTACGATTAAAGAAAACCTTTGCAGCTGTTTAAAAATTGAATAATTTATCAGCTTATTCCTAGAGGGGAAAGTTATAAATACTTTTTAATTTACAAGTTATACATTTCGTGTTACCGCGCTTCTAGCCGTTTCAGATAGTTCAGTAAAAGATTGTTTCCAGCTTCGACACTAATGACGACACTAAAATACCACTTTATGACTCAATAAAACGGAAACTTCTAGAGTTTGTTAAGTAGTTTCGAAGACATTTTTGGATAAAGCGCCGACTTCGCGCCGCCACAATGTATATAGAATTATAGATAGATAAACGTATTTTTGTTTACACCAGAAATTACTAATAAAAGGCGCAATATTTAGTGGCCTTATCGCTAACAGTGATTTCTTCCAGGCAGCCATAGCAACAGGTAACGTATTGTGTGGTAAGGATTTTGTCGTTTAATTTCTACAAAGCCATGTCAAAGGTCTTTAGGTGGCTTAAAACTGAAACCAGCGCTAACCATTTGCATCTTACCTCAACCAATAAAATCTTGAGTGTCTTTTGTAGAGATTAAGTTGAACAATCCAATCCAAATTATCTCATTACAAAAATCGGATTGCTAAAGTTTGATCATGTTTATTTGTCGTGTCGTGAGTTGTAAATTGGCCGTCCAATATACACTGTACGTGTATATCTATTATTAAGTATATTACAAATATCCAACTTCCTACTAAATATTACAAACGCGAAAGTTTGTAAGAATATACGGATAGGTATTTGTTTGTTATTCTTTCAAACAAAAACGGATTTACATGAAATTTGGAATGAAGGTTGTTCATGGTCTGGATTAACACATAGGCTACTTTTTATCCCGGAAAACGCGGGTGAAACCAGAGGGCACAGCTAGAACATACATAGATTACATATCATCTTACATATCACTAGCGCGTGGGTCACACCGAAGGCGTAGCTAATAAATTGTAAATAATTTTGTCTACCTTTCTTCCGGATAGATTTTGCAACCTAACCCGACCGAAATCGATCTGTTTCTAAACCCATGATATTTACTATACAGGGTAATAAGGAAAGGGTAAGCTAAGCCGTAAAGGACCGATAGTACTCATCATTATGAACAACTTTTACTATGGGACCAACCACCAAGCTGGGAATCAGGAAAAAAATATCAGCTGTTCCGTACTTTTTTGTCGAGTATTGACATTGACATTTATTTCTAGAACAGATGACTTTTTTCACGATTTCTGGGTTGGTCCCAAAGTAAAAGTTGTTCATAATGATGAGTACTATAGGCCCTTTTTGGCTTAGCATACCCTTTCTCTATAACCCTGTATAATATTTGCCATATTTTCTGCCGTCCATCGCTCGCCCCATATTACCATAATATTATAATATACAATACTCGTACAAAGCCACCTGCGGTTTTCAATCGGTGAGCTGACGCGCTGTTAATATTTTAGTAGGCATTTGAAGCATCGTGTCTGTTCAAGTTTTGAGTACGGAATTCTGCGTACCTTCAGATAAACTTGATGATATAGAGTCAGATGGAACACTGCGCTACATTTTAGATTAGAGACTAAATTATAATAACGTTTCACACTCACTAGGATAACCTGTGTCCTGTGTCGTGTCTGTGTGATGCCATGGAACACACAAAGACAAGGACAAGAGACCCACAACAGAAATTTAAATTCATCATTCAAACATCGTGGTAGCTCAGTGGGAGAACAGTCGCTTCGCATTCTTGAGGTGGCGGGTTCAAACCCCGACTCGTAACGAGTTCTTTGGGACTTATGTACGAATTTACATACCACTGGCTTTTCGGTGAAGGAAAACATCGTGAGGAAACCTGCATATGTCCGGAAAAGAAATTCAATGGCGTATGTGAATCCACCCACCCGCACTTGGCCAGCGTGGTGGAATACGGCCTAATCACCCTTTGAGGGCAGACCTGTATCCCAGCAGTGGGAGGATTAAGGGTTGCATATGATTCAAATATCTGCCCGGCCGAGATTCGAACTTATAAGTTGGATATACTACCGTTGAGCTAAGCTGATTTGGGCAGTACCTACAACATCAGAGTGTAAATTTCAAGCCGCAATTAAAAATAAGTTACCAATATAAATTGACTATGAAATATTGGACATTTTTATCGTGGATTTCTATTCGTTCTATAATAATTGCTTTGATACTTACAATCGAATCGATGAAAAACACTAATTGTTCTATACATTTTGTCTGAAGGCAATTAACGTTTGTTTGAAATAACTGGCTGCTTTTTTTTCTTTTTTTCGGGGGAGAGGGATGCGATAACGATAACCTCTAGCCAAGTTACATTCTATTATAATCGCAAATGCTTTAAGAAAATTCTAGTCTATTACCTACTGAATTGATATTGCCATATTCTGTTTTAGTTTTCGATAGAATTTGCGATTATGGAATTGTAATTTGGCTAGGGGGACAAGGTTTGTCCCATAGTAAAGGTTGGTCATAATCACAACGAATCCTAGAATATTATGTCTATTGACGACCTGTTTGGCTCAGTGGTAGTATATCCGCCTGAAAACCAGAGGTCCCGGGTTCGATTCCCGGCCGGCAGATGTTTGGACGATGAATTTAAATATCTGCTCTGGGTCTGTTTATTAGCTCTCTTTGTCTTTGTGTGTGTTCCATGGCATCCCCGACACAGATTATCCTAGTAGGGAGCTATGAGTGTGAAACGTATATATATACTCGTATATATATTTTTTTATGTAATTGAGTAACGAGACGAGCAAATCGCTCGCCTGATATATTAAACGTCACGTTTGCCCATAACAGGTCTGCGCCAACCAGAATTTTGAACTCGCATAATTCAAGACCCTGCGCGGCACAGCATTGCGCTCGTCACCCTGAGATGTAAGATGTTTAATCTCCTATTTGCCCTGTAATTTCACTGGAAACAATGTCCTTCCATCGGAACACAGTAATTTTTGCACATTACTGCTTGGCGGTGGAATAACTGGCAAAGGTGTGGTACTTCCCCAGGCGGGCTCTGCAAAAGAGCCCTTCCACTACTAAATATTAAGAAAGAAAGAGAAAGATGAGATGTTGTATGAACCAATAAATGTATTTTATTTTATTTATTGTCCATCCTTAAAACACGTCATTTTTCGCCACAAAACCAACTAACTTAACCAAGAAATCAATTCCCAGCCTTTCTACCTTTATGGAACGACGAACCCCATAAGCTATGGAACAAATCGCACCTCCCCCCCCTCCCCCTCCACCCTCACTACTCGGCCATAGATTATGTAATTAAGCAGAAATTTACGGCACCACACCTTCTATTCAGCCGCGGTGGACTTAGACATGACCACAGTGAAATATCAAGCAGTAGCCTAACTTTGGACAAATTGAATCGCAGAAAATTAGGACTAAATATATTTTTAAAAGAGAACAAGAATTCAACTTACTCTAAAATCTAACATGAGAAATATTACGCTAAAAGCATAAACTTCTCAATGTAATGGTATATGATTGGCTGACTGATTTAACCAATCAACCTTGCTGCAGATTGTTTTATTTGAGCCATTGAATCGTAGGCATAATTTATATTATTCCCTATTCCTGAACCTAGGATGAGAGTATTTAAACGGATTTATACAACATGCTTGATCAACTGGGTTTTATTATCTTTGACTCCGTACCGATAGGACGAACTTCAAATGTTTCACAGGTAGGAACAGTTTGTATTGGAAAATTAAATTGTCGATTTTAGTTTTTTTTTTTAACTTATGATTCACGTTTCTCACCGTTTAAACCTTCCCTGAACTTTTACAAATATTTCAAGATCAAAATTAGCAAAATCGGTCCAGCCGTTCTCGAGTTTTAGCGAGACTAACGAACAGCGATTCATTTTTATATAAAAGAAGAAGAAGAAGATGAATCGCTGTTCGTTAGTCTCGCTAAAACTTTTAAAACTTTTGATTCATTTTTATATATAAGAAGATTACGAGTAGGTATACATTTTCATACCCGTCCTGAAAGCTTTAGTTTCTTTTGACATTTTCTGTCACTTTTTTTCCCTTTTTTTTATACTTACATTAATTGAAAATGTTGTTAGCTATGTTACTGTATCTTTCTACACAGCCCCAAATCCGTAACTTGGCTCGGAATTTAACAAGATTATTTGTCTTAGTGAATTATTCAGAGGTAATTTGGACAATATTTCATCGGCTGCGGACAAACTGTCATTATGAAACTAATACCGTAGCATCTGGGACGAAAGATAGATAGATAGATACTCTTTATTGTTCTGTTTAGAAATTACAAACAAAGGATAACATTTTGTTATAATAGAATAGAGTAGTTTATCGGTCTTATAACTACTTTTGTGACATTAAATCTACACTGAACATTATTTATAATAAAATACGTTAGTAATATAAATAAAAAAATATAGTTTAAAAAAACTAAAAAACACGCATTGTCATCGGTCTTTGACAGGTTTGCAAAGTTTGAATTAAATCTGATCGTTCAAAGTAGGGCAAAATCGAGCTCAAAGGAGTCGGTTACATACATACAGGTGAAACTAATAAAAGCGTGTTAAAAAGAAAAGATTTGTATCTTTGGAAGCTTCTACTATCCTACTAATATTATAAACGCAAAAGTTTGTAAGAATGTATGAATGTATGGATGTCTGGATGTATGTATGTTTGTTGCTCTTTCACGCAAAAATGGCTGAACAGATTTACATGAAATTTATAATGAATGTTGTTCATGGTCTGGATTAACACATAGGCTATTTATCCGGGATAACGCGGGTGAAACCGCGGGGCGCAGCTAGTAACAAATAAACTCAAAAACTACGGAACCGATTTAAAAAATCTTTCACCAATATAAAGCTACATCATTAACGAGTAACATCTTAATATATATAAATCTCGTGTTACAATGTTTGTCCTCAATGGACTCCTAAACCACTTAACCGATTATAATAAAATTCGCACACCATGTGCAGTTCGATCCAACTTGAGAGATAGGATAGTTTAAATCTCAAATTATAGTCGCAATTTTAATTTATTGCAAATTATATTTATTACTGATAATTTTTACTATAAATTGACAAGTTAGCATCAACATACTACGGTTGCTATAGTTACGCAATATTTGACATAGAATTGACGCAATGGCTTTTGACAGGACAACGTCTGTCGAGTCAGCTAGTAGACTATATTTCATACCCGTGCGAAGCCGGGGCAGGTCGCTAGTAAAATAATGAAAAAGCCATAATTATCCTGTTCACATACTTTGAATGGTGTTTGTATGATAATTAATTAATTACTTTGAAACAAAGACCTCTCTTCGGGTAAAGGCCTTTGTTAGGTTTCGTGATATAATTTAGGAAATAATAGCGAAAAACCAAAACTTAAATTGAAAACATTACTTTCATTAATTAACACGGAAATGTAATATTGAGTCGGCCACCCCAACTAGTATCGATCACATTTGGTGATCTTTATCATGGCGACACTACACTAACACTTAAAACTAGTGCAACTACAGGCAGCCTTATTGTTAGGAGCGATCTCTTCCAGGCAAGTTGAATAACATTTCTCAATCTTAGCAACTGCCAAGCATTTTGTAAGGTCCATAATAAAGTATACAATGCTGCAAATAAACGGAAACATTACCCCAATGCGTTTCCTACCGCACTATAAACGTAACTTTGTTTCAGCATTGTACCGCTGTTACCGCGGCTATAAACTTTTATATCGATGAAGGAAGCCAGGTTATTGGATCAACCGCATTGATATAAATTCGTTAGGACAGGGAATATTTATATTTCAAACGTACCGACTCGACGTGCCAATTAGCATACTCAAATAACTGTTTTCAAATGTATTTCTAGTGTCTTTTACGCCTGATTCAATAAATTAATAAGAATAATAATAATAAACTGCAAAAGGCGGCCATACTGAACACTTGCCGCATCGTCCGAAAATTTCTGCAACTGGATGCTGACAACGCTGATTCAACCCCAGCTCAAGAATTAATAGAATAGCACTTGGTACCCACCCGTGCTATTCTAATTTACCAGGTTTAATACCCTGAGAAACGAAAGTTTAAACATAATAATAATAATAATATAGCCTTTATTTTCCGAGAATATTTTACAATTTTTGGCAATGAAAAAAAATTTGAAAAAGTTTCTATTAGAAAAAACTATTGAAGTTAAACCTTAAAATGTATAATTTGCACTTTTGACTTTCATAAAATGTCTCTTAACTCGGTGTGCCTTACGGCAAAGGCCTCCTCCAAATAAGAAAAATGGTAAAGAGTAAAAAAATGTTTTATTTATTTATTGATGACCGCCATCTCGCCTGGTTGGTAAGCACTGCGGTCTACGATGGAGCACGCGCGCCTAGAAGAAACTGATTCACTCGCGACTTGAAGACTCACATCATCATCATTCTCAACCTTTAATCCTCCCACTGCTGGGATACAGGTCTATCCTCTAAGGGTGATTAGGCCGTATTTCACCACGCTGGCCAAGTGCTGGTTGGTAGATTCACATACGCCATTGCATTTCTTCTCCGGACGTATACACGTTCCGAGGACGTTTTCCTTCACCGAAAAGCCAAATAGTATAAAAACGTAAAAATTATGAAAATAAAAATAAAAAATAAATAAAAAAAATTAAATATTAAATTAATATATTAATATTAAATTAAATAAAAATTATTATTATTAAAAATTATTATTCAGATATTTATTTACTTTTCTTAATTCTTAAACTTTTTACAATATAGAGGTAGCATAAAAAAAAAACAATACATTGTAAAAAAATTAAAAACTAGGGTGCCGCCGGCAGCGGGGCAGGGCCCAAGCTACCGGTGGTTAAGGCTGCAGAGTGAGGAATCTCCTGACAATGCGGGCCGTGTCAAGAATTACCGCCTTTTGTATCTGACTCTTGACCCAACCGTCTAGCGAGAGCCTCTTCAGATGTTGGTCGAGGCTCTTCGCTATAAGCCCATTCACCGAAACGACTATCGGGACAATGATCGTCGAATCAACATCCCACATAGCGGTAACCTCGTGTGCCAAGTCAAGGTACTTACTGAGCTTGTCCATCTCGGCCTTCACGAGGTTCTCGTCATGTGGGACGGTGATGTCGACGAGCACTGCCCGGCGTTGGGATCGGGCGACTATCACGATATCAGGCCTATTAGCTATAATAGTCCTGTCCGTGATAATAGAGCGGTCCCAATAAAGCAAAGCACGACCATTTTCGAGAACTGGCGCTGGTGCATACTTATAGTACGGCACCTCGGATTCGACAAGGCCGTATTGAAGGGCAAGTTGCTGATGTATGATCCTGGCAACTTGGTTATGCCTGTGCAAGTACTCGCCGTTAGCAAGATGCGAACAACCGGAAGTAATATGCCTGAGTGACTCTCCGGGATGGTGGCATGCCCGACATATGTCGACCGTACCGTCCTTCAGGATATATTAAAAAAAAAAAAAAAAAAAAATATTAAAAATTATTATTATTATTATTAAAAATTATTAAATTATTAATTATTTAAATTATTATTAAATTAAATTATTATTATATCCAAACTTATGTATGTAAATTCATACATAAGTTTGCAAGAACTCATTGAATACACCCATCTACCGGGAAACACCCACTCGGGCAGAGCATTCCACACTAGCGGTTCGCACAATAAAAGTGGAATTAAAGCGTTTCGTACGAGTTTTTGGTATTTCAACCATACCTGTGCCTCTGAAAAAGTATATGCAAATCGAGTAGTTAAGACTCAAAACGAAAACAAAAACTCAAAACTCTTTTTTTTTCTTTTGGCAAAAATCAAAAACTACTTTTTGATTTTTAGTTTTTGTAAATTTCTTTGTTCTATTTAGTTTAGTTTGTTATTTTATAATTTGAGATGTAAATTTACTTTTGGCATAAATTTTATAAATAATAATATTAATTAAAATAGTAGGAAATGACATCACAGACCGTAAGCCGCACTATTCTGTTAACCAACTCCACATATCTTCCGCAATGATCGAACGTGTTTTCTTTGCGGTGGAAACACAAATACAACTGTTCGTCAGTTAATGAAAGGCATAAAGTGTATACGCGACTTTATGTGTTATTGTGACATAAATCTATTATTGTGAAACTACCCGCAGTTTTACAGGAGTTTTTATGGTTGCAGTTTTCGATTTAAAAGGAAGTTTATTTGTTATTGTTGTAATGTGGAATACTTTGTTGCAAAATAACAATCGTTACTGATGTCATAAATATGAAAGGGAGAAAAGAAAAATAAATAAAAGAAAAAATAAGTGTTAAAAACAAATTAAAAATTAAGAAAAAAAGCAAAAATAAAAGAGAAAAGCATAAATTGTGAAGATAACGTTAACGTTTCACACTCATAGCTCCCCACAAGTATAACCTGTGTCGGGGAGGGATGCCATGGAACACACGCAAAGACAAGGACAATTACTAACACCCAGACTCAATAGATATATAAATTCATCATTCAAGCATCTGCCCGGCCGGGAATCGAACCCGGAACCTCTGGCTTAGATGGCGGATATACTATTACTTAGCCAAACAGGTCGTCAAAACAAATGAAAATAAAAAAGTAAAAATTAATTATTTTTACAAAAAAAAAAAACAAAAACCGACTTCAAAAGACCGACTATTGAGTTATTCATATAGTTGTCGCGCACGTACTTAATGCAAAATTAAGACTTATATGGTTTTCTCATGGATACCATTATCAGAACTGGACTAAATTGAAACGGGACCAAATGGGAAGCGTCAACTTTCTAATAAAAAAAGAATCATCAAAATCGATTCACCCAGTCAAAAGTTATGAGGTAACAAAAAAATAAAAAAACATACAGACGAATTGATAACCTCCTCCTTTTTTGAAGTCGGTTAAAAAATAGGAGGAAATAAAGAGTTTATCTAACTATCTTCTCAGAATATTGCACGATTTCACACGCGTGGTCAAGAAATACGGCGATGATGACGGTGTTAGTTTGTCCTTGTCTAGGGGTCTAGAATGGTTTTATGCTAATCTTATAATTAATTCCGGACCATTGGCTATTATGCTTGGTTTCGGTAAATGGTTAATTAATTCGATGATTCAAATTCAATTCGTTTCCAGAAAATACTTAGAAAACTGTCAAATGGATGAAAAGGATTCAATTTAAAATGTTAGTTTTGTTTGTATTTGGTCTAATATACAAGTATATTAGAACAAAAACACTTGAACAAAACTCTTAGAAAATCACTTAATCATCATCATCATCTATCAAAAAATCACATAAAAACAGCTGTTCCCTAATTTTTGTCCAAGGTCAATGAACTTTATGTATGGAACAGCTGATTTTATTGTGAATTTTCGAAAGTTGTAGAACAAAAGTTGTTTAGTTCTATCATTTCAAGCTGCCCGTGGAAGTACCTGAGGTTAGGAGTTGACCTGGTACAAATAAAACATTTTATGCGTTCAGCCATTTTATCTTTTTTTGGCTTCGCAAATAAGACTCCTTTTAGCCTTAGGATTCCGCATAGATTTGTCGTGAGATAGCAATACTTTTTTGTAGTATTAGGACTTCTGTCTTGAATGTGCTTGTCATAGACTAGCGACCCGTCCCGGCTTCGCACGGGGTGGACATTCATTTTGGGATAAACGTAGATTAAATGTGTCTATGCGGGACATAAGTAGACTATGGGTTAACAAGTAACAAGTACAGTGACAAGACAGTGCCCTCGGCCGCGTCCTCGGTTTTGTATTATAAACAGTTTGACGAGGCGAGACAGTCAATAGACCTATGATTTGTTTGCTCGGCCGAGTGTGCCCATTTACTGTCTTACCACTGTACTTGTTACGTGTAATCACCCCATTATACTAAGAAAAATCTACAAAATATGCAAAAGAATAGTTGGCACCTGTTTGTCTCCGCCAGTGAGCACTGCAGAGGCTGCGGTCTCGCAACATTGTTTACAACTGTTCGTAACGGGTAGCTTACCGCAAAGCTACGAGACATTGTCTACATACTTTCACTGTAAAACCATAAAGGTTGTGCCAACCTTCTTTTAGGGTTAATATAGCACCTATACAGAGCTATAAGGGTAGTGTATGCTTAGCCGGATAAAACCTGTCGATAGAAGGACGGACAGGATCTAGAAAGCCGTGGTAGCTCAGTGGGAGAACAGCCGCTTCGCATTCTTGAGGTGGCGGGTGCAAACCCCGACTCGTACCAATGAGATCTTTGGGACGTATGTACGAATTTACATACAGTGGCTTTTCGGAGAAGGAAAACATCATGAGGAAACCTGCATACGTCCGGAGAAGAAATTCCATGGCGCATGTGAATCCGCCCGCACTTGGCCAGCGTGGTGGAATACGGCCTAATCACCCTTCGAGGGTAGACCTGTATCCCAGCAGTGGGAGGATGAAAGGTTGCATATGATGATGATCTAGAAGATAGTCTTCACACTAACAATATGAGATGAGACATAAAATATCTGTCAAACATTTTGCGGAGATGTTGTCGTGAAGGAGGTAGCTATAATTGCTTGACCTTTTTTGGGGCCATTCGATTTACTACATTTAGTAGTCTTTCTGTCTATGTACGGAACCATAAAAAGCTTAACAACATGTTCCTTTTAACTCTTAAGGAAGTGCCAGAATTAACGCGACATGGGGCTCAAACTAACTTTGTAGGTCTACCACCGAGTGACTATTTTGATAGAGAAGAACAATCTATACAAATCATAATTGAAACTACCTTTTGTGCCTATTACCAGTATTCTGTGCTAATACTTAATAGTATTTTTTCGTTTGTGATTTCCTATTTGTGGTGTCAATAAAGAGTGTATTGTGTATTAGTATTTCGTATGATTGGATATTTTTCAATGACCAAACAATTAAGCAAAGACAAAAAAAGTGCGAAATGCAAACAAATTGACCCCTGTAAGTTTGTATATTATGTCCATTTCAATTCAATTTTAACTTCAAATGTGAATTGAATCGGTCGGAAATTTTTAGAAATACATATACATATAGAGGTCCCTGTTGTTCCGCTAACTGAATGATGTACCAAAGCGGATCACAACTCACATCTCACATAAGTAAAACTACACTAATGTCATGTCAGACATCGACACATTACCCCTCTTAGCAATAAGTCCCCGTCGCCCCGCTAAATGGTTTACCGAAGCGGGTCACAAGTTACGTGTCGTGTTAGCGTCTACTTTAATCCGCGATTAAGCGTTAGGCAAGTTACGTTTAAGTCTGTTTACGCGTTTAACGGAACATTTTAAGCCAACATTTGTGAAGCCGGGCTTTTTCAGTTGACACTTTGAGTATAGTGCCCACTAAGGGCGTTGGCTGTTTTGTTGGCGCGGTATCTACAGGGTTATTAGGACAGGGTATGCTAAGCAGATTAAGGCTCATTCAATTATGAATAATTTTTACTATGGGAACAATAGGGCATTGTTTCCAGTGAAATTATAGGGCAAATGAGAAATTAAACAACTTATATCTCAGGGTGACGAGCGCAGTGCTGTGCCGCGCAGGGTTTTGAATTCTGCGAGTTCAAAATTCTGGGTAGCGCAGACCTGTTATGGGCAAACGTGACGTTTAACATCAGGCGAGCGATTTGCTCGTCTCGTCACTCAATTACATAAAAAAAAAAAACAACTCTGAAATGCGAAAAAAACAGCAATTGTTCCATACATTTTGTCGAGTGTCATTGACATTTTTCTATGGAATAGATGATTTTTTTTCGCGATTCATACTTTCGTGACAAACAAAGATTAGGTACCCAAAGAAAATGAAAATGATTAAACGGTTGTTTGTGTAATTGTGTATGTGTGTTACCACTTACCTGGCCTGGAAGAGATCGCTCTTAGCGATAAGACTGCTAACTGTTACACAATTGTTTAACAATACACCTTTTTATTGGTAATAACTTATTCAAACAATTCAGAGTACACCCGGGATAACACATCATATCGATTTCCACACTTTTAATACTTAAAAAAGCCTTTACCATCTAGATCTATCAACAAAAAACCAGTTTCAGCTAGATTTTTCCGGCTTCATCCGGTTCGAAAAACGTAAATAAACCATATACGTGCTATGAAAGCTGAAAATCTAAAAAGCCAAAAAACGAACGTGTTGCTTCGTACAAACAAGTGCCACAGAGAGTGTAAAATTGACTTTTTTATTTCTTTTTGTACTTTTGTTTTTTTTTATTCTTTAAATCTATGGACTGGAATAGTTGTGGCCGTGTAAAATAGCTTGTTTGTTGATGGCTGAGTAGAAACAGTATTTTCAGGGTTGAACTACTTTTCACTGACCGAGCGAAGCAAAGGCTTTTGAGTTTAAGGAAAGTTTTGCATTTGTTTTTGTGTTTTTGTCCGACGATAGCTTGAGTTTGGTTAATCCGATTTCTATGAAAATTGACAGGTAAGTAGATTATTTTAATGCATTTTTTTGATTTTGAAGATGAGGAAAATCGGTCTATGGGTTTTTTTTATGCAATTGAGTGACGAGACACAAATTAAATCGCTCGCCTGATGTTAAAAGTCACGTTTGCCCAAAACAGGTCTGCGTCACCCAGAATTTTGAACACTCACAATACAAGACCCTGCGCGGCACAGCACTGCGATCGTCACCTCGAGATATAAGATGTTTAATCTCCTATTGGCCTTCAAATTTCACTGGAAACTTTGCCCTTCCAACCGGAACACAGTAATGTTTGCACAATATTGCTTGGCGGTGGAATAACTGGAAAAAGTGTGGTACTTCCCCAGGCGGACTCTGCAAAAGAGCCCTAAAACTACGAAACGTTTCAGATCCCAAACCAAACCTCAAAAACATCAACGGAATGTTATCTACAGATAAAAACAGAGCTCAAGTCACTATTCAAAGTAAAGTACTCAAAATTTAGGGGTTTGATTAAGAATACTTTTTATTCAATAAAGTCTAAGGCTCTGAGAGTAATCGAATTTTTAAACTTTTCAATCAATAGATCAAAAAATTCTGAAACTTCAACAGTTAACCAAGCGTGTCAGCGAAGTAACTCGTCGCTTGTAATGGAGTTTGTGCCAAACTTTACGACCGCTCTGAGTAAAAAGGCTCACTAAGTTATTTATTACCTGTTTTTGGTTATGAAAAACACTAACGCGGGTCATGTCTAACAAAATTTAAACGCGATGACATCGATTCTAAAGGGGTATAAATAAGAAGAGGGCCAATAAGTGCTATAAAAAATTAAGCAATTTTTATTACGAAACCAAACCTGAAATCGCGAAATAACATCAGCTGATTTGTAGCATAACCTTTCTTGTAGCCCTATCTATCATGTTTCAAAAATTAAATTAAATCGACAGAATAAAATTATCGCCGCCTTCCCCTGCCACGAATTTCTTTTGTATCAAAATAAATTTCTCTGAGTGTTACGTCTTTTTTTGTAAAAGATAAAATGAGATGCAAATAAAATTAAACCCGCCAGATTAGTTTAGTTTAGCAAGCGGTACATCAAAATCCACGCCAAATCCGTGCAAATTGGAAACAACTCAATGACAACGCAAATCCATTGCCGATAGATCAGTCCGAATTACCCATACAATGCAGGATTTAACGTTACTGGACGCGCTTTGATCACGAAATAGCAGTACGCTGTGGCATATTTTAGGACCGGTGTTCATCTGAGTGATGTAGTTTAACACTTTGACTGCGGGAAACAGATACTTTGTCTTTTCGTTTATGCGACGCGAGTGCGGCTGCACACGCCTGCCGCGTAAAACACAACGAGTTTGACTATTAGCCGCACCTATGGCAAGCGTATGTGATTATTAGCCGCAGTCAAAGTGTTAACGTGAATTTCCGGTTTAAATAGAGAACTAGAATATTGAGTTTTGAAAATAATTGTGTCAGATGAGTCATTTTCAGTGGTCACCCTATTTTTGTCCCCAAGAGTGATAATCGGAAATCGATTTTAAAGTTTGTCCCAGTTGTCACCACATGCATAAACAACTTTAATCCTCCCACTGCTGGGATACAGGTCTACCCTCGAAGGGTGATTAGGCCGTATTCCACCACGCTAGCCAAGAGCGAGTTGGTGGATTCACAAACGCCATTGAATTTCTTTTCCGGACGTATGCAGGTTTCCTCACGATGTTATCATTCATCGAAAAGCCAGTATGTAAACTCGTACATCAGTTCAAAAGAACTCATTGGTATGAGTCGGGGTCAGAACCCGCCACCTCAAGAATGCGAAGCCGCTGTCTTCCCACTGAGCTACCACAGCTATATTGTAATTGGTTTGTTGTGCAGCATAGCTATATATTATACTAGTTGCGCCCCGCGTTTTCCAGGATAAAAAGTAACCTATGTGTTAATCCAGACCATGAACAACCTTCATTCTAAATTTCATGTAAATCCGTTCAGCCGTTTTTGCGTGAAAGAGGAACAAACATACTCACAAACTTTCGCGTTTCTAATATTACTAGGATTCTAAGAAACTTAAAAAAGTGTTTGATCATAAAAAGTAAAACGGCCATTATTTTGGCTCGCACTGTAAATTAAAACTTTCATAAAAAACCAGTCGCCAGTTCGAGACAGTTATAAAGTAACTTTGGACGGGGAAAAATTGGCCGTTGTTCATTTTCCTAAAATTGGGTTCTTTAAATTAACACCGACGTCAAGATAAGAGTTTTGACGTCGTTTTGTACGAAAACACGACGCACGATAAGGGCGTGGTCAAATACAGGTATAGCCGGGGTTGTTTAAAAAAAGAGTAAGAAAATTGGTTGTCTGTAAAGTCGGTTTACGGACGATAGTTTAACGTGACAACGTCATAACAAAACATTGATGAAATGATTGCATACTTTTCTCGCTCCGATCGTGACGTCACAATGAGCGTAACGGGACACTTTCGTGCGTGCACCCGGCGTTCATCGATTTATTAGACATTGTCACGTCAAAAACTGCTTCCAAAGCATGTGTGGAATCTTTTCACCACGTCCACGTCCACGTCTGTTCACCACGTTCACCACGATCGCATCAAACGCATACCATGTCCACTGCAAAAAAAAAATATTTAAGGCATATTCTATTCCATTCTACAAGGTGTAACAGAAAATAGTAGTAATATTTAAAGGTAAAAAAAAAAGGTAAAAAATATCGAGTCTCCATAAAAAATAATTAGTCACGTGATCAATAATAATATAATATTCGATATTTTTTTTCTCCAATTTAGCAAACTTGTGTTCTAGAATTTGATCACTTTGGTGTGTGGAAGAACACCCTTAAGTATTATTACACCTTTCCGTTACACTTTGTATACTTTCCGAACGATAATTAAATGACAAATAAACGCATCCAATTCAAATCATAGTTTTAAGAGCTAGCCTGTCACACACACACACCCACCCCATAGCACAGCACCCCTCTTTTTGCATCGGAGGTTAAAAACCAATCAAATCAAACTAAACTAACATCCTAAGTAAAGATCAAACATATCGGAGAAAACTGCAGAGCAAATTGCGGAACCGACCAAATCTAGGACCCTATTCTCGGACGCTCGAGATTCATTCTGAATCATTTTGTTTTTTTTTTCTGAATTTTCGTTTTATTTCAATCAATCAATTTATTTCAAAAATACAGATTTGTGATAATATAGATAATATAATGTGTAAGATAAGCTTGAGCTAAATATCGCTGATGCCTGTGCTAGGCTAATTGGATTTTTAATTATTTTAATTTACATAATTTTGGGTCAGCAACCTTTAATCCTCCCACTGCTTGGATACAGGTCTACCTTCGAAGGGTGATTAGGCCGTATTCCACCACGCTGGCCAAGTGCGGGTGGATACACATGCGCCATTGAATTTCTTCTCCGGACATATATGCAGGTTTCCTCACGATGTTTTCCTTCACCGAAAAGCCAGTGGTATGTAAATTCGTACATAAGTTCGAAAGAACTCGGTACGAGTCGGGGTTTGAACCAACCACCTCAAGAATGCGAAGCGGCTGTTCTCCCACTGAGCTACCACGGCCATTAATTTTTTATTAATTTTGGGTGACTTTGGTGAATTCTGGGTAAAGGAGACCTGTTATGGGCAAACGTGACATTTACGAGTACATCAAACGGGCGATTTGTTCGTCTCGTCACTAAATTGCATAAAAAAATATGTCTGTCACTCTTACCCCCATGACGTTTGTTATAAGAGCGACAGTGATAGAGATACTATCTCATTCTCCAGAATAGTCTCTATTTCCCCATTTTACCACTCTATCTGAGTAGAAGTTAGAAAACTGAATTTGAAAATGGAATCTAGTTATTAGTTTGTTACACAATGTAGGAGAGAGTTTAGCTTTTCATTTTTAGGGTTCAGAACGTCCTTTAAGGCGAGACTCCGATGTCTGTCTGTATGCCAATTATCTCAGGAACTACACAAGCAAGCGACCAGAAATTTGGCATGGGACTAGATAATGTTAACTTATTATACAAATCGTAAAAAAATGATGAGAAAATTGTCTTCACCTCAAAATTGGGTCCAGAAATGTGGACCTCATTTTTTTATTCTGCGACAGGTTTGCGTTTGCCATTTCCTTTAGAAGAAAAACAGTAAGAAAAAATATAGCAGTAGTAGTAAAAAGCAAGATGTAAGATAAATCATTTTCATTTGCCTCCATTCAACCAAACTAGTTAATTTTTTTTTTATGTAACGAGTGACGAGACGAGCAAATCGCTCGCCTGATGTTAAACCTCACGTTTGCTCATAACAGGTCTGCGCCACCCAAAATTTTGAACTCTCAGAATTCAAGACCCTGCGTGGCACAGCACTGCGCTCTCCCATTTGCCCTGTAATTTCACTGGAAACAATGCCCTTCCAACCGGAACAAAGTAGCTCAATGGTTAAACCGCAACTTTTCTATTTTCTTCGTTAGCCGGAATCTATCTGCTGGTTTGTTCATCTTTTTTTAAACCAGTGGTTTAGTGAACGTAGAACTGCTTTAATTAAAATGAGGATGGACTGGTATCTCGGTCACTGTCTTTCTTGCTGGAAAAGTCGTGAGAGTGAGGGTGATAGAGATAATATCGCAGAGAATGATTTTTTTAGTCCTCTCACTTACTAATGTGCGAGCTGCTAGCGGAGGGTAGATATTTCCCCTTATCGCTAAAAGCGATCTCAACTAGAATTTAAATAAAGATCAGCCAACAAACCATCAGTAAGCGCACCGTTTTCTTTTTACACGCTTTTTATTAGCTTCACCTGTATTGTTTTTTTGTTTGTAACCGACTCCTTTGGGCGCGATTTTGACCCACTTTAAAAGGCCAGATTTCGTTCAAACTTTGTAGATATTTATATCGAAGATCAATGACAATAACTAGAAAGCGTGTTTTTTAGTTTTTTTGAACTATTAACTTTAAAGCTTTTATTTCTTGCAACGTATGTAAGAACTATGTTGGTTCGGGTGAAATCTTGCAACTCAATTTTAAACCACTTCCCGATGTCCGATTGAGCTGAAATTTGGTATACGTATGTAACTCCGATGACAGTAAAAGCTTGTTCCTAAAAATATTTTTAAAATTAACTTTATTTCGATCAAATAAGTGTTCTTATCGTTTCAAAGAAATTTCATCAGTTCTTCATAGCAGTGTTTTTTATGTTTTTAATTGCTTGTTTTAGTTCAGTTGTCCGTTCTACCTCAAAACAACCCTGTCGCGGCACTTTACCCCGTAATTATTTTTTTTCCGGACAGCTGTCTACTGAGTGCCTGATTGGACGCTGATATATAGCTTTTGGTAGCTTTCTGGTAAATAAACGATGTAACGTTGGTTTAGTTCCATTTGTTTAGTTTAGTTTGGTTTGGTGTCGATTTTGAAGTAGTTAAACTAAACTGATACGATAGAACTGTTCTCAATTATGGACTGCTTCGTTTTATTATATACTAGCTGACTCGACAGACGTTGTCCTGTCAAAAGCCATTGCGTCAATTCTATGTCAAATGTCAAATGTCAAAAGTTACATTAAAAAAGTTTACATTGTCCAAAGCGCTAAAGTTAAATTATGGTTTAAGTATTTTTAAATTATCTAATTTTTCATGTTTTTTTACTATAAATTGAGATTTGAGCTATCCTATCTCCTAAGTTAGATCGAACTGCACCCGGTGTGCAAATTTGATTGAAATCGGTTAAGTAGTTTAGGAGTCTATAGCGGACAAACAACGTGACACGTAATTTATATATATTAAGAAGATATAATATACATCCTAACTAATATTATAAATGCGAAAGTAATATTTATTTGTATGTTTGTACCGCTTCTACTCAACCGATCATCTTGAAATTATGCATACCCGTTGTCAGGGCAAAAAAAAGAATATAGGCTACTTTTATAAAGAACTAGCGGCCCGTCCCGGCTTCGCACGGGTAGACATTATTTTTTTAAACATTTTGGGATAAACGTAGAGTAAATGTGTCTCGATGCGGGAAATATTAAGTATTCTTTAATTTTCTAATTTTTCCCGTTTTTTTTTTTTATTTTTTTTTTCATAAGAACCTTCTCCTAATAATAACAAATACAACAAAAAAAGAATTAGTGAAATCGGTCCAGCCATTCACGCGTGATGCCGTGACCAAGGAAAACGGGTTTCATTTTTATATATATAGACTAGGCATGCGTTAGGCAACAAGGATGTGGTCGAACAAAAAAAATAATTAAATAGTTTTTTTTTCACGTGTTAAGTTCTAGGTGTTTAAAATTATTTTATTTTCTACAATCCCGAGCAGGTACAGACCTACTTCGAACGACAACACGGGTACTGTGTTTCACAGTACTAAACCTCTGCTGTTCAATTATGCAGCTTATGCTTTCCTGAGCATAATAATTTCGTGAGACAGAAATACCTAGGTATGTTCAGTCAACTGGTTATATTGTCTGAATCAGACAGACCGGCAAATAAGCACGTTCATATCTGAATTGTTATCATTTACAATTACTAACTGTACAGAATACACAATAGTACGCAGCCACTGGTTCCCAACTGCGAGTGACATGGAGAAACTTCGCCGAAGTTTCTCAAACTTTGGACCATTGTTGGGAGAGTTTGACTCGTGTCCGCTCAAGCGTGACGTCACGTCAACAACAGAAAAACAATCGTGTGAAGTTTGTTTTGGGAAAATAAAAACACTTGTATAGTATTTTTAGTTCTATTTTGTTAAATCAGTCTAAGGGAAAAACAATCAGAGGGAATAAAAAAAACAATTGTGTAGGAATAATTTTATTAAGAAATTGCAATTTAGATTTAGTCATCATCATCATCATTCTCAAGTTTTTATGCCCACTGCTGGGAAACAGGTCTACCCTCGAAGGGTGATAAGGCCGTATTCCAACACGCTAGCCAAGCGCCGGTTCGTGGATTCACATACGCCATTGAATTTCTTTTCCATTTTTAGCTTTAATACAATATTCTTATGCAAACAATTAAAAAGTTCTATTTAACAATCATACTTAGAAAGTCGCGTTCTTTATTTCAATAAAAAATATTAGTAAGTAAATATGCATGTCTCGAAATCTATAGGAAAAAGATGTCTCCTGGATAAACGTATTCCATCCTAGACTGCATCATTGCTTAATCTGTCAGAATGGTGCAAACGCCAAACAATAGAAAAATAAGTTAATTTTAAAAGTATTTTAAAACAAGCTTCTATTGCATTGTCATCGAAGTTACACACGTATACCAAATTTCAGCTCAATCAGACATCGGGAAGTGGGTCAAAATTGAGTTGCAAGATTCCACCCGAACAAACATAGTTACGTATATTGCAAGTTAAAAAAAGCTTTTAAAAGTGTTTTCCTTTTCGTTTAGTTCAAAATTTCGAATAAAGAAAAAGACTAAACATGGCGTTATTGTAGCTTTCCGTTTCTCGTAGAAGAAGCTACGACGTAGCGCGTAGCTACTACACTTTCGTAGCTTTCATTATAGCATCGTATCATCCTGCTTCCATGGCATGCTACATAGTAATTCAGTCTTTTTCGTTTTCTTATTGACAATTATCAAAGTTAAGAGGCCAAAAAAGTACATTTTTATTTAAAAAAAAACTTTTTATAACATAAATTAAAATATTTTTTAATTCCTAGAAAAAAAAAAAATTTTTTTTGTAAACTAGTTTTTTTTAATAATTTTTAAGGCCTGTTTTAGAAATTACTTTAGAGCTGTTTTCTACCCAAAATACAGAACGCTGAGAGGTAATCATGAAAACACCCTATTTTTCTCACACCTCAGCGTCAGGAAGTGACGTCATCAATCAAACGTAAGCGTCATGCTACGTTCCTCTCAGACGTCAAATTAACGTAACTTTGAGACACTTGCAATATGTTAACTTAAAGGCGGAAGTTTAAACCGACGACGGAAAAGAAGAGGTGTTATAAACTTGTGTGCTGTTTGCGGTTTGTGGCGTAGAAGTTGAAATTGATTTTATTGCACTTTTTATTTGAAGATGGTTTTGAACTGTATTGATACTAATAATTAATAACTATCTATCTATATATATAAAAATGAAACCCGTTTTCCTTGGTCACGGCCTCACGCGTGAATGGCTGGACCGATTTCACTAATTCTTTTTTTGTTGTATTTGTTATTATTAGGAGAAGGTTCTTACAGAAAAAAATATTAAGAAAATCTCTCAGAAATATTGAAAAACCCTAAAAACAGCCCTTTTATTTTTCCCATACAAACGTTTTCTAACTAAAACGAGCTTTATTGCTATTGTATAAAGTTCATATTGAATTGCAAGCACTCACTGTTGTTTAAGCAATGTAGGTATGTTCCTAACGTCCAAGAGTCAATTTGCACTTTATTACCTCTGTACAAAGTTCAAATTCAATCATATCTATCAAAACAGTGTGCGTTTTATACTGATAATTTTTACTATAAATTGACAAGTTAGCATCAACAAACTACGGTTGCTATAGTTACGCAATAGCATGAGAATAGAGGTTATAACAAAGAGTTCCTATAATTATTCTCAACACCTTTGGTCACGCCATCACGCGTGAACGACTGGACCGATTTCAATTTACTCTACGTTTATCCCAAAGTCTACCCGTGCGAAGCCGGGAAGGCCGCTAGTAATTAATAACTATATTTCTATATTTGATGAAAATATGTCCAGCCATTGAGGTCTTTTTCGACTTATAGTACGCTAACAAAACGAATTATAATTAAATTTTTAAAAGAAGTAGCGTGCGTGCTTCACAAGAATGCGTTTTTTTTTAAAAATGACAGAAAAATAAAATGTTGTTGTAAATAACTCTGAAAATTTCTATGAAATCAGTGTTTTCTATCTTAGAGTCGTAAAAATAGTCGTAAAAGTTTCTCAAGATTATTAATACTTTCATGTACTTTCACAACATGAAAGTACTGTTGACAGCGTTTACATATAACCCTGTATAAAATCTCAAAAGAAAAAAATTATACAGTGCAATCTGTCCTAAAAGAAACTTTTACAGCCTCCAAGTAGTTATAACTTTGCAATTGCACAAAAAGGTGCCCGTAAAATGTGCGGAACAAAACTGTGCCGAGTTTCGTGCAGTAAAAAATAAAGGAGTGCGCGGCATTTTTGGTGTTGGGTTTCGGACAGGTTTTGTGAATAAATTTAAAATGCCATTTTTTTTTAATATTGTTTTAAGGGATACATTGACAGTAAAACTCTTTATTGATTTTTAACCGACTTCAAAAAAGGAGGAGGTTATCAATTCGACGTTTTTTTTTATGTTTGTTACCACATAACTTTTGACTGGGTGAATCGATTTTGATGATTCTTTTTTTATTAGAAAGCTGACGCTTCCCGTGTGGTCCCATTTCAATTTAGTCCAGTTCTGATAATGGTATCCATGAGAAAACCATGTAAGTCTTAAATTTGCATTAAGTACGTGCTCGACAAATAGATGAATAACTCAATAGTCGGTCTTTTGAAGTCGGTTTTTGTTTCTTTGTTTTGTAAAAATAATTAAGATTGATTAGGGTTTTGTCAAAATAGACTATCTTACCTTGTAAATCAGACAGCATATAAGCAAAACTAGCACACAATCTCCACATGTACACTTGTACACTTGGATACTTGTACACTTGTACACTTGTACACTTGTACACTTGAAACCAAAAATATATTTCTAAAAGCATCTTGGCAAAATTGGTTGTGGTTTAAAACTGATGCAAAAATCGCGAATGCTTAGTAACTTTTACTCATTGAATTGGTACTTCTTTACTGCCGTCATCTTTAAATGTCAAAACAATTGACAAGGATTATTACAAGTCAGTGGCCCAAGTCTGAAGACTTTGTTTGACAGATCTAAACTAACAAAATATATGTCATTTTACTATGGAAACTAACGTGGTTTGCGTGGCGTGGTTGGACGACTTAATTTTTACGTAAGTATTCCCGTGTTTAATTATAACAAAAATGTAAATCTGTCATGTCATTGCAATCAATAGTTTCAGAAAAAATAGACCCTCTTAAAAGACTTCTGGCTTTTTTTCTCCTCCATCCATGATTTTCCTATCCTACCCCACGGACCCCTAAAAGTGAGTAACTAGCGCGACATCTGCCTCCTGATCGATAGCCCTGCCTCAGGTGCTGCGAAGCACTCTCCTGTTAACGCGGAGTGAAGAGTGGAGCCTCTAGATGTGACAGCACCGAAAAACTTGACTTCGGGTGGTTTTTTTAACAATTTTTAACCCCCGACGCAAAAACGGAGTGTTAAGTTTGACGTGTCTATGTGTCTGTCTGTGGCTTCGTAGCTCCCGAACGAGTGAACTGATTTTGATTAGTTTCTTATGTTGGAAAGGTGAATTAGTCGGGAGTGTTCTTAGCTATGTTTGATGAAATTCGATTCAGCCGTTTCAACGTTGGGGGTTTTTTGCAAAAGCTTTTATTTAGCTTGCAATGTATGTAACTATGTTTGTTCGGGTGGAATCTTGCAACTCAATTTTGAACACTTCCTGATGTTCGATTGAGCTGAAAAACCAGCAAAACTAGCTTAACTGCGGTGCGACGTCGCATCGCAAAAATCTGCGAGCACGCACGACGCGAATTTCTGCGTTGCGGCATCGCATCGCAGATTTGTGTACAAGCCCTTAGCCATGGATGACAAAAAAGGTAACGGACTGCCTGATGGTCAGCGATCGCCGTCGCCTATGAATATGGATACCTGTACCAACTTTTAAAAATATTTTCATACATCTATATATATAAAAATGAAACCCGTTTTCCTTGGTCACGGCCTCACGCGTGAATGGCTGGACCGATTTCACTAATTCTTTTTTTGTTGTATTTGTTATTATTAGGAGAAGGTTCTTACGGAAAAAAATATTAAGAAAATCTCTCAGAAATATTGAAAAACCCTAAAAACAGCCCTTTTATTTTTCCCATACAAACGTTTTCTAACTAAAACGAGCTTTATTGCTATTGTATAAAGTTCATATTGAATTGCAAGCACTCACTGTTGTTTAAGCAATGTAGGTATGTTCCTAACGTCCAAGAGTCAATTTGCACTTTATTACCTCTGTACAAAGTTCAAATTCAATCATATCTATCAAAACAGTGTGCGTTTTATACTGATAATTTTTACTATAAATTGACAAGTTAGCATCAACAAACTACGGTTGCTAATAGTTACGCAATAGCATGAGAATAGAGGTTATAACAAAGAGTTCCTATAATTATTCTCAACACCTTTGGTCACGCCATCACGCGTGAACGACTGGACCGATTTCAATTTACTCTACGTTTATCCCAAAGTCTACCCGTGCGAAGCCGGGACGGGCCGCTAGTAGATAATAAAAGCAAAAAGAAGTACAGATTAGTATAGAAATATGCTTCAACTTTAAAATCCACGTCACTACGGGGCTATAACCGAACACCAACTTTAAGACTTTGAAAGAAGATACCAACACTCTCGATAACTCCCTGTCACAAAATATTGAGAGCACAGAAGGTAAACATAAAAAAACGGTAAAGCGGGCTCAAGCAACGCATACAGACATCGCTCACGGACACGAGTCTCGAAGTGCACTGGCGATAAAATAATGGGTTGATTACACATAACGATTACAGTGACGAGACAGTGCCCTCGGCCGAGTACTCGCTTTGTGTAAATATTTTAACGAGGCGAGATATGCAGTCATTAGAACCATGGTGTGTTTGCTCGGCCGAGTGTGCTCATGTTCTGTCTCGCCACTGTACTCGTTACGTGTATTCAACCCATAAGTAAGCTTGCATAGGCCGTGGCTAACTCTGGTGTCAGATTTTTGAGGCCGCCTGAAAGCCTTTGAAATTAATCACGTGACTAAATATTTTGAATGGAGACTCAATATTATTTTTCTCGAATTTAGCAAACTTGTGTCACAAACACTCTTAAATATTACAACAGCTTTCCGTTACTCCTTATTTATAAAAAAATATTTGAAAAAACATGAGTTCTACATCTGTACTCTCTATATTTTGTGTTCCTGTCTTCCAATACTGATTTTTCAACAAGCATGGTTCAGATAACTCTCAAAGGGAATCCAGTTTGCTTTGTAAGATAATACCGCATCTGGTCGTGTATTGGCTGGATTTGAGAGGAGAGAAAACTAGCTGTTTCCTATCTTGCAGGGGATTTTTTGTTTTTTTTTGGTTAAAATTGTACAGAAGCCAAAGAAAAGCTGTTTGTAGACTCTATCAGAAGCATTTTTGTCTTTTTTTAATACAGGGTTAAAGGAAAAAGTGTGCTAAGCCGAAAAGGGCTCATAGTACTCATCATTATGAACAACTTTTACTATGGGACCAACCCGGAATTCGCGAAAAATCAGCGGTTCCATACATTTTGTCGAGTGTCATTGACATTTTTCTATGGAACAGCTGATTTTTTTTCGCCAATCCCGGGTTGGCCCCATACCAAAAGTTGTTCATAAAAATGAGTAATATGTCGCTTGGTATACCTTTTCCTTAGCCTATACAGATTTATTTTCTGACTATATACGTACCTACCTAGTCCAAAAATGACGCTAGTAAACACAAAAAACAAATCATTAGCCAGAGATTCCCTTTTATTAAATCCTAGGTATTTTCGTTCACATCAAACCTCAGTTTCAGATTCCGGGATTTATCTTCCGGTTTTGTGAGATATTTTTATTGGCGTCCAAAGTATTGGGCAAAGTTACGATTATCGGCCGAATTTCGGCTTACCGTAATCATTGCCGGAGGCGTACAAGGGTAAAGTTTCTGATTTCGGGAAATCGGCCACCTAAAGATGCCGAAGGCAGTTTTGTTTCTTTTACGTCGGGTAATTGTTGTTCAGCTAATTGATGTTGTGCTGCTTAAGTTGTGGGTATACGGGGTTTTACAGAAAGGGTATGTTAAGCATAAAAGGGCTCATAGTACTCATCATTATGAACAACTTTTACTCGGACAATAGATAAACAGTTACACACATTGAGCCTTGCTTATAAAGCTTGCTCAAAGTTAAGTGACATTAGTACTGCGCACTATATTTTTATATTAAACACATTTTAAACAACATTTTTTCAAACAACGTTTATGAACAAGGCCCGTTTTTATTGTTAAAAAATTTTCGTAATACGGTATCTATAGAGGATAATCCTTGGCTACCCCACAAAATCTAAGAAACAGATCCGGCTCACTTTCATCGAAAATTCGTCTCTTTTCTACTTTAATTTAATCTGTTTATTCTTCATAATAGTAGATAGTTCACAAAGAAATCAGAATACCGAATTTGCAACAAAGCCGAAAATAAGCCGAAAATTCGGCTTCCCCTAATTCCTCTGTAAATTAATCTCCGAATTTTTAGGAAACGACAATGGAGGGGATTATTGTTTGTCTTAGTTGAAGGGAAATTTAAATACGTGTTTGGAATGAACAACGACTGTGTTTAATAGACATTACATCAAAGTCGTTCGAAATTCAAATTGGATGCTGAGGTGCGCGGCGATTCGCAATAAACAATTAGACAACTAACCGAGGTGTGCGGTTGTGGAATGCTGAATGCTGATTGGTCCGCTCAAGGTCACGATCTTGATACTGCTGACCAATAGTGAACTTCTCGATCGACATATTGACGTTCAAATTCAAGACGTAACATTAACAATGTTAGACTTTTTGTGAATATGTCGACATAGTAAAATAAACCGACCCTAGTTTTTGACTGGTGATAAAATATGTTTTTTGACGAGCATCAGCGCCGATCAAACAATCTTCTATATTGTTTGAAAAGGTATTCCCTACTACCTACTACCTACTATACTCGTAGTATAGTTAACGAATTTGATTACAATAATGTTTGGTTATAGGCGGATCATCGAATGTGTCAAGCATACTATATACACAAATTAAAAAAATAAATAAACTATTCACTCTCCTAGCTAGGATAACCTGTGTTGGGAATACCATGGAACACACAAAAACAAGGACAACCTAACACCCAGACCCAGAACAGATATTTAAATTTATCATTCAAGCATCTGCCTGGCCGGGAATCGAACCAAACAAGTCGTCAATATTGAAGCATAGCTGACGAAGCTGGACCTTTTCTATATGCACTTTTTGTGCCAATGCGTTCCCTGATTATTTCGCGAGCATTGGAAGTCTATCTCGTAGAAAGTCGTCTACAATTAGCTGTTTTCATCCCCCCTGTCAATCTTTTGAACGCCCTCGCGGTGTCGGCCGGTTTATTGAAAAAGGAGAGTTTATTTCTTTGAGAGGTGCCTTAAGTAGGATCTTTGAAAACATGCCGAGTGTTTTTGATTCGGTGGTGATGGTGAGACTTATTTCACGTCAACGTCGTAATTTTTTTGGTCAACTCTGGCGGGCAGACAAATTCGCCTTAACAGGTACTTTTATTCGTCTTTTTCTTCATACAAACGTAGTCCTCTTTTCCTTTCCTGGATTGTGGTACTAGAGAATTATCTTTGGAGGTGCAGTAGATACTTGCTAAATGCATGCATCAAGATTTAGTTTTTTTTAAATGTGGTTTTTTTAGGAGCTAGAAGTCTTCAAAAATCTTAAAATGACCTAGTTTGTGTCGCTGTAAACAGACGTATATTTCCAAACAATGAACATATTTTTGTTAAAGTAAGGTAGACAAGCATAGAACATATCTTTCTTATGTTCTTGTTGCAAGAAATACTAAAATCGGCCCAAAGAAGGAGGAAACTGGGGACTACGAAACCTCAATTTGCGTATTTCACGCGCGGGGCGGAGATCTGTCCTGCTCTGCGCGCTATGTCTGTCTCGCTTGCTCTGCCCTGCTAAATCTATTCTATATTGCGTCACCTGCGTCTTTGTGTAATGCATGAACGTACTGAGAGCTGCGTACTGCGGTGTAGGCACGCGGGCAGACATGTGTCTATCCTGCTCTGCGCGCTATGTCTGTCTCGCCTGCTCTGCCCTGCTAAACCTGTTCTATGCTGCGTCACCTGTCTTTGTGTAATGCATGAACGTACTGAGAGCTGCGTACTGCGGTGTAGGCACGCGGGCAGACATGTGTCTGTCCTGCTCTGCGCGCTATGTCTGTCTCGCTTGCTCTGCCCTGCTAAATCTATTCTATCCTGCGTCACCTGCGTCTTTGTGTAATGCATGAACGTACTGAGAGCTGCGTACTGCGGTGTAGGCACGCGGGCAGACATGTGTCTATCCTGCTCTGCGCGCTATGTCTGTCTCGCCTGCTCTGCCCTGCTAAACCTGTTCTATGCTGCGTCACCTATCTTTGTGTAATGCATGAACGTACTGAGAGCTGCGTACTGCGGTGTAGGCACGCGGGCAGACATGTGTCTATCCTGCTCTGCGCGCTATGTCTGTCTCGCCTGCTCTGCCCTGCTAAACCTGTTCTATGCTGCGTCACCTGTCTTTGTGTACCTAATGCATGAACGTACTGAGAGCTGCGTACTGCGGTGTAGGCACGCGGGCAGACATGTGTCTGTCCTGCTCTGCGCGCTACGTCTGTCTCGCCTGCGCCCTGCAAAATTTGTTCCGTGCTGCGACACCTGCGTCTCAGCACACGATACCCATATTGCCACAGAGATATTTCAGTTGCAATAGAATTTTCAGAACATTGTAAAACCATGTTCTCAATTCGAGTGAATTTTTCATAGGTCGTTGAGCGGATTTATTGACGCTACGTTTGGCTTCGAATGAATGGATTGAAATACTCGTAGCTAAAGGATTATTCGATGGGCAATATATTAATTCGACGAGATGTGAATTCCAGCAACCCGCACTTGGTTAGCGTGGTGGAATACGGCCTAATCACCCTTCGAGGGTAGACCTGTATTCCAGCAGTGGGAGGATGAAAGGTTGCATATTATTATGAAGATGATGATGATGAAAGGATCTGTCTGATAGATAAAATATTGCTCTCTTACGTGTAACAATCACATCACATCACACTAAATATTAGAGTTTCTTTCTACCTATCGAGAAGTTAGGAGGGGTATTTATGTTCGTTACTTCTTCAAGCTTAAACGGCTGAACGGATTTGGATTAAATTTGGAATTGAGATAGTTTGTATCCTGGATTAAAACATGAACTACTATATCGTTATTGATATTGCCGTCCTTTTTCTTTATTGTTGCGCAAGAAAGTACGAGTAAGAGACAAACAAAAAACATTGTAAATGCGAAAGGTTGTGTGTGTATGAATAATTGTTACCAAGTATCTACGTAAATACTAAACCAAATTTGATTAATTTTGTTATCATTTTAACGGGAATATCGCTCGCGGTTGCGTTTTGCCTGGCACAACCGCCACCGCGACCGCCACTAGCCGTTTTAATTATAATAAAGTGTGTCAAAACCATGTTAATTCCATAGCAAATTTGATAAAGTTTAGTTAGTGCAAACATTACTGTGTTTCGGTTGGAAGGGTATTGTTTCCAGTGAAATTACAGGGCAAATGGGAGATTAAACAACTTATATCTCAGGGTGACGAGCGCAGTGCTGTGCCGCGCAGGGTCTTGAATTCTGCGAGTTCAAAATTCTGGGTGGTGCAGACCTGTTATGGGCAAACGTGACGTTAAACATCAGGCGAGCGATTTGCTCGTCTCGTCACTCAATTACATAAAAAAAAAAAAAAAAAAAGTTTGACCTGGATTAACACAGAAGCTACCATCATCACCACCGTTTTTCATCACCATGAGTGGAACCGCGGGACACAGTTTGTTTAAAAATAAATCTGTCATTATCTAGATTTAAGATGAACACCAAAATGTACTGTACATCAACATCAGTAGTTGTCCAGATAAATTGAGGCATTGTAATAAAGATCATTGAATAGCACTAGCAAAGAGTAAATAGGGACAGAAGGTCAGCTACATGCGGGCGATAATAGGCGCACGCACACAGATGCGCACTTACCACGCCATCAATTCAAGTTTCAAATTATCGAATTGAAATATGATGTTTCAGACTGTGCCTTGTTGTGTCAGACAAAAAAAAAAAAGATAAACGTTGGTAAATAAATGGTGTGATAAATAAAGGCCATACTACTTTTCATCATCATCAACTAGGAATAGAATCCCAACGGTTTTTTTTTATGGTTATATACCAACTTGCAGTCGAGGGTTCGAAAAAAATTTTTTTTTCCTATTTATAACGTTTACCATTTTACATAAGTCATAGGTTTTTTTGATGTTTTTTAACTGGTGACAAGTGGATGCGTAAGGCCAAAGATTGTACCTTAGGGCGTTCTCTAAGCCAGGCCAATATCACTAACTAGCCACTAACTACCAGAACCTAACCACTAACAGTGGACTAGTAGTGATTTTGGTTCCTCTCAAAATTGAAATGACAGTGGAAAAAACCGTTACGCATCAACGTTCCAGTTTACAGTTTACATCGATACTCTGAGTTGTCCTTCTGTACCTGCATATTTTGTGCTACAATTGCTACTGACAACAATAAGCGAGACTCAATCGAACCCATATTGGGGTTTAACCCTATCAATGGCGCCTCGGTTTTTGTCCCGTCGGCTTTGTAGTCTACACAATGGATCGCTACTTGTGTATATTGGACAGTATATGAAATCTGGTAGGTGCAGGGTTGAGCAGAACCGGTATGATTTGCCGAAAGGGGGTTATTGTGGACAGTTTTTACCATAGAACCAACAATGATATTGTAAGAAGAAATTGGCTGTTTTTGAAAAAATAAATTAGGTGTTATATGTATTAAAGAACTACTATTATGTTGTAGTTTCGGTATTGATCTTTTACATTCATAATCATCATCCACTATTTATCCCACTGCTGGGTAACCTTTCTCTTGTTGAGCCATTCGATTCGTTATTGTCAAAATCGCGGGTCGAACGTGACCTTTATTGACGCAGGACCGAGGCAAAATTGATCTTACAGTAAATTTTCCAAAATGATTTATTCAACGAGCCCCTTTCAGCTTAGCATACCCTTTATGATTAACCTTATAAAATCGGTTGGTGAACCTCAATCACTGGTCTACATCTACACTGTCACACTACGTAGTGTCATGGAAATTGATATAGGTAAGTCCTACCTATTGTGTAAACATACATACATGTGTGTATGTATTGGTACGAATGTGTATCTATCTGTACTACTGAATTTAAAGCCAGGAACTGACTTGTATGGTTTGTTTGTTAGTAAATCATCTTTCGCATTAAGCTGTTTTTTTACCTGACTGCCCAAAAAAGAAGGTAATGTTTTTCTAATATCTACCAAAATAGTTGTACTTCAAGACTTTAACTGATTTTATTGAAACTGAAAGTAAGTAAACTTTTGTACAATGTATGAAGCCATTTATGAATTTAAAAAAAACGTTCCTCATTGTTGCAATTAAATTCCAAATTTAAAATATAAACAAAGTCAAAGCAAACACGGAAACGATTCATTATTCGAACACCCGCATACAAACAGCAATAAACCGGAAAAAACACTTTTCGAAATAAAAACGTCCCGATTCACGCCGAGTTCCTATTCAGGCAGCATTAATTAAAAATTAGTTGAAAGTCAAACGAGCCATTAACTTTCACTTTTGAAAAGCATTGAAACATGATTCTATAGAAATATGCGGGTTTTTTGTGGTGCGTTTACACGATGCTAGTTTTTGACAGCCTAGTAGGATACATTGCGTTACGCATTTGGCGTTATGTGCTTTTTTCTCAACACAAAAAAAAAAATTGTTGACAATCATTTGTATTTGTCTTTTTTTTACATATAACAAATACTAAACAATTTTAAGATTTAAATGTTTCTAATCTGTACCTTTATCTTTACGTTTCAGCGTAAAGGAGTAACAAACATACAAACTTTCGCATTTATCCAGCATGATAAAGAATCTGAACCTCTACAAACACAAGAGTAACTGTCACAACTCATGACCACTGGCCCATTAGCTCGCCTCATGTAAACGCGTTACGAGCGAGTGCTAGGTCACCCCTTTACCTCGGTTTTGTAGACAAATAGAGTGAAATGGAACGGAGGAGAAAATGGCGGGCTATTTTTAAACACGCCCGAATGAGTTATGCCTGTTTTGTGAGGCGGAGCGTTTAGGTTGCTAAGGTTGCAAAAATGGTAGTGGAACGGTTTCCCGACTGCACAGATAGATAGTGACGTTTTTGGGTTAATTACAGGGCAAATGAGAGATTTAACAACTTATATCTCTGGGTGACGAGCGCAGTGCGTGCATTCTGGGTGGCGCAGACAGTTTCAGGCGCAGTGACGTTTAACATCAGGCGAGCGATTTGCTCGTCTCGTTACACAATTAAGTACATAAAAAACATAAGTGTGTGCGTTTGTCTGTGTGAGTGTGTGTATGAATGTTTTACCTTGTATCTTCGGCTTAATGCAAGAAGTCCTTAACTGCAAAGAAACACTAATGTTGCTATGAAAATTAATGTGGTTTTGATAGATTTCGGCTTTAAATAATACGGGAATACTTACACAAGTTTTATTGAGTCGGATGCTGCGACTAGTTTCGATCATATTCGGTGATCTTTTTCAAGGAATGATTACGAGCGTGATGAACTGATTTTGTAGTGAGTGACTTTTTGCTGTAGGCCGACGTTTTGTTTTTTAACCGACTTCATTAACCGACTTCAAAAAAGGAGGAGGTTATCAATTCGTCTGTATGTTTTTTTTATCATTTTTTTTTTATGTTTGTTACCTCATAACTTTTGACTGGGTGAATCGATTTTGATGATTCTTTTTTTATTAGAAAGCTGACGCTTCCCATTTGGTCCCATTTCAATTTAGTCCAGTTCTGATAATGGTATCCATGAGAAAACCATATAAGTCTTAAATTTGCATTAAGTACGTGCGCGACAAATAGATGAATAACTATCAATAGTCGGTCTCTTGAAGTCGGTTTTTGTTTTTTGTTTTGTAAAATAATGTTCTTGTTGTTAAAGTACTTTTACTTTTTACATACGAGTATGTATTTTTATTAATTAGCACGACCGTCAATACTCCGTATTTTTTTCTCTGATCCGAAGATAGTCTGGAAGATATCAGTTGCTTCGATCTGTTAAAATAAAATAAAATATCTCAAACATTTGCGACAACTTGTCCCAGATATATAGGGTTACATCTAAAAGAATTCCGTCGAAACAAAGCAAACGACAGATGTACCGTAGTTGGTCCGTAGTCCGTACTATCAGTCATTATTGATGGCGTCATTTGTCGGGCTGACCTCCCGACGCGGCCGGCATGCACAGTTTTGGGGACATGGCCGAGTCAAGAGAGAACTGTGCGCCTTAGAAAAGTTACAAAGAAAAAGTTATAAAAAAAGTAATAAAGTTAAAAGTTTCACGCTGATATGGAATCGACTGCCCCGACGAATACTTTAGGATTTTGGAAGTACAAATAAATGGCTTTGTTACAGGAGAGGAATTTAAAGTAAAAATTTGACCAAAATTAATAAGTTCAGTTACGTAATTTTTTATTTTTTTTTTACATCGGACTAATTCTAATAATTAATAATAATATGTAATATCAATAATTTTAATTTTGAATAGTTTTCCTTAAAGTATATTCAGTGTACTCCCGACGCAACCAGTGTGCACAGTTTTTGGGCCATGGTGGGAGCCATGAGAACTGTGTGTCGCAAACCCATCATAGAATAAAATTAAAATCAACTGTTTGTATGGAAGCTTAAAGCTGAAGCGAAGCTTGACGCCTAACATCAGGCGAGTTGGTGGTCAAACGCAGACCTATTCGCATTAAAAATTATATTAATTTAATTATATGAATATTTTAATCAGTTTTTAAACTTAAATTTTTTTTAGTTAATCTTAAACTTTACCAGTTTTTATTTTTTTTATCTTTGTGGAACTTTATGGAAATGTTACTGACATTTTGGAAAATCTAATCAAATAATACTTACTTACTTACTTACTCCTCTGGCGCAGCGACCCAAAGTGGGTCTTGGCCTCCGATACCAGAGAACGCCATTGATCCCGATCTTGCGCTGTCTCTTGCCAGTCGCCGGCTTGGAGTTCGCAAAGGTCGGATCGCACTGCGTCAGTCCAGCGGTATCTGGGCCGGCCGACGGGTCGGCGGCCACTTGCAACTCCAAGATACGCCTTCTTGACATTACGATCCTCCCCCATCCTAAGCAGGTGGCCTGCCCAGCAAAGTCTCTGTGCCTTGATTACCCCTATGATATTAGGCTCGGCAATCATCTCCACTATCTCGGTGTTCTTTCTCACTCTCCAACTCCCGTCATCTCTTTGGGTTGGGCCCAGGATTTTACGCATAATCTTCCGCTCTGCTACTAAGAGCTTGTATTCCTCCTTCAGAGTTAACGTCCAGGCTTCGCTCCCGTACATCAAGATCGGTCTGATGACCGTTTTATATATGCGGATCTTGGTTTTCCTACTAAGAAGCCTGGACACCAACACCTTATGGAGAGCTGCACTGCATCGGAGAGAGTTGTGTATTCGGATATCAATCTCCTCTTCTCTCGTATTCGTATCCGTTACAGTGCACCCTAAATACTTAAACTTTGCGACTCCTTTAAACCAGATATCTCCATCGCGTAGATCTTCACGCTTCTGCCTTGTATTCTTGTAGCGTTTCATGTGGAGATACTCAGTCTTCTCCTGGTTTATGCTGAGCCCAACTCTACAAGCTTCGGCCGCTAGCACCTTCACAGCATTAATCACTTCCCGCTTAGACTGTCCCAACAAAGCCAGGTCGTCAGCGTACCCTATTACCCTATGCTGTCCATTCAAGCGTACACCGCCATCTAGTTCCAATAATTTCCTAATGACATGCTCCAGCGCTAAATTGAACAGCATAGGAGATAGTGCATCACCCTGTTTGAGTCCAGTAACCACTGCAAATTCCTCGGTAAGTTCACCTCCAACCTTCACGCGCATCTTACTTATTTTAGTGGCAACCTTTATCAAAGTGATAAGCTTCCGTGGAACGTTGAAGTTGTTAAGAATGGCGTAAAGCGACTCCCTATCTATACTGTCATAGGCTTTGCAAAAATCCACAAACAGAGAGTGAATGCTCTGTGCATATTCCCATTTCTTCTCCATAAGCTGCCTTAGAAGAAAAATTTGGTCCACCGTGCTACGATTGCGTCTGAACCCACACTGATAGTCACTTATAACTCTTTCCGCGTGTGGTTCAAGTCTCTCCAGCAGCACGTAAGAAAACACTTTATATGCAGTTGGCAGTAGAGCAATACCTCTGTAATTGGAACATGTTTTCCTGCATCCTTTTTTATGGACAGGACAAATAACGCCAACATTCCATTCCCGGGGTTGTTGTTCTTGGTTCCAGATCTTTAATATCAGCTCATAAAGTTTTGACTGCACAGCTCCTCCTCCGTACTTCCATAATTCAGCCTGCATGCCGTCCACACCTGGCGCTTTGTTGTTTTTGAGGCGCATTATCGCTCTCCTGACTTCCTCAAACGATAGCGGATCAATTTCAGCGTCATTGCAATCTGCGTCGGCAATAATTGGCTGGTCGGGTTCCGGACAATTCAGAAGACCTCGGAAATAGCTTCTCCATCTCTCCTTCAGCTCATCCGTCTCTGTCACGAGGTCACCTTCATCATCTAATAGGAACTGCTCAGTAGGCTGGTAACCCTTTTTTATCGCGCGAACCTCCTGATAAAACTTTCGAGATCCACTAGCTAATCAAATAATGGAAAAAGCAATTCAACCGATTCACTCGCGACTTGAAGACACAGATTACGAGTATATCTATTAGGAAACACCCACGGGCAAATCATTCCTCACTCTAGCAGTGCTCATACTAAAAGTGGAATGAAATCGTTTCGTACGAGTTTTTGGTATAACAACCATAAAACTATGTCGCTTTTTTTTGTCGCCTTCTGTGCTTTTTTCGTCGATAAGGCATTAACTACCGAGGCGCTTTCGCCTTCTGTGCTTTTTTCGTCCATAAGGCATTCACTACCGAGGAGCTGTCGCCTTCTGTGCTTTTTTCGTCAACAAGGCATTCACTACGGCCCAAAGCCTAACTTTTCGAGCACTCAAGATTGTTTACGAAACTGTAAACTTTTAGTTTCTGTTGATTCGCTTTGAACCCAAGATTTAACATAAATATAATCGTTCAAGTTTATTGGCTTACTTGCTCGCAGTTAGTTCATTTAACTTGCATTCAAACTCGCTTTAATTTAATATTTTTATGTAGTTTTAAATTTGAAATTGGTTGTGTAATTTTCTGAATTCGTGATTTTAGTTTCATTTACAGTACTATCGGGAGGAAATTTGCTCAAGTAAAAAGAAAAATTCAATGGCGTAAGTGAATTACTTTTAATATAACGCTAGTTTTTGAAGCTAGGTTAGCAAGCTAGTAAGCTAACAGGCAAACAGGCTAACAAACTAGTAAGCTATTAAGCAAAATTAAAAAAAACTAGTGCTAGGAAACTTTTTTTTTTTTATGTAATTGAGTGACGAGACGAGCAAATCGCTCGCCTGATGTTAAACGTCACGTTTGCCCATAACAGGTCTGCGCCACCCAGAATTTTGAACTCGCAGAATTCAAAACCCTGCGTGGCACAGCACTGCGTGTCTTAATCTCTCATTTGCCCTGTAATTTCACTGGAAACAATGCCCTTCCAACCGGAACACAGTAATGTTTGCACATTACTGCTTGGCGGTGGAATAACTGGCAAAGGTGTGGTACTTCCCCAGGCGGGCTCTGCAAAAAAGACCCTACCACTACAAAAAACACAAAAACTAGTGCAAGTATGCTAGTTCTAGTAAGCTAGTGCTGGCTTCCTGCAAAACTAGCTTTACTGGCATCTAGTTATTAATATAGTAAAATAGTGTTGTACAGGTCTCGGTACTATTTAAGTTTTTGTTTCCCCAAAATTCGCTAAATCTCATAACTTGATCAATACAACAAACATCACGTACTTATATTTATACATTAGAGTGACTCTCTTATTTTTTATCATTCCCTATGATTCTCCGATCGCTCCCTTTGTAGCGAGAACAATTAATCAAGAAGCTTCGAGAATATTCTCGAATATCCGGGCACTTTCTTTGGAGGTTCTTTTGGAAAATATTTTGAAGGAAATTTGTGCTTGTGTTGCGAAGTTCGAGTGATTTTTTTTCGACTGAATCTGAAAGATGTTCGGATGTATTTATAACCCGGTCACAATATCTGTGCACCTCGCTGGAATGCGGCGCCTCTCCCGCTTCCCCTGTCACCTCTCCGCGCACTCCCCGGTGCGACAGTACGGTTAGCATCTTCGTTGCCGATACACGTCCCGATAATTTTGAGATATTTTCGCTTTGTTGTTGTTTTGTTTTTTAATATTTATTGTTAAGTGTAGACATATGACGTCACGAGGTCAGGTGCACAGATATTGTGACCGGGTTGTATGCATATGACTCCTAATATTTAATTTTAACTCATCCTACTAATATTATAAATCTTAAAGTTTAGATGTTTGTGTGTTTGAATGTTTGTTGCTCTCTCTCAAAAACGGCTGAACGAATTTGGATGAAGTTAGGTAAGAAGCTTGCTGCTTATACCCAGGATATAGGAGACTACTTTTTATTCCAGAAAATGCGGGTGAAACCGCGGGGCGTTGCTAGTGCTTTAAAAAGTTGCATAGTTTTGTAACTATTTAGTGCTGTCGTGCACGTTACTAGCACAGAATATTGAAAGTGCAGAGGTTAAGCTACATTGTAAGCACGCTCGAGCAACGCACACGTAGACACCGCTCGCGGACGCGAATCACGGATTTATCACCCGCACATGTGTGCTTGTGTACGTACGCACGAAAGTAGAGAGAGAGGAGTTCTTGGCTCCTCCCAAATCTAGCGCTGTGCCGCATCTGACTCTCTAGGTTTAAATAAAGTACAAGCATATACATACGCTTCATATACTATCTACGTTTTGTTTGACTAATTCCACGATAGTTGCTAGAATTCCCCGGTACGCTAGCAAGTTATGCTAACTCCACTTAAGAGCGCGAGTGCAGTCGATTGATCCGAGACTCGTGTCTGTAAGCGATGTCCATGTGTGGGTTGCTAGAGCTGCACTATGAAGTTTAACTTCTGCACTTTCAATATTTTGTGTAACCAGCTCCACCTACACTAGCTTGCTTCCCCGGTACGCTTGCAAGTTATGCTAACTAACACATTTAATATTTTCAGCTAACACAGAGCGCGAGTGCAGCGATTGTTCCAGGATTCGTGTCCGTCTGTCCGTGAGCGACAGCTTTGTTTTTTCACTAATAATAGGCCTGCGCTTGACCACCATCTCCCCTGATGGCAAGCCTAGAAGAAACCGATTCAGTCGCGACCTGAAGCCACCCAGATTATATCTATCGGCGTTACTCGAGCGCGTATTTTGAAGTTTACCTTCTGCTCTCTCAATATTTTGTGTAACAAGCTCCATCTACACTAGCTTGCTTCCCCGGTACGCCTGCAAGTTATGCCGTTAACTCCACTTTAATTGAGTTCTGGTGCCATGCGAAAGCAATTATAGAAGCTTTGAGGATTTTAATCCAAATAGTTGGCGCTGACTTCTTTGATAGTAGAATTTAAAAGTTAAAACGGTTGCTACTACTTTTGATGTAGATTTTGAATGATGACATTTGCGATTTCTTTCCAGCTGTTTCACTGGGGTGATGAAAAACGGTGATGAGGAAAAGTAGCATATGTGTTAATCCAGGGCAATGGCTATCTACATTCCAAACTTTATCAAAATCGGTTCAGCAGTGACGGAGATACGTGGTAACAAACAGTCACACACACGCATATACTTTCGAAGAATTACATACGAGTATTATCATAAAATCGTAGACTTGCCATGTTTCATGCAAAAACAGCTTAACGGATTTGTATGAAATTTAGTTTGGAGGTTGCTTTTATCCTGATTATAATGATGTACTATGAAATCCTAAATCAGGGATCGAACCAATGACACTCGACGCGACTAAAGTTTGAGGCATATCACCCAATTATCATTAGGCAAAAATATCTAAATCCTCATTATAAAACATTCCTTAAGAAAAATTGGCACGTTGATTCATAAAGGTTCACCTGTGTCCTAGATTATGTCGATCCTAAAATATACAATAAACATAAACATTTTACACTCATAGCAGCTCCCCACTAGGATACCCTGTGTCGGGGATGCCATGGAACACACACAAAGACAAGGACAACTATCACCCAGACCCAGAGCAGATATTTAAATTCATCATTCAAACATCTGCCCGGCCGGGAATCGAACCCGGGACCTCTGGCTTATAAGGCGGATATATTATCGCTGAGCCAAACAGGTCGTCAATGATATATTTTTTTAATTACCAAAAAAATTTTATTATGATTATATCCGTCATTTAAAAAAACACTGTATAACTGGAACTCAAACTCGAAAATCATTACGAAACGAAAACTTTTAGTCGTTGTTTGTGTTGTTTATATTAAGTCTAGACATTTTGAAGGTCTAAGTGGAACTCTTTGAAACGTTTCAAAGTTTGAAAAATAATACTAATTTGAATTCGGTCCTAATTAATTGATAAAGTTAATTGAATTTGTAAAATTAGTTAATTGATTTCGGAGAAGGTGTAGCTCGAACCGGTTTTAATATATCAAAATAGTTTAGTAATTTTGGTCGTAATTTTATCTGTTTTTTTTTTTCTGTTATTGAGTGCGAAGACGAGCAAATCGCTCGCCTGATGTTAAACGTCACGTTTGCCCATAACAGGTCTGCGTCACCCTGAACTTTGAACTCGCAGAATTCAAGCTCCTGCGCGGCGCAGCACTGCGCTCGTCACCCTGAGATATAAGATGTTTAATCTCCTATTTGCCCTGAAATTTCATTGGTAAGCACTGACTGCCGCAGGGTAATGTTTTTTAACCGACTTCAAAAAAGGAGGAGGTTATCAATTCGTCTGTATGTTTTTTTTTTTTTTTATGTTTGTTACCTCATAACTTTGGACTGAGTGAATCGATTTTGATAATTATTTTTTTATTAGAAAGCTGACGCTTCCCATTTGGTCCCATTCCAATTTAGTCCAGTTCTGATAATGGTATCCATGAGAAAACCATATAAGTCTTAAATTTGCATTAAGTACGTGCGCGACAAATAGATGAATAACTCAATAGTCGATCTTTTGAAGTCGGTTTTTGTTTTTTGTTTTGTAAAAATAATGTTCTTGTTGTGTGTATGTGACACAAAAAACACACACAGAGAGGCACATCCTAAAACGAGAAATTCGAATTCGCACTTTCCAGATTGGGCAATACCTAGAACGAGCATGTCGCAAAAAATTGCACTATTTTTAGGGTTCTGCACCCAAAGGGACAAACGGGACCCTATTACTAAGACTCCGCTGTCCGTCTGTCTGTCTGTCCGTCTGTCACCAGGCTGTATCGCATGAACCGTGCGTGATAGTTAAGACAGTTGAAATTTTCACAGATGTATTTCTGTGGCCGCTCTAACAACATATACTAAAAAACAGAATAACATTATACGGGCTGACTGGTTAGACACTTGACATATCCTAGGTTATTATAGTACTCATTATTATGAACAACTTTTACTATGGGACCAACCCGAAATTCGCGAAAAAAAAAATCAGCTGTTCCATAGAAAAATGTCAATGACACTTGACAAAATGTATGGAACAGCTGATTTTTTTTTCGCGAATTTCGGGTTGGTCCCATAGTAAAAGTTGTTCATAATAATGAGTACTATGATAACCTAGAATATGTCAAGTGTCTAACCAGTCAGCCGGTATATTTAAGGGGGAATATAGCAACTTCATTTTTTGCCGTTTTTTATAGATAATGGTACGGAACCATTCGTGCGGGAGTCCGACTCGTACTTCGCCGGTTTTTATTGTAGTTATTTAAGCGTAAAAATTGCACAAAATTCTAAAAATTCTATTCGGGCACTTTTGACTCTTTTATGGCGTTTTTGAAAGCGCTCGTTCTTTTTTTTACATCGGACTAGGCATGCGTTTGACCACTATGTCGCTAATGGAAAGCGTCGAAAACTGTGTTCTGTACCAAATAGGTTGATTACACGTAACGAGTACAATGTTTTTGTGAATTTAATCTCGACATCTAACATTTTAGTTGTATCGTGGCAGTTTATTATATACTAGATGCGCCCCGCGTTTTCCGAGATAAAAAGTAGCCTATCTGTACCAAACCATGAACCACCTTCACTCCAAATTTCATGTAAATCCGATCAGCCGGTTTTGCGTGAAAGAGTAACAAACATACAACCATACTCAGAAACTTTCGCGTTTATAATTTTAGTAGGAAGGATTTTACCAGCCATAGGGATTATCACAGGTTGGTCCCAAAGTAAAAGTTGTTCATAATGATGAGTACTATGAGCCTTTTCGGCTTAGCATACCCTTTATGATTAACCCTGTATTTTATGCTAGCTACAAGCTGCCTTCGCCAGCTAGTAAATGCGGCAGTCACGCAAAACTGCAGAGTTGCAGTATTGAAGACTCGTAATCCGGTATTGGATGCTAAGATTTCGAATGCAATATTACTTGTGCAATACGATTTTCCAGATATTTCGATACATTTTCGGTATAAAAATAAGACGATGACTACGGAATTATGTCGAGATATTCGTTGAAATGATGTAACATTTGAAATGCATATTTATTGGCTAGTCCCTACTAATATTATAAATGTGAATGTAAGTTTGTTTGTTACGCTTTCACGCGAAAACTACTTAACCGATGATCATGAAACTTTGTACACATATTCTTGGAGATATTAGAAAAAACATAGGATACATTTTATTAAAAAAAAATGACCAGGGATGCAGTTAGTATTCGATATTCGATTCTGGTATCACGAAATTTGAAATGGGCTAAACTCGCTTTTCAAGCGTTTTTCGTTTTCTTTTTCAAGCCCGGTAACGAAATTCTGGCTTTCGTTTTGGGGCTGCATGATTTGAAGCCGGAGTGAATTAAATTGAGTGTTTTGACATAAAGGTTTGTATTCGCTAATTTTGATGGCAACTTGTTTGATTCCTGAGCTTAGAAAAAATTGGCACCATTTTTGTGCCCATTTTGGTCCAGGTCTACCCTATAACAAAGGACTTGAAAATTATTTCCTTTTGGACAGCTATTTAATTTTTATTTTCTGGAAGAGATCATTCTTAGCGATAAGACCGCCTTTTACGCCTGCCTTACTCCTGTGTATTTTTTATATTTAGAAATAGGCTTGCATTGCTGATGGGAAGCAATGATGCGGTCTACGATGCAGCACGCTTGCCTAGAAGAAACCGATTTACTCGCGACTTGAGGACACCCAGATTATAGCTACCTATCTATTGACTATGTTTGTGATTTCCTTTATTGTGGTGTCAATAAAGAGTTATTATACCCGGAAAGGTTTTTTTATGTAATTGCGTGACGAGACCAGCAAATCGCTCGCCTGATGTTAAACGTCACGTTTGCCCATAACAGGTCTTCGCCAACCAGAACTTTGAACTCGCAGAATTCAAGCCAGCACTGCGCTCGTCACCCTGAGATATTAAATTTCCTATTTGCCCTTAAATTTCACTGGAAACAATGGATGGTGCGTTAAAGAGGAGACCTATACTCAGCAGTGGGTAGAAAAAGATTGATGATGATGGTGATATGATATTGTATACTGAGGCCTGAAATGCACCCTTGAACTGAAATCTACTTCCGCTTTTCCAAAGTACATTTTAAACTCATACTGTCTGTAAGTTAAACAAAGCTTCAGGTAGAGTTAGCACTTGGAAGCGACTTATGGAGTATACTTTGAAGCATACTCAGATAAACTTAGAGAGGCAGATGGCGCACTGCGTTAGATTTGAGTGAAGCCAAGAACTCTACTTTCGTGCGTTCGTACACACGTGCGTGCGACGTACATGGGGCCCTATTTTTGAGCGTTTGAGATTGTCTCCGTCACTCTCACTCTCATGACACTTTTGATGAAAGCGACAGTGACCGAGATTGTATATTCATCGCTTCATTCTTCAGATATGATTACAGTTGGTAATTAAATCATATCTTCGAATGAAGCGATTCATACAATAATGATCGAACTTCACTCTGAAGTTCGTATGATCATATATGTATTGTATATTCATCGCTTCATTCTTCAGATATGATTTAATTACCAACTGTAATCATATCTTCGAATGAAGCGATTCATACAATAATGATCGAACTTCACTCTGAAGTTCGTTTGATCATATATAATATCTCACTCGCCAGAATAGAGCCCTAGGTAACTGACGCGGGTAGAGAATTGCAAAGTGCGTCTTGAGTACGTACGCGCGAAAGTGTGTTTCCTAGGCAAGCTTGTTTCACCTAAGACCACACATCGTCGCTTCCCATCAGGTGGGATTGAGTCGAATTTATGCCTATTTCGCTGTAAAAAAAGGAGATGAGTTCTTTAACTCAACCATTAATCATCCTACTGTAAGGATACCAGGTCTACCCTCGAATGGTAATGCATAGGCCGTATTCCACCAGGCTGGCCAAGTGCGGGTTGAATTCGCATACGTAATTGAATTTCTTAATTAATTTGGCTAATGAGTTCTTGGCTTCACCCAAATCTAACGCCGCTCCATCTTCCTCTCTAAGTCTAACTGTGTAGCACAGAGCATCAAAATCTCATTATGCAACGGTATTACAGTCGGCTTTGAATTTGAACTTTACTTCAGGGTGTTCAGGTCGCATACATTAAATTTGGAGAAATTAGCTGTTTCATGCGGGTTCCATCGTTTTATTTAGTTCATCGGTTGCTTGTTCAACAAAAAATATTTGGTACTGGTTTTTACATTTAATTAAATAAATAAACGTTTCCCATAGCTCCCCACTAGGATACCCTGTGTCGGGGATGCCATGGAACACACAAACAAAGACAAGGACAACTAACGCCCAGGCCCAGAACAGTGGGCCTAGCACAACTTTGACGTAAAAACACGTAGCGTGTATTCGATAGAAAAGTGTACGCCATTTACACCCGTCAGGAGCATACTTGACAGTCGTAAATGGCGTACACTTTTCCATCGAAAACTCGCTACGTATTTTTATGTCAAAGTTGTGCTAGCCCCACTGATATTAAATTTCATCATCCAAACATCTGCCCGGCCGGTAGGGAATCAAAACCGAGAAAGGCCAAAAGGCCAAAAAAATATTAAATTTATTGAACATGTTATGTAATTGAATTCAAAATAGAGAAATATAAAATAGAATAAACTAAATTAATTTTCGAAATTATTTTAAAATCTTGTTTTAACTGTGTACCTTTTTTAAAATTGAATGCCCTATTCACAAAGGGAATTCAATTTTGAGAGTAAACTGATAATAATTTCAATTAATGCACTAACATTAAGCTTATAAAATCAATGTATCAGTTGTTCAATAAATATTTCTGAATCTGACTGCCTGGTCTATTAAAAGACTTTCAATTTTATTGTTTGAACCTTTGAAGACTATAATCACCCTTGCTTTTGTGTAAATTCTGAGCCGCTGTTGAGCTTAGGGAACATACCCATACTACGTGATCCATTTTTTACAATTTAACCCCCCCCCCCCCCCTCGTTGACCACCCGTAGTATTTGCTAAGCCCCCCCCCCTCCCCCTCGAGTTTTCACGTAGTAAATAGTAATTCAGAAACATGATTTTAAATATTTTTTTGCAAACAGAGAGTTAAACAAGAACATTATTTTTGTAAAACAAAAAACAAAAACCGACTTCAAAAGACCGACTATTGAGTTATTCATCTATTTGTCGCGCACGTACTTAATGCAAATTTAAGACTTATATGGTTTTCTCATGGATACCATTATCAGAACTGGACTAAATTGAAATGGGACCAAATGGGAAGCGTCAGCTTTCTAATAAAAAAAGAATCATCAAAATCGATTCACCCAGTCAAAAGTTATGAGGTAACGAAGTGAAGGCATTTTAAGACAGATCTAAAGTAACAAAAAATATATCTGTCTTTATCATAGCAAGCCATTAGACAAGGATGCCAATAGTTTTAGAAAATTTAGATGTCTTAAAAAGCCGTGACGAAAACTAACCCCCCCCCCCCCCCCCCCCCCCCGATCGGGTGACGTAGTATGGGTACGTTTCCTTATGCATGTGCTTTATATTCTGTGAGATTTTACATACATATGTTGAGAAGGATTAAAATTATTAATACTATTTCTACAAATAAATTTCTAATTTATCTGTATTTTTAATTAAAGAACGTTTCTTGTTACGCAGTCGGATAATTCAATTGACTAATTATCTTCAAAGTTTACAGGTAGAAAATGTAAATTTTAATTCCGGCAGTTTATGTGGTAGGGTTGTCCCAAACGTTTAGCCATATTTTTCCCAGTATCACTGTGAATGTGCTAACACACACGTACGTGACAGCCCTATCGGCCCTGCGAACGTGTTAACGACAGCCCTGTCGTATCGCCCCATCTCATTATTCAATATCCTTTGACCCACCTGATATCACTTCACACTAATATGGAATTGCGCCTTACCATTTTCTTTTATTTACCTTACTCCCTCTTTTTATTCCCAAAAAATTGGCTGGAAGATATCACGCTTAACGATATGACTGCTATTTTGTGCTCATTTATAATCGATGGTTTTGGCTGATATTTTAACTTAAAAACTGTATTAAAATAAAACTTGCCTGCAAATTTTTATCAAGATCGGATCAACCGTACTCAAGTTACCACAAACAAACATACAAACAAACAAATGCAAATGTATTCGCCTAGACTCTGAAACCTCACCTTCTACCTCATAAATTGTACTTTACTATTCTCTTATTTATTATTTGAAATAACTTTTCATAAGACCGCACGTATGCCGAGTCACAGGTGCCGCAGGTCTTCCCTGCTCCGGCAGAGCAGATTTTAAAATGCATGAACGTACTGAGAGCTGCGTACTGCGGTGTAGCACGCGCGGGGGACGTGTGTCAGTCCTGCTCTGCGCGCTATGTCTGTCTCGCCTGCTCTACTGAGAGCTGCGTACTGCGGTGTAGCACGCGCGGGGGACGTGTGTCAGTCCTGCTCTGCGCGCTATGTCTGTCTCGCCTGCTCTACTGAGAGCTGCGTACTGCGGTGTAGCACGCGCGGGGTGGACGTGTGTCTGTCCTGCTCTGCGCGCTATGTCTGTCTCGCCTGCTTTACTGAGAGCTGCGTACTGCGGTGTAGCACGCGCGGGGTGGACGTGTGTCAGTCCTGCTCTGCGCGCTATGTCTGTCTCGCCTGCTCTACTGAGAGCTGCGTACTGCGGTGTAGCACGTGCGGGGCGGACGTGTGTCTGTCCTGATCTGCGAGCTATGTCTGTCTCGCCTGCTCTACTGAGAGCTGCGTACTGCGGTGTAGCACGCGCGGGGCGGACGTGTGTCTGTCCTGCTTTGCGCGCTATGTCTGTCTCGCCTGCTCTGCCCTGCTAAATCTGTTCTGTGCTGCGTCAGCTGCGTCTCAGCATGGGGTGCTAGGTCGGGTAACCTCCACGTGGTGCACCCTGGGCAACAGCGTGCGGTAATACTGCAGCTTTTATGCAGTATTACCGCACGGTGGCCAATAACCCGACACGGTGGGCCCATCCTCGTGTCCCTCTGACTGGCAGAGGGCACAGCGTGATGGCTTGGACGGTGGCGTTGCTGCCACCAGGGGGATTTTCCTTGTGCTCCTCGCCGCATGTGGGTTGCGGTCGGGAGTGCAAGGAAAGGACAAGGAAGCGCTGGAAGCGTGTGCCACATGGGGCCCCCCAGCGGCATACGCTTTCGGCCTACATAGGCCGGGATCTCTCGTTGCCGAGCGTGGTGAAAGCCGTGCTCGGCGGCGAGAGATCGTGGCAGGCCGGGGTCTCCTTCTGCGAAGAGGTGATGACGCAGAAGGAGGCCGCGGAGCGGGTCGGAGAGGACGACACCCAACCCTAAGCCACGCAACTCCGGAAACATTCTACTTAGGCATCAGTTTATCAGGTTTACACCACGAAATCCCACAAAAGAAGCCGCTATCACTGTAGCTATCGTAATTAAAATCCAAATCGGTTTTAAAAGGCTTCAGTAGTGTCGGAATTTAAGATCAGGGATTGTCAAGCTAAACATAAGTGGCGGGCTAATATTTAGTTGCGAGCTGAAAAAGCCTTCACAAAAATTACGTGAATAAAAATCGTTTGAAAAGTTCTCGTCTTTTAAAAATTTACCGGAATAAAAAATCGTTTAAAAAAAGGTGCAAGTGTAAAATATTAATTAGACTTATGTTAAATGAACTGTAGTTTTTTAGGTACTAAAAGATAGATCTGAAATAAGAAAAGCGAAACAGTTCAGAGATGAATAAAACCAATAAAACAATGAGTTTGACATGCAAGTACAGTAAGGTGACTAAATTTCCACTCCTATTAGCATCTATTTCTTTATTAACCTTTTATTTCCTTGGCCGTTTCGCCAAGGTTGTATATTTAATACAAATACAATCTTGGCAAAAAGACAACCTCGACACGAAAATATTCGTCGGATTAATCCGACATAAGCAAAAGGGGTACATTTTCTCTCAATTTTGATGTCCATAATTTAACACAAGACCCACCACACACACACACACATGAGTGAACATCAGTACCGTTACTCGCTTGAATTAAAATGAATAGAGTAGCAAAGATAGAACGTTATATGAATTTGTCTTGCGACCCGCTAGCACAAAAGGTTGGCTACCGCTGTCAGTTCGCACGCTATCACTCAATCACGCAGCCCTTATCTTGGCTACACCTGACACGGATTCCACTGTGATTGCTAAAAAAGTAAAAACCAGTTTTGGGCGGATTCAATGCTTTTTGAAAGGAACGAGTAGGTTGGGTGGAAAATAAAGATTTGTGAAATAAGCATTTTTTTAAACGTTGAGCATTTTAAACGTAGTTTTAGTATTTTTGTTTTTGGAGCTTTTATTTTAGGGCATAATAAAGAGTTTGTTTGTTACAACAAACAACAACAACTTGGTTGTTTGACTCAGCTAAGCGAAAGTCTCCGACTTCACCGGAGCATATAGTTGTTTGTATGTTTCTGTATGTTTGTATAACAATAACTTGCGTACAGTTAATTTAATTTTAGTTAAAAGTAGGTAAGTAGTTCTAACCCAACTTTAAAAACAAGCAAAATCGTTAACCGATTGGTGTTGAAATTGTGGTGATATTCGATATCTCTTTGATTTTTCCTCAATAGTGAATACTATCAGACAGACGAACGAAACGTCATATTCTAAGTCTCCCATATCTTTACCACCTCTTGACCAATTTTACTCATATTCGAACTTAAAAACTGTATTGAAATGAACTACTTGCCTGCAAGATTTCGTAAAGATCGGATCAACTGCACTCGAGTTATTCTTGAACAAACATACACACAAAACATTTGTTTCTCCACAATTTATACAGTGAGACCGCGCTTCGCCCAGTCAAAAATACCCGTTAACCCTAAAAAGAAACAGCAAGATATATTCGCTTATTTAGTAGTAAAACACATAGACAGACAGTTTATTACGTACTTTCATTGTAGATAACGAATGAAATATATTCTAGTAGCCGTGCCAAGTCGGATACGAATATTAGAGAAAGGACTGCCAGATTCAGATTAACATATTTAGGGCATAAAGTAAAATAATAATAAAATAGTAATACCTACTATAGTCACCGCGTTACCAACTGAGTCGTAAGGCCATAAACGTCTACTATCATAAACTATCTATTATGTTTCTATCTGATTTTATTCTTATCGATATGCGCCTATAACCATCTTACGCACATCACTATGCGACTCCATAAGACCCACAAGTGCGAGCGAGATAGACATAGAGAAATTAATTATTAAATTATTACGACTCAGATAGTAACGCGGTGACTATCTATATATATAAAAAAATGTTATGTTGGTTTGTGTACGCTTCAAAAACTCAAAAAGTTCTGCACCGATCGAGCTGAAATTTTAGCATGATATATAATCCGCATCAAGGTATGTTTTTTTTTATCCACAGCGAAGCGTGGCAGGAAACAGCTAGGATAAAGGAGGAAATAATTAACAAGGGAATACTCGCTTAAAAATTAAGTCGTTTAAACCAAATGATTTAATGTCTCAAAACCATGTTGGTTTCCATAGTAAGACCTGCAAATTTTCTCATAATAAAAACGAAAGCACGTACTTGCCAGGCGGGATGTGACAGAGCGCGCCACGCTTGTAATCTCCTTGATAAAGATCATCGAATGTGGTCGAAACTGGTCGCTGTAGGACGTTAGTGTTCACGTTTTAATTATAACAAAATGTTACAAAACCACGTTAGTTTTCATACCTACTAGTTGTTCGTATCGAACTGCGATCAACATAAAATAGATAAAACAGCTCCATAGAAAAAAATCAATGACACTCGACAATTTAACAACTCAAAGTTGTTCATGATGATGAGTGCACTTTTTTACCGACTTCAAAAAAGGAGGAGGTTCTCTATTCGACTATATGTTTTTTTTTTTTTATGTTTGTTACTTACCTCATAACTTTTGACTGGGTGAATCAATTTTGACGATTCTTTTTTTATTAGAAAGCTGACGCTATCCATGTGGTCCCATTTCAATTTAGTCCAGTTCTGATAATGGTATCCATGAGAAAACCATATAAGTCTCAAATTTGCATTAAGTACGTGCGCGACAAATAGATGAATAACTCAATAGTCTCATGAAGTCGGTTTTTTTTTGTAAAATAATTATTTTTGCCCATTTTCGGCTTAGTTAACTTTTTGCTTAGGAGGTTGTTGCTAACAATTTCTCAATTTCTTAATCTTACCGTTTTGAAAGGTTTTCTAAAACCAATCACATCGAAATAAATCAGTAAAAACCATATAGTGTAACCGAAGATTAAATTCCATGGTTAAATATTTCGTTTGGGATAACCTGTATAACTGTATAACCATTTTTGGTAGATCTGACCCTTAAAATTAAACAAGTAGGTAATAATAGGTAATAATCTGCTAGTCATTATTTAAATAATTTAGGATTTTAAAAACCCCTGACTACAAGACTTTGATCGTCACTTCAATTGTATAAAAAAACTAGCTGACCCGGCAGACTTCGTACTGCCATACAGTACTTCTCTATGGTACTGCCATCCATGAAAAAAAAAACACTGACATTGACAGTTTGTTGTTCTTTCAACTTTTTATTAATTTGTTAGAAAACAAATGAATGAACTATTCCATTTCGTCTTCTTTTTTTTGTTTTATCTGTGCGGTTTTGATAGTTAGGATTGAATTTGAACTTTGTACAGAGGTAATAAAGTGCAAATTGACTCTTGGACGTTAGGAACATACCTACATTGCTTAAACAACAGTGAGTGCTTGCAATTCAATATGAACTTTATACAATAACAATAAAGCTCGCTTTAGTTAGAAAACGTTTGTATGGGAAAAATAAAAGGGCTGTTTTTAGGGTTTTTCAATATTTCTGAGAGATACAAACATACGAATACATACTCGTACGACCTCCATCTTGTGCCCTTAATATTTGATACCTACTTCACTTTGCTTGGTCAATGAAACTAAGTAGGTATCTTCAATCAATTTCACACACACATACAACCCGGTCACAATATCTGTGCACCTGACCTCGTGACGTCATATGTCTAAACTTAACAATAAATATTAAAAACAAAACTACAACTACAACTAACTACAATTTTTTACACACTCATAGCTCCCACTAGGAATAAATCCTGTGTCGGGGATGCCACGGAACACACACAAAGACAAGGACAACTAACACCCAGACCCAGAACAGATATTTAAATTCATCATTCAAACATCTGCCCGGCCGGGAATCGAACCCGGGACCTCTGACTTATAAGGCGGATACACTACCGCTGAGCCAAACAGGCCGACAAACAACAACAAAGCGAAATATCTCAAAATTATCGGGACGTGTATCGGCAACGAAGATGCTAACCGTACTGTCGCACCGGGGAGTGCGCGGAGAGGTGACAGGGGAAGCGGGAGAGGCGCCGCATTCCAGCGAGTTGCACAGATATTGTGACCGGGCTGTACGAGTATGTATGTATATTAGGCCCAAGTTTGAAGGCTTTTTAAGACAGATCTAAATTTTCTAAGACTAATGGCATCCTTGTCTAATGGCTTGCAATGATAAAGACAGATATATTTTTAGTTAGTTTAGATCTGTCTTAAAATGCCTTCAAACTTGGGCCTATAGTGTTCATAATATGAATGAGTAACGTGATATACGTTTTCTACCAAAGCCACATACAAAAGCTAATAACAGTTTCGCAATAAATTTGCTTTATGGTAGCGTTGGAACATAACGATTATTGCACGGAGACTTCAAACTTTTCTGTTTTGAAGCTTCGTATAAAGTGAGTAGATATTGGCTGAAACAAACGGTATCAGAATTAAGGCAAACAAATCAACGTCTATTGTGTTTATATAGGGTTACTAGCTGACTCGACAGACGTTGCCCTGTCAAAAGCCATTGCGTAACTATAGCAACCGTAGCATGTTGATGCTAACTTGTCAATTTATAGTAAAAATTATCAGTATATATATAATTTGCAATAAATTAAAATTGCGACTATAATTTGAGATTTAAACTATCCTATCTCTCAAGTTGGATCGAACTGCACATGGTGTGCGAATTTTATTATAATCGGTTAAGTGGTTTAGGAGTCCATTGAGGACAAACATTGTGACACGAGATTTATATATATTAAGATAGGAAAAGAGTATGCCAAGCTGTAAAGGGCTCATATTATCATTATGAACAACTTTTACTATGGGACCAACCCGGAAAAAAAACTTAGCTGTTTCATAGAGAAATGTCAATGACACTCGACAAAATGTATGGAGCAGCTGATTTTATTTCGCAAATTCCGAGTTAGTCCATTTGCAAAACTTGTTCGTAATTATGAGTATGTACTACGAACCGACCGACCGCAGTTCCGCGTGTATATGTAATTGTTGTTAAAAACATACTGTAAAACTGTAATGTATTAAAAAATATCTAATTATTTCATTCACCTTGGAAAAACAGTGTAGAAAAGCTGTTTTATTGTGAATTTTCGAAAGTCGTAGCACATAATTATTTTTACAAAAAACAAAAAAACAAAAACCGACTTTAAACCGACTATTGAGTTATTCATCTATTTGTCGCGCACGTACTTAATGCAAATTTAAGACTTATATGGTTTTCTCATGGATACCATTATCAGAACTGGACTAAATTGAATTAAATGGGACCAAATGGGAAGCGTCAGCTTTCTAATAAAAAAAGAATCATCAAAATCGATTCACCCAGTCAAAAGTTATGAGGTAACAAACATAAAAAAAAAAAAAAACATACAGTCGAATTGATAACCTCCTCCTTTTTTGAAGTCGGTTAAAAAGTGCTTTGTTTCAAGCATCTCAGACTACCTGAAAAGGTCTTCAGCATTTACCCCTGTATTTATTTCACCCTTATTTATTTAAAATCTTATAATCGTTTTAAAGCCGAATTTCGGCTTCAAATTACATGACTTACGACCTTGTTCCAGAACACAACATAATTAATAACCCGTGTCATTTTTGTATGTCTGTTGTTTCTCCGGGCATTGTTCGGCAAATTAAAGAGTTCCGTATCTTGATTTGGCTTAAGGGGGTTACTCGACGTCTGAAACGGTTTAATATACAGGTTATTAGGAAAGGGAATGCTAAGCCGAACAGGGCTCACAGTACTCATTTTTTTTTATATGAGTGACGAGACGAGCAAATCGCTCGCCTGATGTTAAACGTCACGTTTGCCCATAACAGGTCTGCGCCACCCAGAATTTTGAACTCGCAGAATTCAAGACCCTGCGCGGCACAGCACTGCGCTCGTCACCCTGAGATATAACTTGTTCTCCCATTTGCCCTGTCATTTCACTAAAAACGATGCCCTTCCAACCGGAACACAGTAATGTTTGCACATTACTGCTTGGCGGTGGAATAACTGGCAAAGGTGTGGTACTTCCTCAGCCCTACCACTACAAAAACATCATGAACAACTTTCACTATGAGCCAAACCACAAACAACTCATCATTATGAACAACTTTTACTAAGGGCCGAACCGAAAATCGTGAAAAAAATCGGCTATTGTTCTGGGTCTGGGTGTTACTTGTCCTTGTGTGTTCCATGGCATTCACGACACAGGGGTATCTTAGTGGGGAGCTAAGAATGTAAAACGTTTATTATAAGCGAGGAACGGGGTAGTAATAGTTATCAAATCAAATATATTTATTTCAAAAGAGGAAAAGTACTACTACAGTCTTAATTTTAATTAATATACTATAGAATTAAAACACATTCTTATTCTTATTAGTTAGTATAATTTTTTTAATTAAACATATATTTTTTTTACAATATAGAATAAGTAAACTAAATATTATAAAAAAAACTTCAAAACTAGGGTTCCGCCGCGCGCCGGCACCGGGGCAGGGCCCAAGCTACCCGTGGTTAGGGCTGCAGAGTGAGGAATCTGACAATGCGGGCCGTGTCAAGAACCACTTATTATTATTTTTGTATTGTAGTATTTAAGCGTTGTGTCGCCTTAAGCGTACGGTATTTCGATCCGTACATACAACTTAATTAAGTATTTGTTGACTTTATTTAGTGCATGTAAATTTGCGATATAGTTAGCTTGCTTGTTTGTATTGGGGAAGTTTTGGGAATTGTTTTGAATAGATTAGAGATTTAGCAAGAAACAAAACATTCAAGTTTATTTGCGGAAGTTGATGTTTTGTGGCAAGTTTGGTGTGGCAACAAATTGCTGCAAGTTGGATGGTGATAGTTTGACTTGTGGAAGTTGTTGCTATGTAGTTCGATAAGTTAAGTATAAACAAAAGTGGCTGCAAATTAACCACTTACCATCAGGTGGCCGTTCGCTTGTTTGTCACTTATTTTGCAAAAATGTCGCGTGCAATCATGTAATTATCGTAATTAATTGCAAGCTTTAGGTTAAACTAGGCTTTAAAAAAGGTTGTTTTAGGGTTCCGTACCCAAAAGGTAAAACGGAACCCTATTACTAAGACTCTGCTGTCCGTCCGTCCGTCTGTCAGCAGGCAGTATCTCATGAACCGTGATAGTTAGACAGTTGACATTTTCACAGATGATGTATTTATGTTGCCGCTATAACAACAAATCAGCTGCTCCGTACATTTTCTCGTAAGTCATTGACATTTTTCTATGGAACAGCTGACTTTATTTTTAGGTAGTAAAAACTGACATTAGTGTTCACTTAGCCCAAATAGAAATACTATACTTCCAACAAAAACCAACTAACCTACCTAATTCTAATAAACCGAATATCCGATTTTATCATTACTACCGAATATAAAACCGAAAGCTTAGCACATCCCTACGGCTTCTACGGCAAAAAGGAAATAACGGCCTGAAATATGAAACGAAAACAGTCGGTACTTATTTATTTATGAACAAAGCTATAGGGGTAAGGCGCAGGTTATCCTCTATAGATTCCGCAGTTTATCGAAACGCTCTAAACACTCCAACGCTCAAAATTGACCGGAGAAAATGCACCTTAACTCTGGCATATTAGGTGTTTCTTCTCGTACTTAGCCTACGTGCACTTTTTTATTGCAATTTAGTATCATAATTTTATTTACAAAAAATTAATAGTTCAAAAAACTAAAAATCACGCTTTGTTTAGTGTATTGTCATCGGTCCTCGATATATTTACAAAGTTTGGACGAAATCTGGCCGTTTAAAGTGAGTCAAAATCGCGCCCAAAGGAGTCTACAAACATACAAGTAATGCTAATATAAAGCGTGTAAAAAGATCTTCAACAACTATAATTTGACTATCAACAGTTATTTAGACTGAAAACCCAAATTTAAATTGTCCACTGCTAGACGTAGGTGAAACCTTAAATTAATTAATAAGAATGCCTTTACATGCGTTCTAACGACCCGTGATACCACGAGCCAGACTCGACGCGCGGTAAGCCGCGTCAAACGTACTCGGAGGAGAGTAAACGACCCGTGACAACACGAGCCGAGCCAGACTCGGTGCAGCTCAAAATTGGACGCGTCGTTGCTTCTAATTTTTTTGACGCAGGTCAAAGACGCGCACTTCAGTCGACGTCGAGTAGACGAATAGGTTTTGTAGTCTGAAAAATCGCTTTTAGCGAAGACCTCTCTAATCTTTTATGTTTAAATAGTATTTGTACTTTCCCTTTGTGGTGCCAAAATATAATTTATTGTGTTGTAGGCAAGCCGTCTGGCCATAACTGGCTATCACGGGCCTTAAACACATCTACAGCCCACGCAACTTCCTTAAACTTTCACAAATTTTTATACTATTTGACGCGGTATCTATTGGGAGTATTCTCTGGACTCAGGCTTTTGAGGTCCGGCGTTCACAATCCTGTTTTGATAAAGAGTCTTGTGATAAGCCAAACGTGTGTTTGAAAATTTAATTGTCTTCAGCTTTTGTTTGTCGACATTATTCAAGCGATTATTAATTAATTACGTTGTAAATTTCTAATTAAACAACACATAGAAGCCAATCCCCATTGATTCGGAAAGTTAGTGGGGATTTCTGGAATAACCCAATAGGCTATTTGACTGATTTTGAAAAACTGTTTTAAATTATTCGTTGGCATATGATTAATACACCACATGTATATTTCTGCGAAATTTGCAGTATTTTTCGTAAAATACTGTGTTAAAATTTAAATTACAATATTCGCGCTAAAAACGCTGTTGTGTGTAATGGCGGACGACATGTGATTTGCGTGACGTCACAGGCAAGTAAGCAAACTTTATTCTTTGACAAACGTCAAACTTGTACCAAAGTGTACATTATAAAATCACACAAAGTGTCTTAGCATTAAACAATGTTTACCTGCGTGTGACGTCACGCGAGGCGTAGCCAATCACAGAGCGTTCTTGTGGCTGAAGAATTTTAATTTTTTAAAATTTGAATTTATTTTGTTTATTTTGAAAAATCTATAAATATTTTTGGATAAAACAGAGATAAATATGTTTTTTTATGTTATTACCTAATAGAATGACCACATTTCGTAGCATATTTTTAATAGTGTCAAATAGCCTATTGTAAAGGTTTAAGTAATATTAAATTTGCCAAAATAATGCTGTCTTTGTCATTGCGACTTATTAGACAAGGACATCGATACTTTTAGTAAAAGGTATGTCTACTAAAGCTTTGAGAATTGACCTAAATCATTAATGTACATCAAAGAGAGTTCCGTATTGTCATCATTGTTTTTTTAACCGACTTCAAAAAAGGAGGAGGTTATCAATTCGTCTGTATGTTTTTTTATTTTTTTTTATGTTTGTTACCTCATAACTTTTGACTGGGTGAATCGATTTTGATGATTTTTTTTTTATTAGAAAGCTGACGCTTCCCATTTGGTCCCATTTCAATTTAGTCCAGTTCTGATAATGGTATCCATGAGAAAACCATATAAGTCTTAAATTTGCATTAAGTACGTGCGCGACAAATAGATGAATAACTCAATAGTCGGTCTTTTGAAGTCGGTTTTTGTTTTTTGTTTTGTAAAAATAATGTTCTTGTTTTTATCCTTTGCCCACTGCTGGGCAAAGGATTCTTGCCGGCTTGGGCCAGCGAAGTTCATTCATTTTCAAACCGCCCGAGTTTTAATTTTATTATGTTTATATTTTATTTTGACATTGATGATTAAATATGACGTAACAATAGGATACCTAAACACTATCACACTACACAGAAAACTATCACAGATAGGCACAAACGATCCTAGACTAACACAATAGGTCTTATCGCTGAGAGCAATCTCTAGACCACCCCCGGATACAACATTCTGATACAAAGATACCGTTTTGCTTACCACTGTAGACACATCTCAAACCTAACTAGATTCTGTAAGCCTACCAAAACTTATGAGTTGATTACACGTAACGAGTACAGTGGCGAGACAGTGCCCTCGGCCGAGTACTCGGTTTGTATAAACAGTTTGACGAGGCGAGACAGTCGCTAGAACAATGATTTGTTTGCTCGGCCGAGTATGCCCATTTACTGTCTCGCCATTCTGCCGTCCTTACGAAAAAAGCAATAACTAGGTTAAACCTGATTTCGAGAATAACGCGTTTAAAGATATTATTTTCATTGTATTTGTATCGCCATTACTATTTACTTCTAGTATTTATGCTAAGGATTAACCGGCTCCGTCATAGTTACGTAAAAACAGTCTAAAGAAAATAAATACTTAGATCTCTTTACGCTGATTCCGAATAATTTTGTATTTAGCTCAATTCAGCCCGAAACTCGAGTTATTCAACCCATTAGTATGTCTTCCTCGGCCGAGTACTCGGTTTGTATAAACAGTTTGGCGAGGCGAGACAGTCACTAGAACCATGATTCGTTTACTCGACACGTATGCCCATTTAATGTCTCGCCACTGTACATATTCGTTATGGCGGCTGTACACACTCGCCGAGACACACCAAGACAGGCGGAGAACGAGTATGTAGACGGTGCATTCGCCTTGTCTCGCTCTCTCGTGCCTCGCCTCGGTCGGTCTCGGTCACTGGTCGGTTTTTTGCGCCCGAGTCAAAGGGTCTCGTTGAGTCACGCGAGGAAAACGAGAGCGAGCATGTACACACTTGTTCAGTTAGTTTATCGCTGACTGTGTTCGCGTTGTTTTAAGTATTTACCTGCTTCTATTGCGGTGCATAGTAACCATCCACCATCTTCTCCTTCGCCATGGCCGCAGCTGCAATTTCCACGTCCATTGTCACAGAAATCTTCCGTACAAATGAAAAAACGAGTGTGTACACGTATGCTCTCGCCGAGAACATCATCGGTCAAGACTCTCGACGAGAGGCTCTCGACGAGTATGTACAGCCGCCATTACATGTATTCAACCCATTAGTATGCCTATCTAGACTTAGTATGCATAGCTACAATGCTAAGTCGAGCAGAACTCAGTACTAAGGACCCGACCCCACTGCGACCGCAGACCGCTCTGAAATTCAAGCTGACAAAGTTATCTAGTTTCAAATGTACGTGTACACGTGTAGTCTAGGCTTTACTTAGTACAGTGCATGGCTCTGTATATAGCACGTTTGAGATAAGATAAATATTCGATTGTGGTGTGATAAATAATTAATTGTCTCTTGCGTGTATTGAATATTCATAACCAAAAAGGATTTCTTAGTTTTGTACGGATCACTAAAAACTGTGATTGAGGGGAAGATTAGGACGACAGCGGTCTTTTTCGAGCGTTTTTACGTTTCGAAATCATTTCCAAAATAAATAAATCGATAAATTGTAACCTGTCTCGAAACTTTTATTTAGGTTTTTAGTGAGCCGTGATCAAACTAAGGAACACTTATACCTATACCTACTATCACCGTGTCATCTGTCTGTGTGCATGTCACAGTCTTTTAATTATAGTGTCATCATTGTCAGTCCAGTTGTACTATTCACTCACTCTCCATTCGGTGTAAAGATCGGTCACGGTCAATATAGTAAACACAAAAAAACGCACTAAGAAATAGCTCCATACAAAAAATAGCTCTAGACTGATGTCACATTGTGCGAGAGAGTGAGAATGCTATACAACGAAAACGTCAAATTTCAGCCAAATCTTTTTCTTTTTTCGAAGTGCCATTTAACAGTCAGCAACTGTACGAACCGTATTTAGTCCATCTCAAGAAAATTAATGTTCAGAACTACAGAACAGTTCTATTTTACCATTGGCCTAAATTTGTAAGCTAGATGCCTTGTATCTGTCAGGTAAAATCACGATATATCATTTCCAAGCGGCCGTTCGAGTGTGACACGTAATACGTGTGACACTTGTATTACGTGTACAATGTACATACTCTACTTATTGACGGACATTATTTACGTACCTATAAAGCGATTTGAGTCCACATTATTAAACTCCGACGCAAAAAGGTGTTATAAGTTTTGCCGCTATGTGTGTGTGTGTCTGGCTGAGTGCGTTTTTGTGGCACCGTAGCTCTTGAACGGCTGAACCGATTTTGTTAAAAAGAAGTCTATCAACCACCGCTAGAAAATCTGCTTTTAAGTGAACAAACCCACATCCAAATTGGTCACATTTAAGAGCTACGGTGCCACAGACACACCCATAGCGTCCAAAGTTATAAAACCCTACTTTTTAAGGTTCCGTACCCAAAGGGTAAAACGGGACCCTATTACTAAGACTCCGCTATCCGTCCGTCTGTCTGTCTGTCCGTCTGTCACCAGGCTGTATCTCATGAACCGTGATAATTAGACAGTTGTCTTTTATAAAAGAGCAGCAAACAGGCAGACTAGACGATCAGGTTAATGGTAAGCAAAATCGCCGCCTGTGAACTCCTGTAACACAAGTAGCATTGATGATGTCTTACCAGCCCACAGAGGTGCTTGTGGACTTCCGTTTTAAAACGTCTCTAGTAGACAAAAAAAGCAGCAAAAAAACAACATAAAAAAAACAAAAAAGACCAAAAATACCTTTGTTTTTGTGTCGAGGGTTAAAACCCAATCTTAAACTAAAATAGTGCGTGTTGTATTCCACAGAGGACGCCTCTTTACTCTTAACAGCCAATACTGCAAACGAGGGCCGTAACGACCACTAACGCCGACTGAGTATCAAATACGCCGTTTAAGGCGTTTACATAAAAAGAAAACCTTGTAGCGTTATCACAGTAAAAAACGAAACCGTAGGTGATTTAAGCCCCTTTCCGGTTTGGGCTAAAATTGAAATTGGTCTACTGTAGCGTTAGTACTGAAGATATGAGCTACAACCACATTCGTGAGGTGGCTGGTTCAAATCCCGACTTGTACCAATATGGGTTCATGAACGAATTTTCATATCACTGGCTTTTTGAGGAAAGAAAACAAGGTAAGGAAACCTGTGTACGACCGGAGAACAAATTCAATGGCTTAAGTGCACAATTATTAGGTCGAAATCATAATAATGAACAACCCTACGCTTAAAACGCTGCTAAAACTATAATATAAAGAGCTCAAGTTCGATCGTGCATGGAGTACTGTTCGCACCTTTGGGACAAATCGGCCAAATACCAGCTTTAGACGTTGGAGTCCTTTGAAAAACGTGCCAAGAAGCTCAATGGCAAAGACTCGCTTGTTCAGACTAAGCTGCAGAGTCTCGAACATCGCTGCAAAGTTGGTAGTCTGTCGGTTTTCTGTCGGATACATTTCGGGAAGTGTGCATTTGATCTGCATACTTTTATTCGCTCCAGCCCATTCTACGGACTTACAAGGACACAAAATAGCGACATCATTTTATGGTTTTACCCGCGTTTTCCGGGATGAAAAGTAGCCTATGCGTTAATCCAGCCCATGAACAACCTTCATTCCAAATTTCATGTAAATCCGTTCAGCCGTTTTTGCGTGAAAGAGCAACAAATATACTCAGAAACTTTCGCGTTTATAATATTAGTAGGATGTACCAAAAACTTGTCAGAGCATTTTAAACAGTGCGTATCTTTAAGTAGGCTTTATAAGCAAGGCTCTGACTGTTTAGCAATAACGTTTCAATAGAAGCCAAGTAACGATACTGTATTACATCTTACTACGTCCTCGAAGTCAGTATTTACAAACTCCCAAGACACATTAAATCAGTATGACCTCGGAAAGGGTAATGGGAAATATCGTAAAAGAAGTGGCATGTGAAGCCGGATATTCATGGGCTGAGGAAAACGGTGCCTGGCCGTGAATAGGCCGCTTTTTACACGCGTTTATTTAACTTGCGGTGCTAGTGTGGGTTGAATCTTGCAACTGAATTTTGAACTTGCCGATGTCCGATTGAACTGAAATTCGGTATTTTAGCTAACTGTTTTATGAGCGTTTTAATAAGTAAGATCTATATAAAAATTCAAGTAAGTTCAAGTGTGTATTTTGTTTTTCATGTCTTTAAAAAAGTTAACTTTTAATTTTTTTCTAGAACTAAATTATCACATGATAACTTTTATTGTGCGCACCGATAGTGTGGAATACTGCCCGAGTGGGTGTTCTCTATAGATATTATCTGGGTGTCTTGAAGTCGCGAGTGAATCGGTTCCTTCTAGGCGCGCGTGCTCCATCGTAGACCGCATCATTGTAAAACAGCAATTGCAAAAGACTATCACTTAGAATTAAAAAAAGAGGAAACAGGCCTGGTGTAGTATCATCTTCTTAATCATCTTAATATATATAAATCTCGTGTCACAATGTTTGTCCTCAATGGACTCCTAAACCACTTAACCGATTATAATAAAATTCGCACACCATGTGCAGTTCGATCCAACTTGAGAGATAGGATAGTTTAAATCTCAAATTATAGTCGCAATTTTAATTTATTGCAAATTATATATATACTGATAATTTTTACTATAAATTGACAAGTTAGCATCAACAGACTACGGTTGCTATAGTTACGCAATATTTGACATAGAATTGACGCAATGGCTTTTGACAGGACAACGTCTGTCGAGTCAGCTAGTATAATATAAAAAAAAACATCCGCCTGGTGTAGCGTAAACCCATTTATGTCGTTCCTCCTTTTTCTCTCAAAATCCCCTTTTCAATTTCAACCCCTTGTAAGTGGATGGAATAAATATGGTAGATTGCTCTCCCGACAAAGTTAATAATGAATAATGTCACAAAACTGACTTAAAATAATGGTGTCGCGGAACTTTTTATAACAAACGATTTGTTTTACTCCGGAATATAAAATTGGCATTTTGGCTTAATTCGAAAGAAAAAATATATGGTACTTATACAGAGTTATAAGAAAGGATATGCTAAACCGAAAAGGGCTCATAGTACTCAACATTTTGAAGAACTTTTACTATGGGACCAAACAGAAATTCGCAAAAAAACCAGACAGTGTTGGACTCAATGCAATCACAAATGTAATTTTGCGTATTCCTTTATTCTAGACTATAGTTTCACCCGCTTTTATTAGTTTCACCTGTATTTGTATGTAACAGACTCCTTTGAGCTCGATTTTGCCCTACTTTGAACGATCAGACTTAATTCAAACTTTGCACACCTGTTAAATACTGATGACAATGCGTGTTTTTTAGTTTTTAATTTCTCTTTTAAACCACCCCTGTATTAGAGCGAACAAACAAAAAAAATATCTAATCGGTCCAGCCGTTCTTGAGGTTTAGCAACAGCGATTCATGTTTACATAAATTTTTATATTTAAATAAATAATATTATTTTAATAAGTCGCAAATATTAAATAAAAGACGCCTTTGAGCGGAGTCTTAGCTTTTAATAATATCCAGAAAATTTACATTTCGTTCGACAATTACCAACGCAGTGAAGCGAAATATCGGAAATTTCGATATCTCTGCCGCTATCGGGGTAGAATTCTAAATGGACATATTCCTGGGATATTTCCATGGGGTCAGTCACAAAGGGTATGCTAGCTAAAAGGAGGGCATTTAAGCACGTTTTTAACAACTTTTACATCGTAAAATTGCGAAAATGATATTAAGTTCCATAGAAAGTTATCATGTGTTAAACGCTAAAATCTCGCAAAAATTAACAGTTGCGTAGAAAATGTTTATTGACACATTCGATTTTAGTAATTTCAAGTTCCATGGTTCATAATGACGACCAAAATATTTTAAACCCTGTCGATTTGGAGAAGAAATAATTCCAAATATTCCAGTATTCTTTGGTGTTCTTATAACAAAAATATTATTAGCCCCTTTCGGTATATCGTAGGTACCCTTTCCGACTAGCCCAGTATAACCCATCTTCGGTGTTAGGTTGTTACGCATGGAGAGGCTGGATTGGATCGTGAGTTGCGGTTTGGTATAAAATATAGGAGATCTGGTTTATTTTGAAAGAGATTTATATTTATTTTTATTTTCTACCCTCTTTTTTAGCTGATCCGGTATTTCGTACCCGGTGCGGTGCAAAAGAAATGAAAATCAATGACATTTTCTCCTTAACATTATTTTTCGCCATTTTTACTAATATTAAAAGGTTTGTATGTTTCTTTGAACAGGGTATGCTCTGAAATAAAAAAAATCCGACTATGCTAATAAATAAATAAATAAATAAATAAATAAACGTTTCACACTCAAAGCTCCCCACTAGGAATAAACCCTGTGTCGGGGATGCCATGGAACACACACAAAGACAAGGACAACTAACACCCAGACCCAGAACAGATAATTTTTTAAATTCATCATGCAAACATCTGCCCCGGCCGGGAATCGAACCCGGGACCTCTGGCTTATAAGGCGGATACACTACCGCTGAGCCAAACAGGCCGACAAGTCGGATAGAAAAAAAAATTTCACCAAACTAATTATGTATACACTATCGTTGAGTGCTATAGGCTATATTGTATAGCCCCAAACCTGAGAGGCCCAAGGCCGAACAGCAGTAGGTAAGAAGTTCAAGCACCAGCTAGATTTTGATTTGTATTTCGAAAAAATAAACGTATTTAATACCTTTCTCCTGATTTTTCTCGAAAATAGAGCGAAGTGTGTACCTGAAAAATAAAAATGAATAACGTTAATAAAGTTAGTCTTCTTATAGACATAATATATAGGTAATAAACTCTTTATTCCTTATTCTTTTTTTTTAAACGTTTTTTTTTTTTAAACTTTTTTTTTTTTTTTTTTTTTTAACGTTTTTTCGTTTAAACGTCTTTTTTTTTTTTAACTTTTTTTTTAAACGTATTTAATACCTTTCTCCTGATTTTTCTCGAAAATAGAGTGAAGTGTGTACCTGAAAAATAAAAATGAATAACGTTAATAAAGTTAGTCTTCTTATAGACATAATATATAGGTAATAAACTCTTTATTCCTTATTCTTTTTTTTTAAACGTTTTTTTTAAACGTTTTTTTTTTTTTTTTTTTTTTTAACGTTTTTTCGTTTAAACGTCTTTTTTTTTTTTAACTTTTTTTTAAACGTATTTAATACCTTTCTCCTGATTTTTCTCGAAAATAGAGCGAAGTGTGTACCTGAAAAATAAAAATGAATAACGTTAATAAAGTTAGTCTTCTTATAGACATAATATATAGGTAATAAACTCTTTATTCCTCATTCTTTTTTTTTTCGTTGATGTGTTAGCGTTTGACCGCTATCTCGCCTGATGGTGAGCAATGATGCGGTCTACGATGGAACACGCTTGCCTAGAAGGAACCGATTCACTCGCGACTAGAAAACACACCGATTATACAGGGTTATTCATAAAGGGTATGCTAAGCCGAAAAGGGCTCATAGTGTCGGCGCTGACGCGCCTACCACCACCATCTACACCAGCGCGCGTCCCCCGCCGGCCTCAACAAGCCCCTCAAGCCAATAAATACCCGCGCACGCTCTGCGCGCGGTCTCTTTCCACCGCAACCCATTTCTCAAGCAACATCAATTATTACAAGAATAAATCAAGCCTACCCTTCAACCAAGTATTTCATTTCTGCACCCGCAAATACATCTGCTCAGGCACTACGGCCTGAACAAGTTTTTTGGCGACCGTGACAGGACGCGAGCACCGTCCGTCAATTTAACACCCAAGAAGGAAGAACACGCGGCCCACCACATGCCAGCGCACGCGGCCATCCTCAGCACACGAGCGGAGAAGCAGTCGAAGGCGTCCATGGCGTGGCGTGGCGGACAGCGTGGCACCTACCTAGAGGATGCGTGAGCCCTTTCCTTCTACCACAATTAATTCCCTAGTTTCGTATTTGCACAAATGAGAGGGTAGGCCCCTCGAGAGTCAAGTGTGTCGATTCATCATATCTAGAATATATGTGTTTTTGACATCAATTTGTAAACATAAAATAATAATTCTTTCTTTTTTCAGTTAAACCAACAACCCGCATTTTTCGAGTAAAACAACCCGCATTTTTTCGAGTAAAAACAACCCGCGTTTTTCGAGCACGTTTCAAAGATAAGCATAAAAATAAATTCCTGTGTGCGAGCGAGTAGCCAAACGTAGGAAAAGCACGTGTGCGAGAAGCGCGGACGACCGGTTTCGATAGCTTGCGGCGCGCGCGCAAAGGTGTCGTGTAATCCGGCGCACGCGGCCGGCGGCCATCTTGTTGGTTACGAGGTTTATCGGTTATCAGTTTATCACTAGTGTCAAGTTAAAGTTAGGTTAGTAGGTCAAGCGGTCAAGGTTATAAAAGCCGCCGCGTCCTCTCCTAGTGCATTTTAATATTAGCGGTTCAGTTCAATTGTGCAGTGACAGTTTAAATTATAATCATGACCGAGATTCCGTCCGACGACGAGCACGATCTCAGGGAACTCAACGCAAAACGTCGTTCTGTAAAAGGTAGAATCACTAAATTTCAGAATTTTCTCAAAACAATCGGCGACGCCAAGCTGTCAACTCATAATTCCAGTCAATTAAGCACTAAGCTCGAAAGATTTAACGTCATGTTTAACCAATTCGATGAATTACAAACGCGTATCGAGATTTTGAACGAAACCGATTTGGAAGTCGAATTGCAGGAGCGCGAAGATATAGAAAATTCATTTCACGATTGCATTGCTCTGGCAAAGGCCAAATTGGAGACCAGCTCCGTCCGCGGACCTAGTATGTTAGCGGATCCAAATCATGCCACCTCCACTCCGAACAATTCACAATGCTTTCATAGCTGCGGAGAGCGGGAGATAGGCTTTCGTCTGCCAGTCATTCAGATTTCCAAGTTCGACGGAACATTGTTCAAATGGCTTGAGTTCCACGATACGTTCGAGTCCCTAATTCACAACAACGAGCGCATCAAATCTATTAATAAATTCCACTATTTGTGCTCCTACCTAGAAGGAAACGCCGCGCAAGTAATATCGAACTTGGAAGTTTGTGACAAAAACTACCAAACGGCGTGGGATTTGCTCTGCGAGAGGTACAACAACAAGCGTCAATTAACCAACAATCATTTAACTTCACTTCTCAAGGTTGAACCAATCGCTCGCGAGTCGGACAAGTCACTCCGGTTTCTGATCGATCACATTTCTAAAAATCTAAGAGCTTTACATAACCTAGGCCAGCCCACTGATGAGTGGGACACTCTAATAATTCACATCATGTCATCCAAGTTAGACACCACCACTAGTTTAAGGTGGGAAGAGCACCGAAACAGTCTTCCTAATGAGATGCCCTCCCTTCATGACCTTTATAAGTTTCTCAAGAATCGGGCGGATATTCTCGAAGCTGTTTTCAGATCCAAGCAAGACAAAACTAATTCAATTTCTAGTTCTAGCACCATCAATAAACCCAAGTCTAACAATTTTCAAACTGTCCTTTCAGCAAATCTAGTTCAGCAAGTCGATTCAAGCAATCCAAATTGCTTCTTCTGCAAGGGAAGCCACAGAATCTACTACTGTCCCGCTTTCCTTGGCAAGAACACCAAGGACAGAATCAAGCAGGCGGGTGCGCTCAAGCTCTGTCTTAACTGCCTACGGAGCGGCCACCACACCAATACATGCAAGTTAAGTAGTTGTCGAATCTGCAGGAAGCGTCACAATACACTGCTTCACAGATACACTACACCACAATCTAGTACAAGTGAGACATGCCCAAGTAGCCCACAAGCTACCTATTCTAGTTCTATATCCATGTCTGTGGCATCTACAAGTCAAGTTGTGCTATCTACAGCGCTTGTAGACATTGTCAATCCAGTAAACAATCAAGTAGAGACCGTAAAGGCGCTCTTGGACTGCGGAAGCATGTCCACATTCATATCAAGTGAACTGAAGCAACGTCTTCAGCTAGTTTCACAACCTCTAGCAGCCACCAAGATAATTGGCATTGGCAACACTCAACTACAATCAATTCCAGGGAAGTGCACTGTAACAATTAAATCTAGATGCAACCCGTTCAGTGTCACAACTTCCTGTCTAGTATTACCTAAAATTACAGACACAACTCCAAAGTACCCCATTAATGCAAGTCTATTCAAAATTCCAGGTGACATTGACTTAGCTGACCCCAGTTTTCATACACCTGGTGAAGTACACATGCTCATAGGAGCTGATCTATTCTGGGACATTCTAGGCTCCCAGCAAAGGTCCCTAGGCAGTAATTTACCAATTCTACGTAGCTCGAAGCTAGGTTGGTTCTTAGCTGGTCCCATCCGGAACAGCAATGCCAAGCCATTGCCCAATTATAATGCAAACATTCTATGCAACCTTTCAGCACTTGAGAGTCTACACAACAAATTGAGCAAGTTCTGGGAACTAGAGGAGATTCCTGATCAACACCAGACCTCCAAGGCCAATACAGAGCATCATCCATGTGAGAAACACTTCACAAAACACAAAACTCGACTCAAAACTGGTAGGTTCTCTGTCTATCTTCCCCTTGCTAACTCAAAAAAGGTCAAGGTGTCCCAAATTCATGAACTTTCAAACAGTTCATCGTGGCGGTACGTTCCCTATGCGTGGAACCCAGCAGACCTAGCTTCTCGAGGCCTTCAGCCACATTAAATTCAATTATTCGCTGTGGTGGCATGGTCCGGCTTTCCTACTTAAGACCGAAGCCCAGTGACTAACCCTCACTTCCCAGATACCTGAGGTGCTGCCAGAGCTGAAAACACCCACAATTATACTCTGTGTTAGCCAGTTATGGACTTTCACAGATACTCGCAATCTCAATTTTCTTCAACGAGCTCTAGCATTAATTTCAAGATTCAGCTATAATTGCAAAAACAATAGGAAAAATGTCACAAGCAGAATCGTTTCCTTTCAAGTTACAAACATTACACAATCAATCCATTTCTAGATTCACAGAGCTTGCTCAGAGTAGATGGTAAGCTCGATAGTTCTAGCTATAACTACGACAAAAACACCCCATCTTACTCAACTCCAAACACAGCCTCACTCAACTCCCTTTCAGACAACAACACCAACGATTGCTTCATGCAGTTCCACAGCTGCTTCTCGTATCCATTCGTGAACGTGTGTGGCCGCTGCGTGTTCGTAGTTCGGTAGCTCTAGACTTCGCAGGGCCGTTCTACGTAGCTGATCGAAAAGGCAGAGGCTGCAAAATAACAAAAGGCATATCTATGCCTATTTATATGTTCCAGATTCAAGTGTACGCATCTAGAAGCTGTCAGTGACTTGTCCAGAGACGCGTTCACCTTGACGTTGCACAGGTTTATCTCTCGCAGGGGTAAGCCCTCAATTATTTTCTGCAACAATGGCCCGAACCCGTTCTCTACAGCTAAGGAGCTCCGTAGCTTCCTTCTCAAAACCCCTAGTTCAATCTCGAGTGACGCAAGTAATTCAGGAATAACATTTAAATTCTCGCCAGTATATGCACCAAATTTCATTCATCACTAGCCGAGGCAGAAGTCAAATCAGCTAAATTTCATTTAAAAGGATTTTAGGGAACACGCACTTGACTTTCGAGGAGTTGTCTTCTTTGTTTGTGCAAATCGAGGCTGTCCTAAACTGTCGGCCTTTGTCCCTTATCTTCCTCCCCCAGTGACTTCTCCATCCTGACCCCAGGGCACATCCTCATGGGTAGACCACTGACGTCACTGCCAACGCCGCCGCTAGAAGACACAAACTCGACTCGACTAGACCGCTATCAACGGATCGAGCAAGCGAGACAACATTTTTGGCGGCGCTGGCAGCGAGAGTACATCCGCGAGCTAAAACAAACACTTAAATGGCGCGTTCCTTCCAGACATCTCCAGCTTGGCGATCTGGTGCTACTGAAGGAAGACAGCGCGCCACCACTCCAGTGTCGCCCGTGGCTACCGCACGGGGCGTCGTGAGACGCGCCCCCTCCAAGATATGCATGTTGGAAGAGAGCTCTTCCAACGTGGCCGAGGATGTCGGCGCTGACGCGCCTACCACCACCATCTACACCAGCGCGCGTCCCCCGCCGGCCTCAACAAGCCCCTCAAGCCAATAAATACCCGCGCACGCTCTGCGCGCGGTCTCTTTCCACCGCAACCCATTTCTCAAGCAACATCAATTATTACAAGAATAAATCAAGCCTACCCTTCAACCAAGTATTTCATTTCTGCACCCGCAAATACATCTGCTCAGGCACTACGGCCTGAACACATAGTACTCATCATTATGAACAACTTTGACTATGGGACCAACTCGAAATTCGCGAAAAAAAAATCAGCTGTTCCATACATTTTGTCGAGTGTCATTGACATTTTTCTATGGAACAGCTGTTTTTTTTTTCGCGAATTTCGGGTTGGTCTCATAGCAATAGTTGTTCATAATGATGAGTACTATGAGCCCTTTTCGGCTTAGCATACCCTTTATGAATAACCCTATAGTTATCGGGGAACACACACTCAGGCAGAGCACTCTACAACAAAACGACAATATCGCTTAAAAACTAGTGCAACAAAAGTAAACTTCTTATGGGATTGATTTATACGTAACGAGTACAGTGGCGAGACAGTGCACTCGGCCGAGTACTCAGTTTGTATAAACAGTTTGACGAGGCGAGACAGTCACTAGAACCATGATTTGTTTGCTCGGCCATTTACTGTGTTGCTACTGTACTCGTTACGTGTTATCAACCAGTCAAATAAGAGAGTTCTTAAGTCTTCTTGAGTTTAGTTCTTAATCAACTTTTTCTTCCACTAAAACGCTACCTCCCCTGCCTTAATCCTGCAAAGCGTAACATTTTACGATATCCAGCACTTAGCGATAAGCAATTGAGAGTTTGGACTACATCCGATACCCGTCGAAATAACGTTTTAAACACGTACTTTCCCGACATACTCGCTCTTTAGAAGGAGGGCTTTGCATGTAATCACCGAAACGTACTACCCGGTCTCTGGAAGGAAGTATCGAGTTTTAGAATATTAGAGCAAAATGCTAAATATTTTTATCGCGAATAAGGTATGCGTTTAGTAAATGATATTCAGTTGTATTTTATGGCGTACCCAGTTACGTACGTACGTAAGGTACTTGGTAGTCTTAATAAGAAACGCTTTTTATTAACCGACTTCAAAAAAGGAGGAGGTTTTCAATTCGACGGCTTGTTTTTTTTTAAGTTTGCTTTGTGCAGTTTATGCTAATAATACTTATTAGTGATCTTTGGATGAAGGCTTTTGCATGTAATCACCCAAACGTACTACCCAGTCTCTGGAAGGAAATATCGAGTTCCAGAGCGAAATTTGAATAATGTATTTGTTTTTATCGTCTAGCAGTTTTTTTTTAATTTGAATCTTTTTAACCGAGTGGTTTTTAGAAGGAGAGCTTTGTGCTTTGCAACTTATATCTCAGGGTGACGAGCGCAGTGCTGTGTCGCGCAGGGTCTTGAATTCTGCGAGCTCAAAGTTCTGGGTGGCGCAGACCTGTTATAGGCAAACGTGACGTTTAACATCAGGCGAGCGATTTGCTCGTCTCGTCACTAAATTACATAAAAAAAAGCGTGTTATTGTTGTTTTACAACAAACAAGCTGATGTCCAAGACTTTGTACACGTAACACCGATGTCGCTACACCAAAAAATTAAAAACAATATCACACAGAGCACCACTTACTTTTTAACGTTACCTGTTCTTTTTAATTTCAGAAATAAAAACAAAGCAAAACCAACAAAGCCTATTCGAAAATAACAAGACCCGAATAAATTCCAACAAAAACCGAATAACTGCGTAAAAATGCAAAAAAAGTCGTCCTCAAGTTCTCTAAAAACGTCCTAACTACCGTTATACGTGTATACACACATTTAAAGGAGAAAACGGCGTCCCAACGGTATGAAAATGTTGTCGGCCAAAGATCTCTAAAACAAGGATATGCCCATCCCAACACTTGCGTCCCAGTCCAGTATTTGTACAGGTAGCGAAAAAAACTGGACTGAAAAAATAAAATTGCCCTGTTGGTCAATAATTTTAAAACTAATTATGTTGCGTCGTTTCTTACTATAATAGCATTGACGACTGCTCATCAACGAAATCAGCATGCGACTGGGCTCTCATTTGCTAAATAAATCTATTTATTCGCGTTTCATGCCTGGCATGCTTGTTCAAAACAGAGAAGCATGGCGTTTCCTTTCACCGGCCAAGACACAATTCGCTTCGCTGCGCCAACAAAGTTAGCTGCGTCCACACCACTGAATTGTAACTATTAGGCAAAACGGTCTCTAGTCTCTTAGGTCCGATCCTTACCAAGTAATATATGAGTCTATGAAAAAGGTCCTTTTGGCCGTTGTCGAGCGAAATCGTGAGTTTAGAGGACCCTTAAGGATCACAATAGGTATTTACAAAACTTTGTTTTCAGATTAAAGGCATTCTTATAGCAGGACGGGGAATTATACATTTTAATGGAGTCTAAATATGCGGAAGGCTGAAGCCATAAAAAAGTAGAATAATTTTTAAATAAACTTGACTTTTGCTTATTTTTTTTTTTTTTTTTACTAGCTGTAGACATCACACACGGCTGTTGTATGTATTCGTATCTATGCTTTAATTACGCGTAACGAGTACAGTGGCGAGACAGTGCTCTCGGCCGAGTACTCGGTTTGTATAAACAGTTTGACGAGGCGTGACAGGGGCTAGAACCACGATTTGTTTGTGCCGAGTGGCACACTCATTTACTGTCTCGCTACTGTACTCGTTACGTGTAATCAACCTATAACACCTGTACGATAGCGACTAAAGCTCAAACAAAGGTAGTCCGATTAAAAAATTTAGTAGCAAATCTTTTTTTACTCAACAAAAAACACGAGGTTTCAACTGCATTTTTTCCTAAACTACTCTGTATAAAGCAAAAAAACCAAAACATTCCAGTTTTAGCGAATTCACGCACTGTGATTGTTTTTTTTTTTGTATTTACAGATAGATTGTGCCGATTTTAAAATTAAATCAGTTTCCTAAAATTAAAATAAACCAATTCGAAAACAACGTTGTTTTAAAAATCGTGCAATAGTGAAATATTTTTGCCCAATTTTATGAAAATATTGAATCAAGTGTCGACAGATCCATTAGGCGAAAAATTAATTGTCAAAAGCGTGTAGCGCGTTTGTGGTATATGGTTCCGTCATGTCAGATACATACAAATTGGTGGTTGGAAGAAGCTTTACGACTACATCTCGAAAGTTGGACCCAAGTTTTGAAGGCTTTATTTGACAGATTTAAACTAACTAAAAATATAAAGACTATAGGATAACTAACAAGGTAAAGACGTCAATACTTTTTGGAAAAATTGGTTGTCTGTAAAGTCGGTTTATCAACTCTAGTCTTTTTTCCGAGCAGATCTGTTACTTTGTTAGATTTTTTTTTTTTTTTTTTTTTTTTTTTTTTTTTTTTTTTTTTTGTCCTGTCCTTCGCTTGTATTCCTTTTCGCTGCTGTACTTAGTATTTCGCTGAGTTTGTTGTACTTCTCCTGTAGGTTGAGTGATTCTACTGTTTCTGGGAAATTTTCGAGCTGTGACTTTAATTCATCGGTATTTATGTCTACTTGTTTGTTATATGAATGTAATTTAAATGGTCTACGTTTATTTAGTTTTTTATATGTTAGTTAGTTTTGCTCGTATCATTCTGTGGTTGGTGTGAAATTTTTACTTTACTTTGATAAGCACCAAAGTAAAGACAAAAGCAACAAGGAAACAAATATCAAACCTAAGCAAAGACATCAGGGTAGCCATCAGGAAAGATCGTCAAGCTCACAGATTGAAAACATTTGAAAAACATATCGCTAAAACTGGAGGCATTAAAAAAGCCCTAAAAATCCTTACTGACAAAAAAGAATGGATACCAAAAATTCAAAACAAAAGGGGATACTGCACCAGCAGCCGACCAGGTATACTTGATACAGCAACTGAGTTCTACCGCGATCTGTATAAGAGTAGAAACAATACACCAGAAACCGATCTGTCAGGCGACGACGAAGCAATACCAGAAATTATACCAAGGGAAGTAGAAAAAGCGATAGAAACACAAAAGAAAGACAAATCACCTGGACCTGACAATATAAACAACGAATTTTTAATTAAGACCAAAGATGTGATCGTCGAAGTCCTCACAAAAATATTCAATGATGTATTAGAAACTGAAGCTATTCCAGAGCAATGGCTGACATCCACCATAATATTGTTACACAAAAAAGGCGAAAAGAGCGACATAGGCAACTATAGACCAATCAGCTTAATGTCAAATATATACAAAATATTTTCAAAAGTAATCTTAAATCGTATCACAAAGAAGCTCGATGAGAATCAACCAAGGGAGCAAGCAGGATTTAGAAGTGGCTATTCGACCCTTGACCACATCCATGTTGTCAAGCAAATTATTGAAAAAAGCAAGGAGTACAATATGCCCTTATACTGCTGCTTTGTAGACTATAGCAAGGCCTTTGACTCGCTCAATCACGAAAAAATATGGCAAGCTCTTAAAAATCAAGGCATCGAGAAAAAGTATATTAGAATTATTAGAAATATTTACAGGAAAAGTTCTGCCAAAATAAAATTAGAAAGAGAAGGGAAGTTAATAAAAATAGAAAGAGGAGTACGTCAAGGTGACCCTTTATCGCCAAAGCTGTTCTCAGCAGTTCTGGAGGAAATATTCCGTCATTTAGAATGGGAAACCTACGGCTTAAACATAAATGGAGAAAAGCTCAATCACTTGAGATTTGCAGACGATTTGATAATTTTATCTAATACTCCATCCGAACTCTCGAGAATGATACAAGAGCTAGACAAGGAAAGCCATAAAGTAGGATTATCAATGAATAGTAGCAAAACAAAAGCCATGACTAACAGCAAAGCAGAGGCAATAACATTGAGCGGAAATCCAATCGAATACGTAGACGAATACACATATCTCGGCCAAGTCATTTCACCAATCGACCAAACATCTAAAGAAATCGAAACACGGATCGGGAATGCTTGGAAAAGATACTGGACATTCAAAGAAATTATGAAGAATAAAGAAATGAGTGTAAACATAAAGCGAAAACTCTACAACGCATGTATTCTCCCAGTGTTAACATACGGTTGCCAAACATGGGCTCTCACTAAAGCGAATAACCAAAAATTAGAAGTTTGCCAGAGATCAATGGAGAGGAGTATGCTTAACATAAAAAGATCGGATAGAGTGAGAAATACACAAATCAGGGAAAAAACAAAACTTGAAAATGTCACATTCGTCATAAGGAAAAATAAATGGAAGTGGACTGGTCACACCATGAGGGGAGTTGACAAATGGAGCAAAATAATAACAACTTGGTATCCTAAAAATAGAATTAGAAAGTGCGGAAGACAATTTAAAAGATGGGAAGACGAAGTGATAAGTGTAGCGGGAAAACTATGGTCAAGGAATACCAGAGACAGGGAGAATTGGAAGAAGTTGGGGGAGGCCTTTGCCAAACAAGGGCAAACAGAAAAAGTTTAGGTTAAGTTAGCAAGTAAAATTAAATGTAAGTTTTTTCAATGTATTTTTCTGAAATAAAGGCTTTTATTATTATTATTATTATTCACTCATTTATTTATTTTCTTAAATTTAAATTTTTACAATATTCTTATATAAAAACCTAAAAACATTATAAAAACTTAAACCTAGAGTTCCACCGGCAGCGGGGCAGGGCCCAAGCATACCGGTGGTTAAGGCTGCAGAGTGAGGAACCTCACTCTGCAGCCTCATAATGGGTGTGCATGCAGTTCTCCGTTATTTTTTTTTTTTTGCGTTTAATCGCATGCGGCGCACTACACCACCGGTAGCGAGGGCCGGGCGCGGAGCAGGTTGCCCCGCAGGCCCCAAGCGTGCCGGCGGTGGACGTCCCCGTCGCACAGGTCGTGGCGGCGGGGGCGGCGTCGGCGGCCCGTCCTCGTCGTTCGACGCGCTCCTGTCATGGGGAGTGATGACCTCATCTCCTGACGAGGAGCTCGGAGACGACGGGGCGGGCGGAGGTGGTGGGCGTGCGTTAATTGTATCCGCTTGCAGTCATTTTTGTAAACATATTTGTTATAAATCATAAAACATATTTTTCATTACTTTTGCCTTGTGAGTTCAAATTTTTGACATATTATGTGTCAACTATTGTCAAATATTGAAATTTTTGTAAAACTTGTAAAAAGGGATTGATATGGTAAAATAAATATAAAATCCGGGCTATTTAAACTTTTGTGCAGTAAATTTTGAAGAAAAAATGGATATATATTGGATAAAACTATTAAAATAATAATTATTATTATTATAAAGTCGGTTTACGGACGATAGTTTAACGTGACAAAGGGACACTTTTGCGTGCGTGCAGCCGGTGTTCATCGATTTATTAGACATTGTCACGTCAAAATATAAAGATTACAGGATAACTAAAAAGATAAGGACATCAATACTTTTAGAAAAAATATATCGGTCTATCTTTTATTTAGTTGACAGATCAAAACATAGAAAAATAAAGCTGTCTCTGTCACCGCGGTCTATTAGAAGAGTTCAGCTAGAGAATAGCATTGCTATGCAAAAAAGTAACATCGCCAGCATTTTTAGTACTTTACTCGCAGATATTGACTTGAGTTTTGTTTTTAATCCGTAATTTTAAAAAAAAACTTAGTTTATACGTGATGTTGTTCTAAAAAAATATTGATATAAATCCCCCATAAGACTGATGGTTAGATGGGTGAACAGGGCTAAACAATAAGGATTCCTTGTTTGTCTACGGAACCCTAAAAACAGTCGCGCTGCAACCGTAAGCACATAACTATTTTAATTAAAAAATGTCATCACCGTAACGGTTTGCAATATTTCTCATTTTATTATTTTTCAAGTGTTAATTGGATTCTGTTCATTTTTTCGGGTATTGTGAGTTATTCTATTTTTACGCCGGATGCCGATAAACTGTTTTTTACCTGACTGGTTTTGAAGAAGGCTTATGTTTTTCGGATGTATTTTTTGACCGAGCGTTGCGAGGACTCGGAGTCTGGGAACAAATTGGCAATTATTTTTTAAACGACGAAAAACGGAGGAGGTTTAATGTTTGTCTATTTGTCAGATGATAACTTCAGTATCGTTTATTCGATCTTCGTGAAATTTTGCAAACAAGTTCAAACTAAAGGGCTTCACACACAGCAGCTATAATGTATATTAATGTACATTACATCCCGGGATGTATAGCTTTAAATTATCTTAATGTATCACACACACAACAGGTAATGTAATGTATCTTTCCCTTCATTTCATTGGCATACGTCCCGATTGACACACTATCCAGCTGCTAAAGTGTTATAAAGGGTGTTCTTATTTTTAATGTTATAATACTATGGACCCGTCGAGTTACTTACTATTAGATCTACTAGATAGTTCATCAGAAGATGATTTGGATTGTGATTTTGACGCGCGTATTGCCACATGTGCCAAAAACAGAACGATGTGGATTGAAGATCACATAAAGTTTAAGGAAATTTCCGGAGAGTTTAAAATATTTGATGAATTATCTTACGGAAAATTTTGTTATTATTTCCGGGAGTCAAATTCAACCTTTTCCGAACTTCATGATCTAATCAGAGAAGATATTAAGAAAAAAATAATACCCACATGCGAAAAAGTATATCTTCCGAAGAACGACTTGCTGTGTGCTTATGGTAAGAATGAAATGAAAGAATAAAATATTCATTAAATTTTTAATCGCATTCCAATGACTGTAAAGTGCTTATTGTAATAATAATTATTGTAATAAAGTGCTTATTGACTGAGTGACTGAAACAGACTGCACTGTGTGTGTCTCTGTCTATCACAGAAACTTTTTGAACATCCTTTTCGAAGAGAGATATACGGAAATGTATTGAGATGTATTAAGATGTATCGAAATATAAATGTATATTTTCGTATCGCTCTGTATTTTAAGATTCGAAGATGTAAAAATATACATTATAGCTGTCGTGTGTGGTCTCCTGACGATTTCTATGGAAAGATGTAATGAGATGTATCGTGCTATAATGTACATCTTTACATTATCTTTAGCTGCTGTGTGTGAAGCCCTTAATACAATTTTTGGATTGGAATATGAAGAAAATCGGCCAAGGGGTTGGGGATATATGGGCCTTCATTTTTCGAACTTCATGATTTTTAAGGAGGATGACTGACTTTCAAATTTTCGTATGAAGATGACACCGGATGATGATGATGATATATTCATCGTCTTCGTCATCGGCCTTAACGCTAAAAGCAATTTAGATAATAAAACGCTTACAGTCAAAAAACAATCTTTCTTTGCGTAGTGACCGAAAATTTCCTAAAAACTCGTAGACTTAACAAAAAAATATTTTGCAGACAAAAGCGTCCCATTAAAAAGTTTCAATATAATAAATCGGAGCAAATCCTCTTTCCGGAAACAATAATTTCATTAAATGAGAATTATTTTTGTCGTTTCCTTTTTAATACTTAATTTTATATTGTTTTAGGTATCAGAAGTATCAGGTATTGATCTATTTTTTCATCAGACCCATTGGGTTTTAGAAAATTGAGTAATTCAACGTAAAAATAATTCGAAGAAAATAGCGGAAAAAAAGAAAAATATAATTTCCTTATTTTTGTCCTGACCTAGTTTGTCGCTTATTTTGTTCGGTAGAATACAGGCAATTACCTGTTTTGTATTACATTTTCCTGAAAAGAGATTATATGGTATAAATGTTTACAGGGTTATATGAATTGCGTGGACTTGTCAAACCAAAGCAATGAAATCTTGTGATGTATTCTTAGCCGTATTCTGGCGAGTGAGATATATCTCGGTCACTGTCGCTCTCATTAGAAATGCCATAAGAGTGAGAGGAAAGGGTTGCTGATGACCTTTTTAGGATAACATTGATCCCTGTCTCTACATTATACGTTATCTACTGTCAGCGCTCATGGTGTTGCCATACCTTTCTAACATATGGCAATTTTTTTTGACAATTCAACGTTAATCACAACTAAAAAAAATCCAATTTTTTTTTTTTTTACATTTTAATAATAAATTATCATAAGAAAAAAAAAATTCAAATTCAAAAACCCCCAACATTGAAACAGCTGAATCGATTTTGGTAAAACATAATATCTAAGAACCATCACTACATAGCCCACTTTCATACAAAAAAAAACGCATCAAAATCGGTTCAGCCGTTTAAGAGTTTGCCTTTGTTGAATACTAAATATTGCTTTCGTTTTCACTTTAGATTTCCCAAAGAAAAAAGCCTAAAACAAATCATCAAAGAGATTGCAGAATTCCCTGAAATCAGTTTTCAAGTCACTCAAAGTTGAATGATTCAACAAGGCTCGACTGTGCTTAAACGTCACATCATCGTAACTTTGACACTGACAGCCACGTTCTGTCAAAAGAGGGAACTGTCAAAAAAACGCGGCCACAACTCTCATCCTCAAAGGCCTCGTCACGTCCGAATAAATATCAGATCCTAATTTGAAAAGACAAAAAAATATTCTTTATCAAGGAAAACGCGGGCGAAATCACACATTGAATCTTGATGAGGTGAAGAAATGTAGAAAAACACGCGTAGAATAGAAAAGGGTTAAGCCAAAAAACCGGCGATGCTTAGTTACGAGGTAAACGTGGCTTACTTGAGTGGAAAACTGGATATTTCTTGCACTAACCGGATAAAACCGGATATTTTTTTCGGTAAGTGGTAAAGTTTGCCGTACACTTGGCATTGGTAAGGAAAAGTTTGCGATATGGAGACACACCCCGCTTTTTATCCAAAACGAGGGTTGAGTTTTAGCAGTTTATGTGTGCATATTTGTGTTTTTTTCTTGTTTTCTATAAGCTTTTATTTGACTTGTCATATTAGACATTTACTTATTATAATAAGTACTGTTTTGTTTGTTTGCTTGCTTAGCTATTTTTTTTTTTTTAAATGTTTAGTTGTTTTTTTGTTTTAAATAATTACCGATGATTGATAACAATTGCTACATTGTATGTCCGCTAGGATAGACTGTTGAGACTCAACGTAATTTATTTCACCATTGTGCATAGTTTTATGCAATATTTTTTACTTTACTTTAGACTAGATTACCGTATGTGAGCGTGGGTTAACTTTTGCAAGTTAATTATGAACCACTTCCCGATGTTCGATTGTGTAACTCCGATGACAATGCAATAAAAGCTAGTTTTTAAAAATATAAAAAAACTAAGAAACACGCATTGTCATCGGTCTTCGACAGGTGTGCAAAGTTTGAGTTAAATCTGATCGTTCAAAGTAGGGCAAGATCGAGTCCAAAGGAGTCGGGTACATGCATACAGGTGAAACTAATAAAAGCGTGTTAGTAAAAAACTTTTATTTTACTTGCAATGTACGTAACTATGTTTGTTCGGATGGAATTTCAACCGAATTTTAAACCACTTTCCGATGTACGATTGAACTGAAATTTGGTATACGTGTGTTGTGTTTAGTGTAACTCCGATGACAATGCAATAAGAGCTTGTTTTAAATTCAATTTATTCTTGTTATATAAAAACTTTTTTTTGACTGGCCGTGTTAGTATGTCTGTATGTTAGTTTGGGTCAAATCTGGCAAGTGAGTCTTGAATCACGTCCCGATTTCCGATTGAACTGAAACTTGGTAGACCTGTGTTCCGAAGACGTTGCAATAAAAGCTTGTTTTTAACATATTTTTTTCGATATTTTCTTACTTGTTACCCATCTGCGAGGGGAGGTAATATTTAACCGTATTTAATGGACATTCCGGTTCCGTAATGGTGTTATTAAATTGCGCTTTTTATTTTTTACATCCACTGGCTTTTGAAGTGGACGTTAAAACAAAATTGTCTCCGGTGAGTCGTTTTGAGATAAAATACGTTTATTTTTATATTTTTAGAGAATAACGCGTATTTCTGATTTGTATTTTGGTTTTGTTTATTGTTTCTCAGATTTGATAGCGCGATCAAGATGTTAATGACTGTTTTAAATGAAATGGCAATTATTTTATTATGAATGTTTTTTTTCTGATGTTTTGAATTTTGGGTGGTTACGCCGGAGATGTTATAATGGTGTTATGATTTTCAGAAAAGTTTATACTGTTAGTCGTCAGCATGCTGCAAGAAGTCATTGACTACAAAATCAGTGGCAGGATCATCTCTTCATGTTTGTAATCATTCGTTAAAAATATCACCGAATATGTTCGAAACTAGTCGCAGTATCCTACTCAATACAAGAACATTATTTTTACAAAACAAAAAACAAAAACCGACTTCAAAAGACCGACTATTGAGTTATTCATCTATTTGTCGCGCACGTACTTAATGCAAATTTAAGACTTATATGGTTTTCTCATGGATACCATTATCAGAACTGGACTAAATTGAAATGGGACCCAATGGGAAGCGTCAGCTTTCTAATAAAAAAAGAATCATCAAAATCGATTCACCCAGTCAAAAGTTATGAGGTAACAAACATAAAAAAAAAAACAAAAAAAAACATACAGACGAATTGATAACCTCCTCCTTTTTTGAAGTCGGTTAAAAACTAGAGTGTTCCCGAGTGAACTATAACCAAAACATAATACTATGATAATTTTCATAACAAAACAGTTAGTGACTGCTTGCACTGAGTCGACGAAATAGACTACCTGTTAAAAAAAGCAGTAGATAACTGGTATTATATCCCAAGAAATCCATCGTGACTTATTTACAAAGCTAACAAAAGTACTAGAGGGCCAGAAACAATTTTTTATTTTAATTCAAAACTAATTTGAATTACCATTCACCCCCTAAATAGATGGGTAGATCAATGGCGTTGGGAAACTTTCTTCTTCTTCTTCTCAGCCGTTTTCAACCATTCTGGTGTAGGCCTCCTTCAGACTTTGCCATCTAACTCGGTCTTGTGCTACTTCCATCCAGTTATTTCCAGCAATCTTCTTTATGTCGTCCTTCTATCTCATTTGCGGTCTTCCTCTAGGTCTCTTTTCGCCCCACGGCCTCCATTCCAATACCGCTTTCCCCCACGATCCATGTTTACGGGCTATGTGTCCTGCCCACTGCCACTTCAGACTTGCCACTCGTTAGGAAACTAAAATGTGTTAAATGTATGTACGAGTAAACTAAAATGATCTCCAGAAATACAAAATCAGCAATCATGATTGGCCTTAAATAACATTGCAGGTTACAGGTAAGTCACGTTTACAAAGAATTTTATGATTTTAGAATTAAATTAATTCATTAAACGAAGAAGTACTTAAGGCTTTCTTATACAAAACTTAAACCTTTATTTTTGATGTTTGTTGTAAACTAAAATCAGATCAGTAAGATGTCTTTTGAAAGACTACTAAGACTAAGACTGTTTTTAACACGCTTTTATTAGTTTCACCTGTATGTATGTAACCGACTCCTTTGAGCTCGATTTTGCCCTACTTTGAACGATCAGATTTAATTCAAACTTTGCACACCTGTCAAAGACCGATGACAATGCGTGTTTTCTAGTTTTTTAAACTATATTTTTAAAGTATTAATAGGCAAAATTAAGAACATTTATTTATAAGCCTTAAATGTTTCCTACGTTGAAAAAATACTTTACAAAAGCAGAAGCAAGAGATTATATATAAAACGAGCTTTAATATCATTTCTGCCTAGGGCTGAAAATTTCAAATCATATCAAAACTAGCTGCGACACGCGGTTTCACCCGCATTTCCGGAATAAAAAGTAGCATGTACACTGTACAGGGTGTGGCGTAAAAAGTCAATAATCTTTTACTCACGGCTGGGGGACATCACGACTGTTCGGATAAAGTCAATTTGTATTCAGTAAAAGTGTCACGGGTTTCGAGTTATTGGACATATTTGAAGTCTAATTTTCCTTAATTTTTCGAAAATGTCCAATTTTAACTCGAAAACCGTGACTCTTCTACTGAATACAAATTGTCAATTTCCGAACCGTCGTGATGTCCAGCCGTAGGTAAAGGATTATCCACTCTTTACGCCACACCCTGTATGTTAATCTGGGGTATAAGCTACCTTCATATTAATTTTCATATTGTAATGTTGATTCAAAAGTATGTTTAAAATATATTTTTTTTTAAATCCTAATTTAATTTATTTTGCCATTTTTAGAATGTCTTTTTTGAAATTTAGTCCTTTTAAAACTCATATGCCATTTTGAGCATTGGTCATTTTACGCCTAAACCGTTTGGATGTTGCTCAATCACGCAAAAACGGCTGAACGGATTTAGATGATCGTATAAAGGGAGCTTATACCCGGGATTACAATTTAGGCAATTTTTATCCCGGAAAATGTGAAATCTGTTTTTTATTTGTAATATTCTGTAATTTGCACGTTTTTTATGTTTATGTAGTTCTTTCCATCACAAGTTATGTTTTCACTATTAAATCAAACTGAGAACACCCCTCTTTTTGCGCCGTTGGTTAAAAAATTCGTTCCATTGTGTTTGTTCAATAAAGTATTTTATTAAAAGAAAACATTGAATGAACCTAAATTACGTGAATGGAACGAAATTCCGGTCGAAAGACGGTTAATTTTCACGAAATTCCGGGACTTTCGAGACGAATTCCGGACAACCCTAGTCATGACAAAATGTTTTTGTACCGCGGCATATAATTAAATTGTTGTCAGTGCTTTTATGAATTTTTTATCATGAAACTGCTGTATGCAAAACAGCTGAGTTTCGTTTTGCTATTTTAACAAGATTTGCGCTTTTTTGACCTTTGCAGATAAGACCTTTTGTTTCTGTTACGGTGCTAATGACAATTCTACCAGAATTCTGCAGTTGAGTGGGATCGTTCATTAATCATGTGAGGCTCGAGAGGGGAGGGGGTTCGGAAAACATCACGAAATATCACGAGAGGATGTAGTGAGATATCACGTGTATTTATTTTTTCGTTCAATTCTGAAAATTTTTAAGGCAATTTGAACCTAAAAAAATACACGTGATTTTGGCGTGGGAGGGGGAGGGGTAATTTATACCTCACCAGCGGCGAGGGGAGTCTGAAAAGTTGCTGAAAAACATCACGTGGTTAATAGACAATCCCTAAAGTGAGAGCAAATGTAACTTGACCTCTTTCTAGAATTTATATATGTGTGCCGAAAATGGCTTATGGTCATTAGTAACAACTCATAAATCGAAAAAAAAATCAGCCCCATACACAGTTTGTCGAGTAACATTGATATTTTTTTGAAATTTTTTTTTCTGAATTTTTTTTTCCGCGATTTGAGAATTGAACACTTACTAAAAATTGAACCAGATGGTATGGGTTTTTAGCGGTGAAGGGTTCATATTATATAGTACTCACAATGATGAGCATACCTTTTCTTCACAGCCCTGTAAACTTTATCTTAGTTTAAAACGTTGCAAGCTACCTTCGTACACCTAGCTCGGAACACCGTGGCATCCGGAAATTACGAATGAAAGCAACAGCAACATCACTCTTCCACATGAAAATGTAATTTTGAAACTGTTATAACATTTAGATGAGGTTGATGAGGAGGCGACATGCGGTTTCTTCGTTTTACATTAATTTTAAAATTAAAGAAAACCCTAACTGCTGAACCGATTTTCATCAAATATAGCAACGAACAGTCCCAACTTTTCTTTTAAAGAAATAAAACAAAATCAAAATAATTTCATCCGTTCGGGAGCTACGATGCCACAGACAGACACACACACAGACACGACCATAAAACGTCGATTTTTTTTTGGTCCTTCGTAGTCTATCTGTCTGTGTGTCACAGCCAATTATTTGATTTGTTGTTTCGCCCACGTGTTAATAAAAACTGGGATGAAGAAAACCAGCCTATGTGTTAATCCAGGGCATAAGCCATCTATTTGATCTATCTATCTATTAATTTGATATCAAAATCGGTTTAGTAGTTTTGGATATGTGGTAACAAATATTCACACACATAACCCTTATCATTTACTAGCTGTACCCGGCGGTTTTACCCGTTTTTTTTAACTTTTAAATCTTCCCTGTATTAGAGCGAACAAAACAAAAAAATAAATATTCAAATCGGACCCGCCGCTCTCGAGTTTTAGCCAGACAAACGAACAGCGATTAATTTTTATATGTATATATATTACATACTAGCGGCCCGTCCCGGCTTCGCACGGGTAGACTTTGGGATAAACGTAGAGTAAATTGAAATCGGTCCAGTCGTTCACGCGTGATGGCGTGACCAAAGGTGTTGAGAATAATTATAGGAACTCTTTGTTATAACCTCTATTCTCATGCTATTGCGCAACTATAGCAACCGTAGTTTGTTGATGCTAACATGTCAATTTATAGTAAAAATTATCAGTATGTAACGCACACTGTTTTGATAGATATGATTGAATTTGAACTTTGTACAGAGGTAATAAAGTGCAAATTGACTCTTGGACGTTAGGAACATACCTACATTGCTTAAACAACAGTGAGTGCTTGCAATTCAATACGAACTTTATACAATAGCAATAAAGCTCGTTTTAGTTAGAAAACGTTTGTATGGGAAAAATAAAAGGGCTGTTTTTAGGGTTTTTCAATATTTCTGAGAAATTTTCTTAATATTTTTTTCTGTAAGAACCTTCTCCTAATAATAACAAATACAACAAAAAAAGAATTAGTGAAATCGGTCCAGCCATTCACGCGTGAGGCCGTGACCAAGGAAAACGGGTTTCATTTTTATATATAGTACTATATACTAGCTGCACCCGGCAATTTCACCCGCTGTTTCTTGTTTCTTTCTTTTTTTACTTTAAAACCTTCTCTGAACTTCCACAAATATTTCAAGATCAAAATTAGCGAAATCGGTCCAACCATGCTTGAGTTTTAGCCAGACAAACGAACAGCGATTCATTTTTTATATAAAAAAAGAAGAAGAAGATAATACATATTAGTGGTATAGTATAATGTAATAAAACCGCTCACAATTTTCAACAAACTACTTTATTCAGTTAAAGAGATAAGAAAAATGCTTTGGTTAGCTTTTTAGCTAGATTATTAAAAGCATTCTTCGTTTAAATATTTGGTTATAGCCAGTTTTATTAAAAGTTTCAGTCAGTACTTGCAATGGAGAATGAAATTTTGCGTTGAAGGTACATACGTAAAGCAATTATTCGTTTTTAACCGACTTCAAAAAAGGAGGAGGTTATCAATTCGTCTGTATGTTTTTTTTTTTATGTTTGTTACCTCATATCTTTTGACTGGGTGAATCGATTTTGATGATTCTTTTTTTATTAGAAAGCTGACGCTTCCCATTGGGTCCCATTTCAATTTAGTCCAGTTCTGATAATGGTATCCATGAGAAAACCATATAAGTCTTAAATTTGCATTAAGTATGTGCGCGACAAATAGATGAATAACTCAATAGTCGGTCTTTTGAAGTCGGTTTTTGTTTTTTGTTTTGTAAAAATAATGTTCTTGTTATGCTATTGAGTGACGAGACGAGCAAATCACTCGCCTGATGTTAAACGTCATGTTTGCCCATAACAGGTCTGCGTAACCCAGAATTTTGAACTCTTACAGTTCAAGGTGCGCGGCGGCACAGCACTGCGCTCGTCACCCTGAGATATAAGATGTTTAATCTGCTATGCGCTATGTGCTATGTAGGCACATACGAGTACGTTAAGCAATGAAAGTTCCAGAATTTGCAATGGAGAATGAAATTTTTGTTTTTTTACATTCGTAAGGCAATTGCACACTTCTGGGAAGTCGATGTGAAATGTGCTGGGAGTTCTGGTGAATGTGAGATATTATCTCGGTCTAGTCACACTCATCAGAAATGACATGAGATTGAGAGAGACAGGTATAATCTCGTGCGCCATAAAACAGGATTCCTGGTAAGAGAAGGTACTCGTATATGAGATAAATTTTCATCCCTACATGTACAGACCTAATGTATTTCATAAATTGAGGGATACAGTGCGTCAGGCGGTCCAACAGTAAAACTATCTTAGGAGGACAACTAAGTTGGGATTAAATCTGGTTTGACCCAGCTTTTCTCTAAGACCGGTCCTGAAACGTGCAAACAGTAGGGACCCAAAGTTAGCACCAGATGTGAGGCATTATAGGGTAGAAAAAGGCGCTTGACCCCAACAAAAATTCTTCCGTTGCTGAAACTTTGCAGGGTGGTAAAGTAACGTGTACCTATAGATTACTGTTGACAAATTATCCAAAACTTTTTCGAGCGAAAGGAGTGGTCGCTCTATATGCCATGGCCACTGAGGGAGTTTAAGTGGATGTATTCCCATAACCGATTGCTTTCCAACGTAGCCGAGTACCTATCTTCTGAAGACTTCCCACGCCAAAAAAATGACACAAGGCAGCATAAATTGCCAAACCTGAAAAAAAAAAACAAGTAACTTTACAACGGCATCACAATATTGCCTTTTGTATGCTATGTTCAGCTATTACTTCTCCGAATAAAATCGGAGAAATTATTCAGCAAAACATCTTAATATATATAAACTACGTGTCACGTTGTTTGTCCGCTATAGACTCCTAAACTACTTAACCGATTTCAATCAAATTTGCACACCGTGTGCAGTTCGATCTAACTTAGGAGATAGGATAGCTCACATCTCAATTTATAGTAAAAAAATCATGAAAAATTAGAAAATTTAAAAATACTTAAACCAACTTTAGCGCTTTGGACAATGTAAACTTTTTTAATGTAACTTTGGACATTTGACATAGAATTGACGCAATGGCTTTTGACAGGACAACGTCTGTCGAGTCAGCTAGTAATTGTATAAAACAACTTATGATTTCACACACCTTTGATATGTGACAGATAACAATCCCCACATGTCAATACCTAATAACAATGGCAAGCATTGTAGCCAAACGCCAACTATTCTTGGCGGGATGCGCGGATGATGCACGGAATCGTTTCAGCATACCGCGTCATAGTATCCAGATGCCACAATGCAACAAAACAATTTACACATAAAAAAATGTTTTTAACTGTACTCTAAAAGTATAGGTATATTAAATACTAGCTGCCACCCGGCGGTTTCACCCGCTGTTTTTTATGCTTTTTTTCTTTAAACCTTCCCTGAACATCCACAAATATTTCAAGATCAAAATTAGCGAAATCGGTCCAACCATTCTCGAGTTATTAGACAGACAAACAAACAGAGATTCATTTTTATATGAATTCGTATCATTGGTACGATGAAAAAAATCGTGTTTTTACAATTTCAATACTGTTCGTAGGTTTAGTCGAAATTAGTAAAGGCTCTTACTGGTTTCACTGTTGCTGTACCGAATCTAAATAGATTTTCTTTAGTAACGGAGAGATTTAAGGGCGTATGTACATATAAAGAAATCTAGCGACATACATGTATTTATGTACATGTATTTATTTAGGCTAAGTGTTTTGACTATTTTTATTCAGATGAATTACTTTTTTAGGGTTCTTGGATAGAATAAGAAACCGTTACTTGGATATGGCTGCGGATTTAGAAAAAGATTGGCATTTTTTTAGACCCCGACGCAAAATGGTGTTATAAGTTTAGTGTGTGTATCTGTGTTTGTGTCATCGTAGCTCAAACGGCTAAATAGATTTTGTTTTTAGGTTTTTTCGTCTAAAAGATGCCTCAGATGAAAGTGTTTTTAACCGACTTCAAAAAAGGAGGAGGTTATCAATTCGACTGTATGTTTTTTTTTTTTTTTTTTATGTTTGTTACCTCATAACTTTTGACTGGGTGAATCGAATTTGATGATTCTTTTTTTATTAGAAAGCTGACGCTTCCTATTTGGTCCCATTGTAGTTTAGTCCAGTTCTGATGATGGTATCCATGAGAAAACGACATAAGTCTTAAATTTGCATTAAGTACGTGCGCGACAAATTGATGAATAACTCAATAGTCGGTCTTTTGAAGTCGGTTTTTGTTTTGTAAAAATAATGTTCTTGTTAGCTATGATATGAAAAAGACTCCTAGACCGTTTGGAGATTATCAGCTTTTGTTTTTCAATGTTAGTTGACGTTTGACTACCATCTCGCCTGATGGCAAGCAATGATGCGGTCTACCATGGAGCACGTGCGCCTAGAAGAAACCGATTCACTTGCGACTTGAAGACACCCAGATTATATCTATCGGGGAACACCCACTCAGGCAGAGCATTCCACAATTTAACATACTTTTATTTAATTAACCCGTTTCCTCTCTTTTTATATACTATTTCAAGGTTTACAAAATTCAATGTTTCACAAATTATACGGTTCAAAATTTGTCAAGAACCCAAAAAACTGATTTTCAACCTTGATCCCAAATATATAAGGTTTAGATATAAGTTGAATGTTATTTATTATTAAGAGAGCTCGGTGAAAGAAGCTTTTAACAAATTTTCATTCGTAATGAGACGATATAAGATGATTTTTTATGAAACATTTGGTCATAGCTTGAAAATGTTCTGAATTTTGTTCTTCAAAAATTGCGGAAAATGAACATAATTTGTATTCGACTTCTTGCCGAAGTACTAACCTGCGAAGTAAGGACCTGTTTGGCTCAGCGGTAGCATAACCGCCTGATAAGCCAGAGGTCACGGGTTCGATTCCCGGCCGGGCAGATGTTTGAATGCTGAATTTAAATGTCTGCTCTGGGTCTGGGTGTTAGTTGTCCTTGTCTTTGTGTTTCATGGCATCCTCGGCACAGGGTATCCTAGTGGGGAGCTATGAGTGTAAAAAGTTGTTTCTAGGACCCTATTCTCGGGGTCTCGAAATTATCTCCGTCACTCTCACTCTAATGATATTTCTAATAAGAGCAACAGTGACCGAGATAATATCCCATAGTAAAAGTTGTTCGTAATGATGAGTACTATGAGCCCTTTTCGGCTTAGCTTACCCTTTTCTTTTCCTGTAATATCAGTAATATGGATACTGTTACATTGCAAACTTGTCACTTTTAAGATAAGATAATTTATTAACCAAAAAATTAAGCACAAACAATGGAAACTTAAAAACTTAAAAAAATAACAATAAACTAACTATATATCAGGTTAAACAATATTCATTATTCATAAGTCCCGTATTGTGGAGACCAAGAATACGATACATAAATAATTTATTAATAAAGACAATATATACAATTAAGGATTTTTTAGACAATAATTAAAACAACGAAAAATGTTCTTTATCTACCTAAATTATTTAAATTAATTCACATTTTTTAAATGACAAATGCCATACAGCATAATATATTTTAATTAAAATTAAAAATAATATGTTCATCTGAATATACATTTTATACTATTATAAGAAACTAGCGACCTGCCCCGGCTTTGCACGGGTATAAAATATAGCCTATGTTACTCAGGGATAATGTAGCATTCTAATGGTGAAAGAATTTTTGAAATCGTTCTTGTAGTTTTTGTGTTTATTCAACACAAACATACAAAAATACAAATCTTTCCTCTTTATAATAGTACTAGCTGACTCGACAGACGTTGTCCTGTCAAAAGCCATCATTGCGTCAATTCTATGTCAAATGTCATATTGCGTAACTATAGCAACCGTAGTATGTTGATGCTAACTTGTCAATTTATAGTAAAAATTATCAGTATATATATAATTTGCAATAAATTAAAATTGCGACTATAATTTGAGATTTAAACTATCCTATCTCTCAAGTTGGATCGAACTGCACATGGTGTGCGAATTTTATTATAATCGGTTAAGTGGTTTAGGAGTCCATTGAGGACAAACATTGTGACACGAGATTTATATATATTAAGAAAGATAGATACGAGTAAATGAAATGTAAATGACAATTTATGGTTGATGCTCACATCTTATTTTTATGATAAGAAATTGTAATTTCAGCCAATAAATAAAATTCTTATTCTTTTTGAAAAATGAAAGTCTGGAGGTGTCTTACATCAATAATTTCAGTTTAAAATACCTAAAGTACCCCTTAGACTTACTAATATAAAATAAGGAAGATCTTGGCACACCTCCAACTCACCTGAGCTTTAATTCGCGTGCCACTTCGGCCTATTTCTGATTCTTATTTAAAAGACATGTCCTCTTCGTGTTAAAAGAGGCCGTAATCGGAATGAGGTCGGAGGTAAGGTTGGGCGTTTTGGCGGCAATGCGCAAACTGTTTGGTGCAATTTGAAACATTAATGAAGGAATGGAATGGCTAATGACAGTGGCACAAGTTTTACAAGCTTTTATTTGAATTGCCGTGAATATGGGCCCAAATTTGAAAGCTTTTTAGGACAAATCTATTTTTAACCGACTTCAAAAAAGGAGGAGATTATCAATTCGTCTGTATATATTTTTTTATTTTTGAAGTGAAAACTTCTTTAGCGGCGTTGTACACTTTTTTGGAATGGGTAAAAAATGTTAAACTCGCGACAGGGTCACGTGACCTGATCGAAAATTCGTAAGACGGATGGAGAGTAGACAGCTAAGTATCCCCCTCTCTTTCTACGGCGCGGCGAAAATGCATGCCTGCGCCGGCTGTTTCGTTTAGGCGGGCAGGGCGCTTGCGCGAATGTTCTAATTTTATGTTATAGTGTTGTGACCTAGTGATTATAGTGGACACGATATCGATTCATTTTTCTATTAAAATAATTAAAGCAATTCGTGCAAAATTATTCCCTAACCATTCCAAAATATCCAAAACGCACAACGTTAATACTTAAGTTTTCACTTCTGCCGGCACTCCCGGAGTGCAACCCGTCGTTTTTTTTTATGTTTGTTACCTCATAACTTTTGACTGGGTGAATCGATTTTAATGATTCTTTTTTTTATTAGAAAGCTGACGCTTCCCATTTGGTCCCATTTCAATTTAGTCCAGTTCTGATAATGGTATCCATGAGAAAACCATATAAGTCATAAATTTCCATTAAGTACGTGCGCGACAAATAGATGAATAACTCAATAATCGGTCTTTTGAAGTCGGTTTTTGTTTTTTTGTTTTGTAAAAATAATGTTCTTGTTACTAAAAGTATTGAAGTCTGTCTAATAGGTTGCAACGACAAAGACGGAGTCATTTTTAGTTTAGATCTGTCAAATAAAGCCTTCAAACTTGGCCCAATCTGGGAGTCAAATCTTGCGACTGAATTTGGAAACATTTTATGTCCGATTGGTTAACGCAGTTCGTTCCGTGTTAATTATTTAGCCTGTGTTAAAACTTAAAATACACCAAAATTGACGACTTAAGTCGTATATCGTCAATACTTAAGTATAAGATAGCCGATAGAAGATATACCGATCGATATATCGATAAGTGTATATCGTCAATACTTAAGTATTGACGACTTTTAATCTAGTTTGACACATGTGGGCCTTACAAGCATTTATTTAAACTGTGTTAAAATGTTGGGTCCAATCTTGCAACTGAATTTTGAACCACTTCCCGATGTCCGATTGAGCTGGAATTTGGTATACCTATATTTGGTACGTGTGTAAATCCGATAACAATGCAATAAAAGCTTGTTTTAAAAATATTTTTTTATCTTGATTTTATTTTGAAAACGAATAACCTTGTTTTACCAGCTGCCTTTAAGTGATGACGTGATCGAAGAAGCACGCATATATCTTCTTCTTCTTTTATATAAAAATGAATCGCTGTTTGTTTGTCTCGCTAAAACTCGAGAACGGCTGGACCGATTTGATTTTTTTGTTGTTTTGTTCGCTTCATACAGGGAAGGTTTAAAAGTAAAAAAAAAAACGCAGCGGGTGAAACCGCCGGGTGCAGCTAGTAGAAGATATATTTTCAACGAACTTGTGATCGCTCTCTATATGATGCAACCCAAAAAAAATGTCTGCAAAGTCCACACCCATCCTAAATTACTTAAAAATATTCCCAATTCCATTCAACCAGTGTCATCTTTCCATTTCTCTCGTATTTAAGAGTTCTGCAGTGAGAAGCGGGTTTACATCGGCTTAGCGAACTTTTATGGGCTTTCGTTTTGATATTGTTCGCGAATCGACCCAATTTCGGAGGTGTTCCTCTTAAGCCTGGATATGGGACGAGTTAGGAGAAACGTGCGAGGGTATCGTATCCCAGAAGACTTCGGCACAAAATATGGTTTAAACACATAATTCTCCTTATTACAAAGGGTTCTGAAAGCCTTTAGACTAACACGATTTTCAGAAGGTAAGGGGGCGACTTGTCCATATCTGAAACTCGCCAGTAGACCAGTCGCCCCTTTTCGATGAGGCTAAAATTATTGATTCACCATTTGCGAAGATGTTGTCGCGACGCGATGACTTTGACTAGAATTGGTTGACTTAAAGAAGGTAGGTTTGACCATTTTGGGGTCATTCGATTTACTGTATTAGGATTCTTTCTATTTCTATGGGTTCAACTCATTTTCCCAGCCTAGAAGAAACAGATTTATTATCGACTTGAAGACACCCAGATTAAATCTATCGGGGAACACCCACTCAAGCAGCGCATTCCACACTCTGGCATGGCATTAGATATACAGGGTTATACGGAACGGGTAAGCTACGCCGAAAGAGGCTCATGGTACTCATCATTATGGTTTTGCTATGGGATTAACCCAGAAATCATAACAAAAAAAAATCAGCTGTTCTGTATATTTTGTAGAATGTCATTTTTCTACATCGTTGGAACAGCTATTTTATTCGCCTGTATAGTTCCCAAACAGTCAAATGCAAAACCTCCTTCCTTTCCTGAAGTAGGCTAAACACAGCCTCACTCGGCCCAATCTCCTAAAGCACGTACCTTTATAAATCCGCGCATTCCGCACCGTGGTCGGAATAATTTATATTAAAGAGTTACCTAAATCGCGATACGAGCCGGCGGAATGACACTGCTAACAAATGGGGGAGACGGGACTACAAATGAAGGAGACGGGGCTAGAGAAGTAGGAAGTTGAGAGAGCGAGAGGGCAAGGTTCAGAATGTGCACTTTCCGAAATGTCTACCGGATCTAATTAAACATTTTTTAATTGGCTTTTAATTTCCCAAAACTTGCATTTCTCACCAAGACCACTGCCAAAAACAGGCAATATGTTAATTTTAAAAACAATTTTGGAAACAAGCTTTTATTGCATTGTCATCGGAGTTACACACGTCTACCAAATTTCAGCTCAATCGGACATCGGGAAGTCGTTCAAAATTAAGTTGCAAGATTCCACCCGAACAAACATAGTTAACAATGCAAGTTAAATAAAAGCTTTTAGCCCAAAGCGGCACGAACTTCTTAAAATAAGTTGCAAAATTCGAGCTATTTTTAAACGGCTTTATTTAGCTTGACCTGTATAGTAAAGTACAAAATAGAACGTTGATGGGCTTTATCGCTCTTCAGTTCGAGAAGTTAAAGACGATCAATTTGTACAACAAATAAATAAGAAGACAAGAAAACGAGTTAAATATAATTCATTTAATCAAGCGTTACTTCGCGGAAGTTAATCTTCCAAACTGCTTTTCAAAAAGTAAAAAAAATCGAAACCCAAACTAACATAAACAGACCGAAGTCATACTAGATCGATGCATAAACCTAAATATACCTCCAAACTTATGTATCGAGGCATTAAAAAAAAAACTTTTTTTTCTTTTAAATGTATTTTTTTATTGTGTCAGGTATAAAAGTACTTGACACGATATGAAGGCAGAAATACATTAGATAATACAATTTAAAAGCAGTTTTTAACCGACTTCAAAAAAGGAGGAGGTTATCAAAAAAGGAGGAGGTTCGTCTATATGTGTTTTTTTTTTCTGTTACCTCATAACTTTTGACTGGGTGAATCGATTTTGAAGATTCTTTTTTTATTAGAAAGCTGACGCTTCCCATTTGGTCCCATTTCAATTTAGTCCAGTTCCGATAATGGTATCCATGAGAAAACCATATAAGTCTTAAATTTCCATTAAGTAAGTGCGCGACAAATAGATGAATAACTCAATAGTCGGTCTTTTGAAGTCGGTTTTTGTTTTTTGTTTTGTAAAAATAATGTCCGTAATAAGTCCGTAATACGGAAATCCGACGCAGGACAAAAGTCTCAGATGTCGGACACCGTATTATGCGATTAAAGTGGCGCTGGGCAGGACACGTGGCTAGGCGTGGTGATGGCAGGTGGAGTAGAGCCCTGACGGAGTGGCTACCGATTGCGGACAAACGTTCCGTTGGCAGACCATCAGCCCGATGGGTCGACGACATCAGACCCATCGCGGGTCATCCGTGGATGAGATTGGCCCGACACAGGGAAGAATGGCGAAAGGGAGAGGAGGCCTATACCCAGCAGTGGGTCGATACAGGCTGACGATGATGATGATGATGATGATGAAAAATAATGTTCTTGTTGAAAACTAGTTAGCGCAAAATGGTGGTAAAATAACCTCCCAGAGCTCCCAGTCCCAGCCTCAATTCAAGGAGACAGAATTTCAAACTCAGGCCGAAAATGAACTGCAGAAATATTTCTAGGTTTCTAGGAATAATTCAAGCATACCGTGTCTATTCAGAACCAAGATATTTCCTTTGTTCATACAGACATGGAGAATATATGTAGCGGAGGTGGCATAGCAACGCGAGTCCTGCAAGCCTAGCCAACTTGTAATTCTATGCAAACACAAGACAATGTATGGGAATGACATTTCTATCATCTATCATTTCAATGCACTCCTTGCCACCAACTCTGATTGTGATATTATTTTTGACAAGTGGAAGAATTTATTGACAGTGTTTTTAACATATTGTGAGAATTTAATTGACCAATGGGACAGGAGTAAAAGAATTAATAGCTCTTTTGACTCTGATAATGACATTTTGACATATTTAATTTGACTTGTTGTAATACATTTATTATTAATATCTTATTTTTTTTTAATCATTAAATTTGTTGACATTGTATTATTTTTATTATATACTTAATTTTATTTTGTTTGTAATTTTGAGAATTGAATTTGTATTTTTTGTAATTTGTCATTGTAATCATTGTGAGGTAATTATAAGTGCTTGTAGCGTTGTTACTTCAATAAATAAATTTAATTTAATTTTAAATTCAATTATAGATCCTATATTCTTTTGTAAAAATCTCATTCCCATACAATTTCTTAGTTTTGTACAGCGTTTGTGGTCATAGAATTGCGAGTTGACTAGGCCTGTAGTAGGACAGTAGGACAGCCCCCCCGAATGGGTTTCCCGCCTTTCCGTGGCGGGGGGGATAAGTAGCCGTGGCACTGAGCCCGGTGAAACGAAGAGGAACCCGAGGTGGGGCCTTCCGCGTGTCCCTCTGGCAGCAGAGGGCTGATTAGCAGAGGGCACAGCGTATGAGCCGGGGTCTGAGCGATGGCTCGGACCACCAGGGGGGTTTTCCTTGTGCTCCTCGCCGCGTGTGGGTCGCGGTCGGGAGTGCAAGGAAAGGAGGAGGGTCTGAGTGTGGTGGACGCCGGGGGATGCGGCGCTCCACACTTGGACGGTGGCATTGCTGCCGCCGGTGACGAGTGTGGTGGACGCTGGAGGAAACTGCGCTCCACGCTCGGGCGGAACAGCGGTGCCACCAGGAGGGTTTTCCTTGTGCTCCTCGCCGCGTGTGGGTCGCGGTCGGGAGTGCAAGGGAAAGAGGAGAGTTCCTTTTGCACCTCGCCGCGTGAGGTTTGCGGCCGGGTGTGAAAGGAACGTGGGCTTAAGGCGGGGTGGGTGGTGCTAACCACACTGCCCACCACGTGCAAGCGAGCGGGGCTGGGGAGCGAGAGGGCGGTTCGCCCGTCTCCTTGCTCCTCGGCAGTGGGGTTGCCGGTAGAGTCGGGGGACTCTCCCGGCCTGCACGACCCCACACTGTCTGGGGGGTGATCCTGGGGAACAGGGTCACCCCGCCATGGGTGCAGGGGGCCCTAATCGGGCCCGTTGCCGGGGCAAGGTGGTCAATGCTAACGCGACACCACCTTGCCCTACCAGGCGTACGATGAATTCCCCAGTGGTTTTAGTGGGTATGCCGCCACTAGGGCGGAGACTCCCACATAACCACCCTGCCTCCCCCGGGGCGGGCGTGGTATCCATAAAGGATTTCCACTGGGTAAACAAAAAAAAAAAAAAGGACAGTATGACAGGGCTGTACTGTGAACTCTAAGCGCGAGCCTTAACTGTATTGGCCTGGCTTTTATCTCGCTCTGCCAGCTAGAGAAAAAGCGAGATAAAAGGCAATGCGATTCAGTGCAGGCTCGAGTTAAGAGCTCGCGGTGCAGGCCCAGACATCATGACGTTGACGTTGATTTTCCACCATTTAAGAAAAAATGGCGCTACTTTATTAATTGTTTGCAGTGTTTTTCTTTGTTGTGATTTTAGTCATTTATTTATGTACCTCTGCACCATTATTTTGTTGTTATAACTGTCATCTTGACAAACAACTTTCTATCTTTCTTTAATGATACGTGTCTCCCTCACGCAGTCACAAAGCCTTGAAAATATGCCATCTCCAATTTATCTCAGCTCCATGATCAAACCCTCCCGAGGAAAATGTTAATTTATGGCCACAGTGGAATGTTCTTAATTACACTAATTCATTAAGCAAATGTAATGGATACTGCGTATAGGCATAGTAGAGTGATTTACTTAGTCTTACAATTTGTACAAGAATTGTAACGTGCGCGTTCGATGGTTGTCTTCGTCGCCTTTAGTTTGTAATTTTTGGCTACTTGTAAATGCAGTGGTGTAAGGAAAAGCTATACTAAGCAGAAAACGGCTCATAGTACTCATCTTATAAATCTTATGAACAACTTTTAGTACGGGACCAACCAAATATTCGCGAAAAAAAACACATTTTGACATTTTTCTATCGAACAGCTGATTAACCGACTTCAAAAAAGGAGGAGGTTATCAATTCGACAGTGTGTTTTTTTTAAAGTTTGTTACCTCATAACTTTTGACTGGGTGAATCGATTTTGATGATTCTTTTTAACACGCTTTTATTAGCTTCACCTGTATGTTTGTATGTTTGTATGTTTGTATGTTTGTATGTAACCGACTCCTTTGAGCGCGTTTTTGACCCACTTTAAACGGTCAGATTTCTTTCAAACTTTGTAGATATATCGAGGACCGATGACAATACACTAAACAAATCGTGTTTTTTAGTTTTTTTAACTATTAATTTTTTTAACACGCTTTTTCTCTAAAGTTTCTTTAACTTATAATACCGTTTAACTTACAAATGGTAATTTCGTCATTCGTGTCAGAGAACAGAGTGGCGCAGTGGAAGCGTGCTGGGCTTATAACCCAGAGGTCCCTGGATCGAAACCACGCGCTAGAAATCTTTTTGCTCAATATTTTTTGTTACGCATCAATTTTATTTTATGAGGTCTGAGGATCGAAACCACGCGGCTACAAATCTTTTGGCTCAATATTTTTTGTTACGCATCAATTTTATTTTTAATTTGCTTGAGCAGACGGCCAAAATCGGATAACACCAACACATTTGTACATATTAAGGATGGTTAATAGTTAGCAAATCGAACTAAAAAGCGAAAAATAAATAATAGTTAAAAAAAAACTAAAAAACACGCTTTTTATAAAAAACCGAACTAAAAAAATAGAAAATAAAATTTTATAAATTTAAATTAAGAATAGGGTTGAAAATTTCAATAAATATAAATTAATAATAGTGTAAATAAATAAATATATGTATTTTATTTTTAAAAAAGCGTGGGGTGCTTTCTAAGATATTATCAAAATGCTAATCACTCTACTCATGTCTGTCAATACAAAATGTATCTACAAAATATATAATATCTATTGACCCCATGCACCCCACGCTTTTTAAAAATAAAATACATATATTTATTTATTTACACTATTATTAATTTATATTTATTGAAATTTTCAACCCTATTCTTAATTTAAATTTATAAAATTTTATTTTCTATTTTTTTAGTTCGGTTTTTTATAAAAAGCGTGTTTTTTAGTTTTTTTTTAACTATTATTTTTTATTAGAAAGCTGACGCTTTCCATTTGGTCCCATTTCAATTTAGTCCAGTTCTGATAATGGTATCCATGAGAAAACCATATAAGTCTTAAATTTGCATTAAGTACGTGCGCGACAAATAGATGAATAACTCAAATAGTCGGTGTTTTGAAGTCAGTTTTGTTTTGTAAAAATAATTATTTTTATCGCAAATTCCGGGGTATCCCCATAGTTAAAGTGGTTCATAATGATGAGCACACTGATTTCAACTTCTTTACTGCGAAGTAAACTCAAAAATTGCGAAAAAAATCAGCTGTTCCATACATTTTGTCGAGTGACATTGAAATTTTTCTATGGAACAGCTGATTTTTTTTCGTGATTTCAGGGCTGGTCCCATAGTAAAAGTAGTTCATAATGATGATAATATGACCTCTTTTCGGCTTAGCATTCCCTAGCCTCATAACCCTGTATAATTTGAAACCTATCCCAATTTTTGCTTATTTCTCAACATTTCCGCTAACTCAGCATAAAATCTCAATATAAATCGGATCCAATAATTTATATTGATCTTTTAGGAGTTCAGAAGAGCTCACAACCGAGTGGCTCTGTTGTTCAGGTAAACGATCCTCGACTCTAGTGCACTTTATAATAGAATTATATTTCCTCTCAACTCAAGTCTGGCTGAGAAATTTCCTACTTGAAATAGCACTGCTTGAATAGCATTTGCTTGCAGTATTGCCAGGAAATCAAGATTAGTACGCTTTGCTATATAGGTGACGTTTGATGGATAGATAAACTGTTTATTGTTCACGCCATAAAAAGAAAAAAAATTAATAGTTAAAAAAACTAAAAAACACGATTTGTTTAGTGTATTGTCATCGGTCCTCGATATATCTACAAAGTTTGAAAGAAATCTGACCGTTTAAAGTGGGTCAAAAACGCGCTCAAAGGAGTCGGTTACATACAAACATACAAACATATAGGTGAAGCTAATAAAAGCGTGTTAAAAAGAAGAAAAACACCGTGAGGAAACCTGCAAACGTCCGGAGAAGGAATTCAATGGTGTATGTATGTGAATTCACCAATCCACTCTTGGCCAGCGTTGTGGAAATACGGCCTAATCACTATTTTCCTATCCTCTTTCTTTTGTTTGTATTATAATTTCTGGTGTGAGCATCATATTATCATCATTTTAAACCTTTAATACTCCCACTGCTGGGATACAGGTCTACCCTGGAAGGGTGATTAGGCCGTATTTTACCACGCTGGCCAAGCGCGGGTTGGTGGATTTACATACGCCATTGAATTTCTTCTCCATACGTATGCAGGTTTCCTCACAATGTTTTCCATCACCGAAAAGCCAGTGGTATGTAAATCCGTAATATAATAAGTTCGAAAGAACATACATTCGCGCATACATTTTAGATCAATTTCCTTAACTTAATTTAGTCCTTAAACTAAAGACGGCACAGAATAGTCGCCACTACTTAACTATCTGTTTATCGCCGCAATTGCTTCTGGCAACATTAACAGCGCATTACTGTAAATTACAGTGAATTGCCTCTAGTGCCTGAAGCAGGCTTTATACCCCTTATCATCCCTTTCGGGGGCTTACGTGACGGCTTGATCAAATGTGCCCGCGTACGTGTAGTTTTTCCCGATGTTTGGGGTAAATAAATACATAGTTTCGTATGTGTGTGTCTGGACACGTGTGCACATATTGTTTTTTTAGCTTACTAATATATAAGTAGGTCTATTATTTTATAGGTTTATTATCTATTGATAAAAGATGATTAAATACAAATTAAAAAAAATACATAAACTTACCTATGCTCGTATTAGTATAAAAGCGGTAAAAAATGTATACTATGTTTGTTTGTAAGGGGTAATCTCAGAAACGACTTTAAAAAACGATTTTAAAAATTCTTTCTGAAATGAAATTAAGCTACACTATCCCTGAGGGCTATGGGCTATAACATATTTTAAGTCTTCGTCGTATGTACCTATATATAATATTCACTTTACTCTGCCCTTAAAAATCAAACAATATCTCTCTTCTCATCTGACCGTGAAAAGCCAAAGATTACATCTGTCAAGAATACGTCTATCAGGGACCCAATTCTCGGCCGCTCGACATTATCTCCGTCACTCTCACTCTCATGACATTTCTAATGAGAGCGACAGGAACCGAGATAATATCTCACTCGCCAGAATCACGCCCCCGTTTCATCCCATGTTGCATGTTTCATTCCACATTTCAACACGTATTTATTTTTGTAAAGAAATAATAAACACAGGTTTGCTGATCGATTCTGATTGCTCTATCGCAATTGGCAGACTTCGGTTTAAAATTGGAACACATAAACTAAAAAAAACATGGCAGTAGGTACTTTTTATCGATAACGAATTATTTTGCATTGCATCCCTATGCGCTTGAGCACTGTTTTTTTCTGTATTGTTTTATTTTGGTTTATGTAGTTGTGAAATAAAGCCATCAATAATAATAAAAGCTGTTTTATATGCGATCTCAGATTTCGCACACATTTTTTTAATATCTAAACAAGTTATCTAAAAATATTGGAAACGATTTGAACGATATTTGTCGATTCGACGAAACACAACCGAACAGCCGACCGAAAACAGCCGAAATCATACCTCATCTCTATAGCTTTATTGAATACGATCTTTCACAACTGACGTGTTTTGATATTTGATTCGAGTGTCGAGTCTATCGACAATTCAATCCATACCCCATCCCTAGTCTTTCATTCAACGGGCCGCACTATCGTATTTGTGACGAGTTATAAAATCGTATTTTATCCACAACAGATCAAATCATACCCCATCCCTAGCTCTGAGTTATTGAAAACAGCCTTTCACGAATGACGTGTTTTGCAACTCGATTCGAATGCTACCGATTCTATCGACAATTCAATCCATACATCCCTAGCCCTTCAGTCAACGGGCCACATTATCGTAATAGTGACGCGCTGTACGTTGATTCGTGAATGATTGATCGATGAGCATTTATTCTCGATTATACTCGATGCGTGAGCTGATTTATGTAGAATCCGTTCGAGCATTGTTGGTTAAAAGCGGATTTATTGGAGCGGTCTAGTTTGTCTATTGCCTTGGGCTATACAGGGTTATTCATAAAGGGTATGCTAAGCCGAAAAGGGTTCATAGTACTCATCATTATGAACAACTTTTACTATGGAACCAACCCAGAAGTCGCGAAAAAAAATCAGCTGTTCCATACCTTTAGTCGAGTGTCAATGACATTTTTGTATAGAATAGCTGATTTATTGAGGTATTGAGGTATTGACTATTGAGATATCGGTTACGTTCAAAATGACATTCGAAACATTCGTTTATCCATTGGTGGATTTCTTAAATCGAGTAGCAGCAAAGAACATAGCAATGAGTGAGACAGGTTCAGAAAAAGCACTTATCTTTGGGAACCCCTCATCTAAACTACCATTTCTCAAAAGTAAAACTTCCTGGAATGGTCACTTCTCAGAATGAGCACTCCCAAACCGAGCATATTGCAAAAATGCGCACAATTTTTTTCATGACCGAGCGAGCGAAACCACAAGGCACGTCTAGTATATTATCTAGTAGGATATGATAAGCTAAAACCAAATCAGTTTTCAAAGTAAAACTGACAGTAAAATTAATTCTCTGACTCGGTCTATATTAATTACTATTCGGAGCTGGAAACGTGCGGTAGTGATCCTACTTCTTAACTCAGATAAGCCTAGAGAGGAAGATGGAGCACTGCGTATTTGGGTGAAGTCTAGAACTCCTCTATTTTCACGTAAGTACAAAAGCTCTAGTGCCGCGAGGGAGTATTGATATGTCAATGTGTGCGTCTTGTGCCTACGCGCGAGAGTAGACTAGCTTTTTTCTAGCAATAGGCATGTGTTTGACCACAATCTCACCTGAAGGGAAGCAACGATATGGTCGAAGATGTAGCACGCTTGCCTAGGAAAAACTTTTTCACTCAATTTTTGAACAAGCCCGGGTTGTACTTTCTCGGAAAAACAGACGCAGGTAGCGAGTTCCATACATCTGCTGTATCGTATTAGAAAAGACGAATGGAAACGCTTGGTAGCTCTTGGCTTCACAAAAGTCTAACACAGTGCTCCATCCTGCTCTTTAACTTTATCTGAACTCTGAAATGGATATTTCATAATCCTTTTGTTATATCTCTAATTGAAATGCATATCGCAGGCTTAAGAAGGCAGAAATGCGGTTAAAATCACGGAAACTGTTTAAAAACTTGAATAGCTACAAACGGTTTATATAATTGAATTGCGTTTTTGCTGGAAGAAAAGCGTTCGTTGGTTAGATTTTTAATATATAATGGTTTAAATTAAAGTGTATAAAATGATCTTGGAAAGTATTTAATAGGTTTTTAACGTTTTTATTAACTTAGCTAGTGGATCAAAGAATTAGTAACACATTTTCTAAAATTTTAGTAATTAAATGTGGAATGGGTTTGTTTCATTTATGGCGCGTGGTTGACCACTTACCATTAGATGGCCCGTCGCTTGTTTGTAACATTTTTAGTACAAATATTCGTATCGATATCTTTATATGTTTATCATTATGCAAAGTTTTTCTTATCCCACAGATATATGCCGCTTTTTTATGCCGTTTATTTTATTTAATATACTCGTAGTAAACAATACATTGAGTATTAGAAGAACATTGGGTATTATTCCATGGGCGACAGCGACCACTTACTAACAGGTGGCCCGTCGCCTATTTGCCATTTATTTATTTTATTTTTTATTGTATGATAGGCTTGCGTTTGACCGCCATCTCGCCTGATGGTAAGCAATGATGCGGCCAACGATGACGCACGCTATATTTGGATAAAAACACACACATTTTGCTATCACACTAGCCTTACCTTAAAAATTATAGAATAATATAAAACAGCCAAAAGCACATTAAAAAAATGTAAACAAAAAATAAAACCCTTCTCTAGCAGTCGAGTAAAAAAATAAAGCAACAATTCAAAACTACGCCGTATTCTCATCATTCCAAAAACCCAAACATTTCCTCAAGAAATCCTATCTCCTAACAAAGCAGAAGTTGAAATTTCGCCTACAAAATTCGCGCGTTATTCACATACCCCTATTATAGTTAAAACTAACGATCCAAAAAGCTACCCCTTTCTGCCTTTCATGCATGTAACCTACACTAACTCATAAAGAATATAATACGAAGTTGGTATAGGAGCCACAAGGGACTTATAACTCCTAGGGAAGGGAAAAGAGACGTAAAGAATGTATTGAGTTGGCGCAGCTATTTTAATAAGCTGGGTTGAGTCAGGCTCACGGATTGGTCAAACCATGATTTGATAAAATAAATCAATCTACCCTCATTTGTGCGATTTTTTTTTATAATGTTAATCCGTGTAAAAAAAAATTAAAATAAAAATAAAAATCGCGATGATAGTGTCATGTGGTGATAGCAAATCGCTCGCCTGATGTTAAACGTCACGTTTGCTCATAGCAGTTCTGCGCTTTCAGAATTTTCAGATCTAAATCACGTGACGTGGAACAGACTGCCAGCTTGCTGGTTTCCTTAAAGATAAAAATCTAGAGCTTTTCGAAGTCTAAGTGAATAGGTACTTTATCTTTTATCACATAGTCGCTCTTTAAACAGGCGAATTTGTGGTCTCAAAGACTCATTCGCGATAAAAAAAAGTGATAGTTTTTAACCCTGGCGTAGGTAGTAAGTTAGCGCCTCTAACTCACTTTTTACCCTGGCGCAGTGAGTTAGCGCCTCTAACTCACTTTTTACCCTGGCGCGGTGAGTTAGCGCCCCTAACTCATTTTTACAATCACTTGTTTCGAGGTTACCAGGGCGAAATAACAAGTTTCCCTTTTCAGGGAGGCCGATTTGTTGCCGACTTTTGACTTTAGGAGTGGTTTTTTGTGTCGACATTTTTATTCAGTGGTGTTTTGTCAGATAAAGGTGATGGTGCGTCTTAAGAGATTTTTCAGGGGTTTTGAGTGGGACCTTAGTTCAGCTGTTTTTGGACGTGTGGTGTAAAGGGTTAAGGAAAGTAGTTGATGGCTAGTATGTTTTGAAGTTAACGTGCTTGTATTTATAAGAGGAAAATGAAGTTGTTTAATGGTATGTATTAGTTGCGTGCTACGGGTTTACTCACGGATTTTCAGTTTGCTGGTATTTTATTCTCGTTTCGTACTTTTCATTAAATAAATTCGTTAAGGTCGTAATAATTTGCATCACGCTTGTAATCTCCAGATGAAGATCACCGAATGTGATTGAAACTAGTCGTAATAAACGACTTAATTTTACGTGAGCATTCCCGTGTTAATTATAACACAAGAACATTATTTTTACAAAACAAAAAACAAAAACCGACTTCAAAAGACCGACTATTGAGTTATTCATCTATTTGTCGCGCACGTACTTAATGCAAATTTAAGACTTATATGGTTTTCTCATGGATACCATTATCAGAACTGGACTAAATCGATTCACCCAGTGAAAAGTTATGAGGTAACAAACATAAAAAAATAAAATAAAATAAAATAAAAAAAAACATACAGTCGAATTGATAACCTCCTCCTTTTTTGAAGTCGGTTAAAAATATGTCAAAACCACGTTAGTTTCCATAGGTCGAAATAATAACAACATTGAATCATTAATTTCATAGTTTTTTCAAGTTTTTAACTTCTGTTTAATTAAAGCTTTACTCAACTACATTTAATTTAATTCTTAAATAGGCCCAAGTTTGAAGGCTTTTTAAGACAGATCTAAATTTTCTAAAACTATTGGCATCCTTGTCTAATGGCTTGCAATGATAAAGACAGATATATTTTTAGTTAGTTTAGATCTGTCTTAAAATGCCTTCAAACTTGGGCCTAATATCTTTGTAAACGATGTTATTAAGGCTAATAAATATTTATGATTCAGATTTTGATTTCTTGACACAGACCGTTATCGATTAGTGAGGCAAGCTGTAAGCAGAGATATCGCTCTACCCTCATTATGAGCCAGGGTGACCCCAGAGTCTGAATTAATGAAACAGTATGGATCATGTTCCTACCCTTGTCCTACTTATTTAAGGATCGGTATAGTAGTGTAGTGATCGGTGTAGTGAAATTAATCGCCAGGTATTGTCCTGCATTGATCCCTCTCATTATTGTAACAGCTAATTTCTAAACCAAAACAATGTCTTTTACAATAATTCGTGTTGTCGTCAATTTTGTCAAAAATTCTAACAACTGCAGCTGCGTGCATTCTTTTGTTTCTTCTAAGTTCCTAGTAAATGTATGATGGATGACATTAACTTCTAATTTTGTTACTCAGTATATGTTAACCCCCGACGCAAAAGAGGGGTGTTATAAGTTTGACGTGTCTGTTTGTCTGTCTGTCTGTCTGTCTGTCTGTCTGTCTGTCTGTCTGTGGCATCATAGCGCCCGAACCACTGAACCGATTTCAGTTTAGTTTTTTTTGGATGAAAGGAGACTTAATCGAGAGTGTTCTTAGCTATGTTTTATAAAAATCGATTGAGCCGTTTAAGAGTTATGGTGGGTTAAAGTGGGGATGGAAGAACCAAAATTCTACAAATGTGCCCAAAATGGTTGTCAAATGAAAGATAAGATATTTTATCAGTGGTAGGACTGTCTAGATTTTGTTTTTTATTAATAATTTAAAACAAAAAAATAAAAAAAATAATAAATAAAAAAAAAAAAACAATTAATATACCAATGTTGGTACTAACATACAAAAAGTATTAAATAAAAACTTAAATTAAAAATTTAAAAAACCCCCGACACAAAAACCTACCTAAAAAAAGTACGAAATAATAATTTGATTTATTTAACAACCTGTACATAAAAACTAAAACACCGCTAAAAATATTAATAATTACAACAAAATATTAGTTAGTTACAAAGAAAACGTCGCGTCGGGGGGACCGTTTCTAAATATTAGTATTTACAACTAAGCTACCACGATGAGTATAACTCCTGACTGATTAGTATACCCCCCCCCCCCCCCGACGCGACGTTTTCTTTGTAACTAACTGTTTTAGTTTTTATGTACAGGTTGTTAAATAAATCAAATTATTATTTCGTACTTTTTTTAGGTAGGTTTTTGTGTCGGGGTTTTTTTATAATCACAGAGCTAATACTTATGTAACTGACTGTACCCCTCAACATCTCATGGAGTTAAATGAAACCTGTTTTGATTAAAATGAAGTTTCTATTGTTTTCGATGGAGCAGTTTGAGGATAGATCTCGGAGTACGTTGAGGTTGGTCTAAGATGGCCGTGGAGTAAAAGGAAACCTAAAAACAGTATTTTTAAAATAAGTTATTTTTAATAATAATTCCGTGGAGCATTTTGCGAATTAATGTATGAGATTCTTATCTTTTTTAAACAAAAGAATGGAGTACTCCGGGAATAAGCCTCCTAGTTTCCTTCATTACAAGCTTTTATTTAACTTGCCGTGTTAGTATGTGTGGGTCGAATCTTGCAACTGAATTTCGAACCACATTCCGATGTCCGATTGAGCTGAAATTTGGTATACCTGTGTAACTCTGATGACAATGCAATAAAAACTTGTTAAAAAAACTTTAAAGTAGGTATATTTATTTTTTATCTATATTATTCTGATTCAGATTGCAAGGTCTCATAATCTCCATATTGTCATTCTCAAACCAAACTAACCGTAAATAATTATTTTTACAAAACAAAAAAACAAAAACCGACTTCAAAAGACCGACTAAGTTATTCATCTATTTGTCGCGCACGTACTTAATGCAAATTTAAGACTTATATGGTTTTCTCAAGGATACCATTATCAGAACTGGATTAAATTGAAATGGGACCAAATGGGAAGCGTCAGCTTTTTAATAAAAAAAGAATCATCAAAATCGATTCACCCAGTCAAAAGTAATGAGGTTACAAACATGAAAAAAAAACCATACAGTCGAATTTATTATTGTGAAGTCGGTTAAAAATATAGTTCCATATAACTTTGCAGTCAAACCACGTCTCAACAACAACCTAATCTAATTCTTAAATCAATATCACTAAGATTGAAATTCCCATGAAAAACATCACAAATAGTCTGCAGAGTTTTCCTGGCAAAGCTGAAATAATAGAACTATGATAAAGAGATAAAGCATAAGTATTAAGTAACCTGAGCAAATAAGATCTTTATTTGTCCCCCAGATATCTATTCTGCCTTATTCTGGGTCGGTCGAGATTACCTCGGTCACTGTCGCTCTCATCAGAAATGTCATAAGAGTGAGAGTGACGAAGATAATCTCGACCGTCCCAGAATATCTCCCAGATAGGAATCTGTTACTCATTTGTAATTAATTCCACCATACTTCCAAGTCGTTAATCGCAGGGGAGCAAAAATTATGCGGGGAGAAATAATAAATCTAGAATATATTTATACAGGGGCCAGGCCGGGCCGGGACGGACCGACATTGAAAGTGAGCCTTGCCGTGACTTGTTGGCGTGCCTTGTTGTCTTTTGTAGCTATTTTTCCAATCAGTAACTTTATATGCTTGCTGATTTTTATTTGACTTACACTACCTATACTAAAAATATCGGGTCCCGAATATAAGAATGCCACAAGAAATGACAAGAAATGGAAAATATGTATGTAGGGCGTAGGGATTAAAATATGAAGATTTATAGGCATAATCATCTACAAAAAAAATACTATTAAAAACCTATGCAGTAGAAATCCAGATATAAACCCCAATATTATTGATATCAATGTAAAAAAGCAATTTATTCAATAAAAAAAAGTTATTTGTGTTGTTCCCTTGGTGTGCACTGGATCCTACACTAGGAAAACCTGTGTCACACTGAAACAGGCGTAACGGACCAAGAATGCTCTCGCATAATCTTCGCGTCACGCCTTATCTTGCGCGCTTTGAGACAAACCAGATCGTCCATGCTCGAACAGGCCCCGGTATAAAGAAGCCTAAGTTTCCCAAAACAAAAATTATGCGGGTAGGAACAATAAATCGCCCGGATTGGTCGTAAATATCCGCGCCAAGTAGGTACTCTGTCGCAATAATTATATCTAGGACTTCCTCTACCTATTGTTGTGTTGTCAAGGGGTCTTGCTTTGATAAAGTACCGTAATTATCTTCGCGAAATGTTACAATTATTGTACCTAATTAGGTACAGGAAGGCTGGGTCCAGCACTTAAAGCGATTTAAAAGGTTATTAGACTAAGGTTTGGGGTTAAATTTAAAGGATAAATTACCTCTTTTCTTTTGAAGTCGGTAAAAAGTTGATAATTAAACGAGCGAGCGCGGCGAGCGGACCGTTTCTGAGACAACTGGCCAATTTTGCTTTTATCTGTCTGGATGTTTGTTTGTATGGATTGGGACTTGCGTACCTTTTTTTCTACTAATCTCGACGGAACTTGGTAAACAGGTTCTACAATTTCATTGTTTTCTTGGCGCCAGCGATTTTAGATCGGAGAAGATTTTTCCTGAACAGAGGAGGAAAATCGCTGCGGTAAATGGCGTTACTGGCCGATTTTGATAATATTTTTAGACATGTTTAGTACTCAATTTCAAGCAAAAAATCGTAAATTGACGCTAACTCCAGTTGCCATAGAAAAAACTAAGTCTCAGAAAGTCTCTCAGTCTCAGAAAATGTTTAGAAAGGTACCAAAATCTCGCAAGTAAAACGGCAAGTCTATTTTATACTCGTATTTACACTTCAAACTACTTTGAGCACCCAATTTGTGTTCCTTTCCCAGCGCATTAAAACGTCGCATGAAAGCGCTTGAAAGCGCTTCAAGGCCTTCCTTTTTCCTCTTTATTTACACTCGCCTTCCGAAATACAATGACCAGAATCCGGCCCTGGCGACAAACAAAAGGGTCCTTAGATCTAAAGTGAGTTTAGACGAGGATAGTGGGTGTTCAAGTTAGTTCATCAGTAGATGAACACTGGACTTGATCTTGCAAAAAAATTCTGTGTTTAAAATTTGAGTATAAAAGAGACAACATCTCTGCACCTTTTATTCCCGAATGCTTAGACAGCAGTGGAACAATGGTCTCTAATGAGGTTTCCGTGGCCTACTCAGCAATGAAAGCAAGTGCTCCAAAAACTAAAGGGTGCTGCTTTAAACATCTGTAAATATGTTTAAAAGTATTCGGCGATGCGTGCCAGTTTAGCCAAGTCTGTCCTAAGAGTTATTATTGTTAAAATTAAACTGTTGGAAAATATTCAAAAGATTAAAAGTACAAGACTTATTAAACAAGCTATAGAAAAATCTTTTGAAACCACTGAGCTATGTCTTGTGACCCAACTCGATCAGCTGCAGCCTTAACTCACCAACTAGCTAGTCGATGGGTTAGTAACTAGCCCATCAACAGTAACTGTCTCTCTCCAAACGCTCCCCGTCTCAGAAACGGGTATCGAAAGGGTTTACGCACACTCAAGTACTTTTTCCCCGGCAGGCTTACCCGGGCGAAGACAGCCAGTTGGTTAAACGCACCTGAAATACACAAAAATAAAAGTCAGATTTCCAATATTTTGTGGCGAGAAAAGGTACGAAAGGGTTGAAAGCGTTCTGTGTTCAGTAAAAGTCGTTGGCTCGATCCTTTTAGAGCACTTCTTTTGTAAAGATACTATGTCATGATCTATATACAATATGCCCGGCTTCCGATGTCCGATACTTTAAGGGGTTAAAGTGCAATTAATTTTATCGACAAATCACGGATTTTTTTTTATTTTTCTCCATCAATAAAAAAATGGCAGCACTTTAAAAAAAAATGTTAGCGAAGCATAGGTGCTTGTATTAATTTAACAATATCTACCCAAGTAGAAGACTTACAAACACAAAAGTGGTCTCAAATGTTAGTTAATAGTGTAGACAATAAATCTAGATTCAAATTTTAATTTTTTAATGTTTCAGTATTATTAAAAATAATTTTTGAAAAAAATAAATTGGACAACAAATTGATGTTTTTTTCAGATTATTAGTTGGAAAAAAAAAACCAATGTGTTAACCAATTTTATTTATTTTTTTTTTAATAATACAGGATATTTGCTATAAATGTACATTTAAATCTTAACTGTGAGTTAGATAGTTTAGGAGCTATGACAGTGTACACATACGTACTTGAAAAGCGCGCATACCCCAGCAAATGAAATAAAACAAAAAAAATAAAATAAGAGATAATGAGAAAAATAAAAAAAAATCCGTGATTTGTCGATAAAATTAATTGCATTTTAACCCCTTAAAGTATCGGACATGGGAAACCGGACATATTGTATATAGAATGAATAGGTAGGATACGATTTCATATGATTTATTTGATACGTCTTGCGATTTCGCCCGATATCTTACAGGAAACATTAAATTCTACATAAGGCACAGAGCTAGTTTGGTTTAGTTGAAATTTGTTATACGTGTGTAACTCCGATGACAATGCAATAAAACCTTGTTCATTATTTCAACATAAGGGGCGCGCGGTGCTTCCTGACCGCCTTGCGGGACGCCCGCTTGCCCCGCGGGCGTCCCGCGAGTTATATGATTTGCCTATAGTTTGTTATACGAATAAGACCATTTTTTTTCCGAATGAAAGTCAATAACCTTGGCTACTGCAAAACAGGCTACTGTTTTTGGCAGTAATTTCGTAATATATAATTATGTACATTTTAAAATCGTTTTCGTACTTTTTTAAAACGTCTTCCCTGACCCAATGCGCAAAAAGTACCACTACCATTGCATTATTAACACCAAAATCGACGACTATAATCTGTAGGCTCGTTAACGTATCAACGAAATGACAAGGAAGCGACGGGGACTGGAGTACGCCTTTGGGCTTGGACGAAGCAATCGCTGGACAGTGTACGATACCTCGCGGCTCATAAATTTGAAACCCCAGAAATCAATTACGGGTTTTCGAGTTATTTTCGCCGTTTGTATGCCGATTGAATTACTTAAACTTCTCGTTTTCCGCCTTGTTACCAACTCTGCTTAGTCAGGTTTTTTTGATGTTTTAGGCGGGAAACAAGCGCCGGGTCACAAATGGTCAGTGGTTACCGGTGCCTAAAGATACTTGTAGCACCGAAAGCATCACGGGAAACGCCGAAACCATCAGCTTTGTTGTATGGGTGCCACCACAATTTTTCTTAATCACTTGTTGTTATAGCGGCAACAAAAATACTCATCCTGTAATAATTTCAACTATAAAACTATTACGGTTCATGAGATACAGTCAGCCCGCTGACAGACCGACAGCGGATGCTTATGGGTTGATTACACGTAACGAGTAACGAGACAGTACCCTCGGCCTAGTACTCGGTTTGTATGAACAGTTTGACGAGGCGAGACAGCCCCTAGAACCGTGATTTGTAGGTTGCTTATTTACTGTCTCGCCACTGTACTCGTTACGTGTAATCTACCTATTACTTTGGCACTCTTTGGGTACGAAACTCTAAAAATTGCTTTAAAACAATTACTGAATATTACAAAAAAAACCACCGACATACACTGTTTCATTCACAAGTTCGCCCTTTGTACACAACACGGTAATTGAATGTTGAACGTTCATGTCCTAAATCATATTCATCTCAGCAAACCGATGCGCCCGCGGCAGTTGTTTCCGAGAAACAGAAGTAAATGTTGTGGTCGGCTTTACAATTATAGGTGTCGGCTGTGGGGCTGATGGCCGGGCTCGGAGGCCTAGAGGGAATTCTGTCGAAAATGCGCAGTCTTCGATAGATGAATGTAGGAGCAAATTGGAGAGCGCCTCTACAGAGTTATTCATAAAGGGCATGCTTAGCCGAAAAGGGCTCATAGTACTCATCATTATGAACTACTTTGGACTATGGGACCAACTCAGAATTCACGAAAACAAAATCAACTGTTCTATACATTTTGTCAAGTGTCATTGACATTTTTCTATGGAACAGCTGAATTTTTTTTTCGTGATTTCGGGGTTGGTCCCATAGTAAAAGCTGTTCATAATGATGAGTACTATGAGTCCTTTTCGGCTTAGCATATACCCTTCGCCTCAAAAAAAGCAAAAATTACGCCAAAAGTAAAAAAGTCGTCCGATGGAATAACTTTCCACGTGTCTATTTATCTATTACTAGCTGACCCGTGCCCACTTCGTTGGGCATAATGTTAATTAAACCCGAAGCCATCGCGCGCCGTCCGGACCGTTTTTTCTCCGATTCACTTTGCAAAACGGACTACCACGTAAAAGCCTTTTTATTTTTCGGTTTTTTATATAACCTATGACACTCAGCAATAATGTGGCTTTCTATTGGTGAAAGAATTTTTAAAATCGGTTCAGTAGATCCCGAGATTACCCCTTACAATTTAACAAATATACAAACACACAAACTTTACTTCTTTATAATATTAGTAGGTATAGATTAGTATAGATAACATCTCATCGAACATATAAACATCATAATTTTTAGGTTATAATTTATGCGGGTAGTTGTATGCGTCACTAAGTGCGTGAAATTTACGTACACGGGCAGTAGGGTAGTTTTAGGCTTCACTTGGATCTAAGGCTCTACCTGCCTTTCCACTTGATCTGAGTTCCCAGCACACATTTCTGTAAGCTTTCTACAACTCTTCCACATAAGTACCAGTTCCATAAATTTCTGCAATATCGGTCTAGACTCTAGACACCCATAAGCAAATATCACCCGCATTGCTCTTTGCCCTTCGTAATAACCACGCCCGTCAAATAAACTAAATGAAACATCGTTTATTTACAACAGTACATAATCTCGTGATATTTACGTAAGCGATGTCGGCGGCAACAGTTATGGCGGTATAAACTTTTATTTATCTTGTTAGCGGGTACGAACTATTGTATGGTCAGTAAGAGTTCTTTTTTTTAACACGCTTTTATTAGTATCACCTGTATCTTTGTAACCAACCCTTTTGGACTCGATTTTGCAATACTTTGAACTATTTAAACTTTGCACACCTGTTAAGAGCGATGACAATGCGTGTTTTTTAGTTTTTTTAATAATTTTTTTTAGGGTACTGAACCTCCTTCAGAGAAAAACTTTTATGACGAGACTCCGGTGTCTGTATGTATGTCATAGCCGATTATTAAATAAACTTGCGAATTATGTAGGTTCTCGACAGATATGTATTTTATTCGTTTTAGATTACGCACTGGGAACAATTGACGCGTCCTACCACGCATCGATTAAAATTATCCAAATCAGAAGTCAGTCAGGGAGTTTTTAAATTTTTAATTGAATTTAACAACTACAAAAACCACAGATAAATAATGTACATACTAATACCTACTCATGTTAAAATTATAACATACTAGCTAAGCCACGCGGTTTCACCCGCGTGGTGATACTGAAAAGTACCCTATATATCAATCCAGGACATAAGCTTTCTCTATTCCAAATTTTATCAAAATCATTTTTATTAGTAGTTACGGAGATAGATGGTACAAACATTCACATACACAAACTTTCGCATTTACATTATTAGTAGATAAACGATTTACAAGAGTTTTGCTACTGTTTGTAATTTATTTAGCCACTGGTCACTTATTTACGAGTCCCGTTGACCGTACACTTACTATCGGTGTTGAAGTTTATTGTTATTAGCATTAGAGTCCATATTTAAATGAACGTGGCAGACAATTACCAGCTTTTATTTAGTTTTACCTGCCCCAGTGTCTGTCTGTCTGTAAACAAATAGTGCGAGTATTTGAACCAATTTGCGATGTTTTATGTGTTTTAGGGTTCTCAACCTCCTCCGGGAAAGAACCCTTAAAGCTGAGACTTTGGTGTGTATCTGTCTGTATTCTGTATATCACAGCCAATTATTTTTTTTATCTCTACTCGGTGATTTTATATCACTTTAGCTGCACTAGTTTCACTCGCTATCCCACAGTAACCGTTTAATTTTCTGGGCTGAAAAGTAAAGTATATGTTAATCTACGGTATACGCTACCTCCATACCAAATTTCATCCAAATCCGTTCAGCCGTTTTCGCGTGGTTTAGTAACTTGTTCGGACTAAAACGCACAAAATAAGAAAGCGTTCATTCGTTCTTGCGTTCGTTCGCTCGTTCTTGTGTTCATTCGTGTGATTGATAACCAATTAGGACGCCGGCTAATACCTGATAGACGCCAACAAATTGTATATCAAGATGAATCTCGACTCGTTATGGCCAATTACCGTGAATACCGGACTATAAAGGTGCACTAGGATTTCTTGGAATTATTTTTAGACTCATAGTTGGATTAGTTGGGGAGCTAAGGAGGTATTTGTGCTTGTAATATTATGCGTCTCTTACACTCTCGAAATTTTAACTTATGAAAAAGTGATCGAAAAAAAAAATATTGAAGTAACTACTTTTCTATTGATATTTTTTTTGTAAATATATTTAGTTTGTGTTGATTGTTAGGTCTTACGAAAATATAATTAGTGAAATATGAATAGTATAATTTTTCAATGTTATAAATATATATATTTCGTCCGTTATCACCATTTACCTTTAGAATAAAACTAAACCAACTAAACAATTTGGTTTACGAGTTACCACGCAAGTTATTGCGTACGTTACGTCTGAAAATGTTCCGAGACAATCGCAAAAACAAGTTTGCACGCTAGGAACGTATTCTTATTCTTAAATAGTAACAAAACTCTACCTGGGCGTGTCGACATTGGAAAATATACATAAACTCATACTATAAAACATAATATAGTGCTAAAACAGATAGCATTCAGGTATAGTGGTACCTTTATATTGCAACAGATATTTATTTATTTATTTATTTATTTATTCAAAATATTCTGACAACACCTTTACAGTTGTACCAAGGCGGTGCTACCCTTATATCTATGCAATATATTATATTACACAAAATTTATAAAAAATGAAATAAACTAAAAACAACAATTTAAATTCTTTATTCAAACATTGGCCCGGCCGGGAATCGAACTTGAGACCTCTGGCTCGTAAGACGGACGTACTACCGCTGAGCCAAAGATTTCGTTACGGTTTTTAGGGTTCCGTACCCAAAAAGTAAAACGGGACCCTATTACTAAGACCCCCGCTGTCCGTTCGTCAGTAACCAGGCTGTATCTCATGTACCGTGTGACAGTTGAAATTTTCACAGATGATGTAAGTATTTATGTTGCCGCTATAACAACAAATAGTAAAAACAGAATAAAATAAACATTTAATTGGGCTCCCATACAACAAACGTGACTTTTTTGCCGGTTTTAGATAGTACGGAACCCTTCGTGCGCGAGTTCGACTGGCACTTAGCCGGCTTTTTAAACTCCAGCTCCTCGCCTACACCCCGCTCATTTCTAAGGAATCTTCACTTAATAACGGGTAACACGACCATAACAAGCCAGTTGCGAACTATCGCCTCCCGATTCTTCGCTAACTAATTGGAAGGAGGTATAAACTTGGGAGTTGGGAGTTCGGAGGCTGTATCGAGAGTTCAGAACTTGAACCTTAGGCTATTATTTATTCTGAACTTGGACTTAGAAGTTTTAAGTTGGTAACGGACCTATCGTCCATTTCGACCATTTTGTTGACCGAACAAAGTTAGGTTTTAGAGTCTAGGGGAACAAATCGGTGCTTGTCTGTATGTTTGTTTGTCCGACGATAACTTGAGTATGGTTGATCCGATCTTGATAAAATTTTGCAAGCAAGTACTTCATTTTAATACAATTTTTAAGTTCAAATTTGAGCGAAATCGGTCGTGGGGTTGGGGAGATTTTATTTATTTATTTATTTATTAGACACAAACAGATTTAGGCGCCGTGAGTCACAGTTCGCCACGAACTACTAGTGTAGAGGTTTTTAAGTAGTGTTTAAACTAGAACAAGCGCAAGAGACGAGTCTTAACACTTTGACTGCGGGAAACACATACCTTGTGTTTTTCTTTGTGCGACGCGAATGCGGCTACACATACCAGGCGCGTAAAACACAACGCATTTGACTATTAGCAGCACCTAAGGCAAGCGTATGTGATTGTTAGCCGCAGTCAAAGTGTAAAGACTAAGATATTATTTACAAAACTAACAATAAACGAAAAGCTATCTTATTTCGTAATAACTATAACAGTTGTCAACAAATCAAAATCGTTAATTTCGTGAGCCCAATACAAACAGCCTGAGCCCATTACTTTAAGGACATATTTAGGCAAACAATTTCGGCACCCTGTTAGTCGGGGAGCCACTGCTTGATTTTATTACGAGTGACTTCATACGATCGTTTTTGTTAGCCCTGGCGCTTGCGGAAAAAATATCTTTGAGACACACGCTGCGTCGGTTCCGGGACGAGGTAAGTATTAGGTATAGGTAAGTATAGGTACGAGCTTACATTGGACGGATCCGTGGGTTTGGTCGACTTCAATACTCACTGGACTAGTATATGCTGGCTTCAAGTGTCGACCAATCAGAGACGATAAGATATGCTGCTCAGAAGCTGAGATACTACTGTTGTCAGGCGAATAGATAGGATCTGTCAAGATCTAAATTAATTCATGTTGTATCATTACTGACAAAGATCACGTCCCTGGTGTCATTTTGGTATAATTAAATCAATACACAAAAAAGTTGCATGTTTTAGTCGCACGTTCTCGTGTTTTCGTTGACGAGGAGGAAATCTTTACAAGATATTCAGCTACTATGGAAGGCAGCTAACTTATAAATGTGAGATGGTGCTCAAAACAAGCCCCTGGATATCCAGAAAAACACACTCTTGCAATATATGCTCCAGATTTTTTTTTTGTTTTTTAATAAGTAATCTAATCTGCCCCCAGCCCCCAACCTATCACAGTGCAAACATTCCAGCAGTGACAATAGAGTGCTAATATTCTTGTAATTATTTACACAAAGCGGTAAACAGATACTTACTGTTTGCGATATTAATATTAAGTCCGTACTTAAGACGAAGGCCTGGAAGTGTAAGTACCTCTTTATTGCTCTAGCGCTGTAAAGGACGTTTTAAGGACCTTACAAACTGCTAAGGACAGAGGAAATTGCCTACAAAAATTAAAACGGGAGTAAAACTAGTAACATAATTCTGACAACGTTGAGAGTATACAGGGTTATTCATAAAGGGTATGCTAAGCCAGAAAGGGCTCATAGACTCATCAATATAAACAACTTTTACTATGGGACCAACCTAGAATTCGCGACAAAAAAATCAGCTGTTCCATACATTTTGTCGAGTGTCATTGACAATTTTCTATGGAACAGCAGTTTTTTTAGAGAACTGCAGGTTTATCTCATTGTAAAAATTGTTTATATTGATGAGTACTATGAGCCCTATTTGGCTTAGTATATATACCCTTTTGTTAAAATTCTGTACTTATATAGATTCAGTTTCATCAAAGCTAAAAATAAAAGTCTTGTTCTTCTTCTTTTATATCTCTTCTTCTTCTTTTTTATTTGTAAAATTATTCGTTATTTGTTAGTCTCGCTAAAACTCGGGGACGGCTGAACTGATTCGACTAATTATTTTGTTGTTTTGTTGGTTCTAATAAAAGGTTTAAAAAAAGCGGGTGAAACCGCGGGGTGCAGTTAGTTTTCGAATAAAAGTCAGTGTGTCTATGAAAATGAAATCCCAACCTCCATTGCGTTGGGTTCTGTACCCATAGGGCAAAATGGATCCTTTGCTTCCTTGCTGTCATTTGGCTGTCGGTTCGAGTTTCCCGGCTTTTAGCTCGATTATCTATTTGCATTCGTCTCTCAGAATTAAACTGTTGTATGCACTTAGATAAACCTATGAACAGGTGAATCTTTTGAGGTTTATTAACCGACTTTAAAAAAAGGAGGAGGTTATCAATTCGACAGTATGTTTTTTTTTTTTAATATTTGTTACCTAATAGCTTTTGACAGGGTGAATCGATTTAGATGATTATTTTTTTATTAGAAAGCTGACGCTTCCCGTGTAGTCCCATTTCAATTTAGTCCAGTTCTGATAATGGTATCCATGAGAAAACCATTTAAGTCTTAAATTTGCATTAAGTACGTGCGCGACAAATAGATGAATAACTCAATAGTCGGTCTCTTGAAGTCGGTTTTTGTTTTTTGTTTTGTAAAAATAATTATTTGTTTTAGAGTTCCGATTTGAAGCTAGAAGTGCTCAAATGATGTGAACATAGCTTTACCTAAAGCTGCCAAATTGAACATAGCTTTACCTAAAGCTATGTTCAATTTGACAGATGTCAAGTAATGTTTTTTTTTTTTTGTGTCGATTGAAATTGTAATTAACTACACGCAGACAGAAAGTAGTGGATGCAATTGGGGGAAACCGTTGCCCAGCAATGGGATAAAATAGGTAATAAAAAAAGTTTTTTTTATCGCGAATAAATCCGCGTTTGACCACCAACTCGGCTGTTGGTAAGCGACGATCTGGTCGAAGATGAAGCTCGCAGACCTAGAAGATACCTATTCACTCTTACCTTGAAAAGCCTAACGGCCTTATATTGGATCTCTTAGTAAACAAAGAAACCGGTTAAAAAATAAATCGGTTGGTTAAATTTTCAGCGGTTCCCAACTTCTTGCAGTTAGCAGTCGCACCGGACAGTTGCGACCCCTTGATTTGTTTGATTACAGCTATTAGGATTCCCGCCTGCGGCCACTTTCGACACATTGTTTCGAGCCTGCCATCTTTTTGAACAGACCAGAAAAAACTAATGATTGAGTCTGTGGTTTTGAGGTTATTTTTTACTTAACTGCTTAAAGAGGGTATGTTTTTTGATGAGAGCAAGTTTATTTGTATGTTTTTGTGACCTACATATATTAGCCTAAAAGTGATAGAATTTGTAATGCACCTCGCATTACAGTAGTAGTTATATTTTTTTTATTGTTTGTCTTTTAAACGAGTATTTAATTATACCTACATAATTATCACTTATTTATACATTTTTCGTTTTTTTTAATTTTTTGACGCATTCCTGTTTGTTACGTTTTACAAAACACTTGTGTGTTTTCAGGTAAAGGTGCGAATAAACGAAATGTCATAACACGGGGTGCGGGCGGCGCCCGGTATGCCTAAAAAGACTCGGCACGGCGCGGCAAAGTTTACACGGGTCATCGCTTGCCAGTTTTTTTGACACAGATCAGAGACACGCGCATCCTATGGCATGACACGCGCCGTGTAAACGCTTGTCTGCGATAACACAAGCCCATACGGTAGTCTGGCGCGGCGCGTACAGTTACGGGCAGTTTTAATGCACCATTTCATAATGGGCCCTAGTTTGAAGTTGGAAGGTTTGATATGACAGATCTAAACTAACTAAAAATATATCTGTCGTTGTCATTGCGATTTATAATGGGTTGATTACACGCAACGAGTACAGCGGCGAAACAGTGCCCTCGGCCAGGTACTCGGTTTGTACCTCTATAAACAGTTTGACGAGCCGAGACAGTCACTAGAACTACGATTTGTTTGCTCGGCCGAGTGTGCCCATTTACTGTCCCGCCACTGTACTCGTTAAGTGTAATCAACCGATAAGACAAGAGGCAAGTGATCTGTAACTGTAAGACATCTATTTTTGTAAATGCTATCTATTAATTGGGGCCCAATAGGTCTTTAAATTTTGTAATCATAGCTAAAAGTTAAAGTAAGAAGACTCTACCAGTACCGGCGTACCCGTTTGTAGCTTTTAAATAAAACATATATCAAGAGATACCAAATAAACATAATAAATCGCAATTTGTCGACAACGTCTTGGCATAAAGCCTAATGTAACTAGGAACAAAAACTATCCGCTTTATTGTTTTTATAAGCTAAGTTCTCACTGAATAAATTCTATGAATTTTAATTATTTATTAGCTAACAATTTGTCTAAGGCACTTATCTATCTATCTATCTATATATATAAAAATGAAACCCGTTTTCCTTGGTCACGGCATCACGCGTGAATGGCTGGACCGATTTCACTAATTCTTTTTTTGTTGTATTTGTTATTATTAGGAGAAGGTTCTTACGGAAAAAAATATTAAGAAAATCTCTCAGAAATATTGAAAAACCCTAAAAACAGCCCTTTTCTTTTTCCCATACAAACGTTTTCTAACTAAAACGAGCTTTATTGCTATTGTATAAAGTTCATATTGAATTGCAAGCACTCACTGTTGTTTAAGCAATGTAGGTATGTTCCTAACGTCCAAGAGTCAATTTGCACTTTATTACCTCTGTACAAAGTTCAAATTCAATCATATCTATCAAAACAGTCTGCGTTGGAGCACAGATAAAACAAAAAAAAAAACGAAATCGAATAGTTCATTCATTTGTTTTAAAATTTCGAAGGATTTGACTCCAAGTCATATCAAATTAAAAAAAAGTTGAAACAACAACAAACTGTCAATGTCAGTGTTTTTTTTTTCATGGATGAGTTTGCTTTTGTCAACTGATACACGAAACAAATTCGTACCTATAATTGTAATATATTATAGGTATAAAATTGTAAATAGTGTTTTGTGCAGTGTTTATATTTAATTAGGCAGTACCATAGAGAAGTACTGTATGGCAGTACGAAGTCTGCCGGGTCAGCTAGTTAATTTATAAATGAGTAATAGCTTTTCACAATGTTTACTTAACTTTGCTAATCATCGTACTTTTTAGTGATATCCGTATGCTTTTGGTGAATTCATCATTCTTTTAGTTTTTTAGCCGTGTAGTAAAAGTTGTTCATAAGGATGAGTTCAATAACCTAGTCAAGTCAAGTATATCTCAAATGTCTAACCAGTCAACCTGTATAAAATGCCCTTAGACAAAAACGTTTCTCAAAAGAGGGTAGTATCAGATGACAGGTCCTTAACTTTGAAATAACGACGAAGGGTCCGAGATAGCAGTTCTAGCCGTATTTTTACCGCCTACTAGGCGATAAAGTATTCTATTATTTGGCAAAAAGTGTCTCATCATAATTATACAGGTTTATAGGGAAACAGTGTGCTAACCCGAAAAGAGCTCTTAGTAGGTACTCATCATTATGAACAACTTTTATTTACTATGGGACCAATTCAGAAATCGCAAGCAAACCTGCTTAAAAAAAGTGTTCGTGTGTAACTTTTATTTTTCAGGACAGTAAATCAACTGCTCATACTGCCAGTAGTGTGTCAGGTGCTCCTCTCACATAAATAAACCGCCGTTAAACTGCAGAAGGCTACCATTCGCACTAAACTACTTTGTTTATCACAATATTTTGCATTCTGGACTCGAATGACGACTACACTATGAACAACTTTTACTATGGGACCAATTAAAAAATCGCGAACCAAAAATCAATTGTTCCATACGTTTTGTCGAGTGTCAACGACATTTTGCTACGGAAAAGCTATTTTTTTCGCGAATTCCGGTTTGGTCCCATAGTACTATGAGCCCTTTTCGGCTTAACATCTTTCGTTATAACCCTGCAGAAGTGCGACAAGATTGAAGATTTGAGGTCAACAAACTATCTGCCTTAATTTTAGGCTTTACTTAAAGCCTGCTTAAAGTTAACCATTGCTTAAAGTACTCCGTCTTGTTTTCGCACGTGACATTTCACGTCAGCGAGAAGTTGTCAGAGCATTTTAAGCAGTGACTAACTTTAAGCGGGATTTATAAGTAAGGGCCTGAGGTTTCAGTGCGTTTTTTAATGTCATTGAGTGACGAGACTAACAAATCGCTCGCCTGATGTTAAACGTCACGTTTGCCCATAACAGGTCCGCGCCACCCAGAATTTTGAACTCGCAGAATTCAAGACCCTGCGCGGCACAGCACTGCTCTCGTCACCCTGAGATTTAAAATGTTTAATCTCCCATTTGCCCTGAAATTTCACTGGAAACAACGCTCTTCCAATCGGAACACAGTAATGTTTGCACATTACTCGTACTGCTTAATTAAGATCAAGTTGTTTTAATTATTATTTTTAATAAGAACATGTTATTAGCCACCCAGCTATTTATATTTTAAAGTTTAATTAAAAAATGATTTCTTAAATAAGGTATTTATTGCAAAGAAACATATTAAAACTCTGAATGTTTTCCACTTGATTTCGAATTACGCCGTCAAAGCGTCAGTTATCTGGTCCCCGAATCGCTCCTTGTGATACCTGCTTATTTACTTTTATAGCCGATTCGATTCTTGGACAAGAGTTTTGTAACAGTATGGGCATATTGTAGACTCACATTTTTCTGAATGCGAATAACTTGTTCGACCACCAAACCAACTCCTCTGTAATGTTGGCAAGCCACTTTGTGGCCAAAGATGAAACACGCATAATTAGAAGATGTATGGGAAAGATTGACACTATCGTCAGTTTCACATGATGCGTTTTTCTGCCACAGAATGTATAGTCTACAAAAAAGTGTAACATATTGAACTGAAGAATAATTTTACACCAAGTATATTATACAATATACATGCTAAAATTGATTCTATATTATAATAATAAAACATGTCTAAGAACCACCGTTAAAAACCTGCTTTAAAAAAGTGTCCGTGTTCTTTAAAGATTATAATCTTTTAATTTTTTTTTAGGACATTATAAGTCAACTGCTCATACTGCCAGTAGTGTGTCAGGTGCTCCTCTCACATAATTAAACCGCCGTTAAACTGCAAAAGGCTACCATTCGCACTAAACTACTTTGTTTATCACAATATTTTGCATTCTGGACTCGAATGACGACTTCTTGCAAGCTTATTCTGGCGAGTGAGATATTTTCGTGGTTACTGTCGCTCCCATAAGAAATGTTACGTGAGGGAGAGAGACGCAGATAATGTCGAGCGAACAAGAATGATCTCAGTTTCCTTAGTATTTTAATTCTCACGGTGCGTTAGTTGATATTATCTTCAAGACCATTGACACATTGATAAGATATCGAACTTTGTATAACATTATTAGTTAATTTCATAGAATAGAATAACATAGTTATTTGGCCAAACAGGGTAATAATGAAAGGGTACCAGTTTTTATTCAGTCGCGACTTGAAGGCACGTAGAACTTGTAGCAATGACATGCTTAATGGTTAAGTAACATTTAACATACTATGTAAGGTTAGAAGGAAAGGGTACGCTAAGCCGAAAAAAGCTCACAGTACTCATCATTATGAACAACTTTTACTATGGGCCAACTTTGAATTCACGAACAAAAAAACAGCTGTTCCATAAAAAATGCGTAACTTATATAGCCCAAAAATCTTGATACTTTCGTTTGAGATGAAACATAGCAGTGAAAGAGACAAAAAACACGCCGTTTCAAACGCCGTGAGTCGACCTTCAGCAAGTCTTTCCATTTTCTTTTTTCATCTTCGCAAATGAGCTTTTAAATATCTTTCCCCTGATTATCTTTTTAAAAGCCAATATTATATCCAGAGCGCCATTCTTTATCGAATTATCTTCACCTGTAATTCCTTTTTCCTGCACAAATTACATCCCGGACCCATTTACTTTGTTTAATTAATAATTAACAAAAAGGGCGAGGAAGACGGACTCGTGCATTTGTGTTTTCGTTTGTGAATTTGAGATAGCTCTGCTGAACTTTTTGGGACACTTTCGGTAGAGTGCGTTGTTTTGTTTTTGTCACAATTAAATAATAAACAAATAAACGTTTCACACTCATAGCTCCCGGACTAGGATACATCCTGTGTCGGGGATGCCATGGCACACACAAAGACAAGGACAACTAACACCTAGACCCAGAACAGATATTTAAATTCATCGTTCAAACATCTGCCCGGCCGGGATTCGAACCCGGAACCTCTGGCTTATAAGGCGGATATATTACCGCTGAGCTAACAGATCGTCAATTACAAGTTGTCTTTTGTTAGAAATAAACCGAATGTATTCTGTGCAAATACGCAGCACTACATAATATTGTATTATTTGTCAAAACTAGCTGTTCCCTGCCACGCTTCGCTGTGGATAAAAAAAAAAAAAGAAAATAAAAACGTGCTAAAATTTCAGCTCGATCGGTGCAGAACTTTTTGAGTTTTTGAAGAGTACTACAAACCAACATAACATTTATATATATTTATATATATATATATGTGTTATGGATAAAGTCTTTGTTATTCATACCAGAAATTAAAAACATAAGCATAAAAACACTTAAAACTAGTACAACAATGGCCGCCTTATCGCTTATCTTTTCCAGACAATCTTATAGTAATAACTTTCAGGTTATATTGCGTAGTCCTGATGTTTATCGCTTAGGTACTTTGATTCAAATTGTAGGAGGTAGTAACCAGTACCTTCTTTCTATTTTTCAAACGTAGTCAATTTCAAAACTATTTTAAAAGCAATACTATTCAAAAATCGAACGCTCCATCCATAAACTAGTCTTAACTGAGAATTAAATAACCCTTAAAATTATGCCGGCAATTGATTAGTAATCCCAATAAGACCCGTTAAATTGCTCTATCAATTCTACAAAGGGCGCGGAAGCTTGAAGTTGACAATTAAACCATTTCCCGAAGACAATCAAAACGTCTGATTGGTTGTCCATAATTTGTCTGTTCGGGCCCTGATTGGTTGTCCATAATTTGTCTGTTCGGTCGCTGATTGGTTGTTCATAATTTGTCTATTTGGCTATTCTGTGAATGACGGCGGGATTTCAAGGAATTAATTCATAGTTGGGTTACTTTGTGCTGCGGTTTTACTCGGTTTCGGAAATTAAAGGCTCTTGTATACTCGTAGGCTTTCGTTTGACTGTCATCTCGTTTGATGGTAAGCATTGATGCGGTCTACGATGGAGCAAGCGCGCTTAGAAGAAACCGATTCACTTGCGAATTGAAGACAACCAGATTATAGCTACCGAGAAATACCCACTCGGGCAGAGCATTCCAGACTGGCAGTTCGCACAATAAAATTGTAATCAAAGGGTTTCGATAGGTTTTTAGTATACATAACCATAAAACGATGTCGCTGTTTATGCCTTTAAGCCTCTATGCCTAATTTGATTTAAACTAGTTTTGCCTTTTTGCGACAAAACAACTTTTTTTTTATATATGTAATTGAGTGACGAGACGAGCAAATCGCTCGCCTGATGTTAAACGTCACGTTTGCCCATAACAGGTCTGCGCCACCCAGAATTTCGAACTCGCAGTATTCAAGACCCTGCGTGGCACAGCACTGCGCTCGTCACTCTGAGATATATGTTAAGTTGTTTAATCTCCTTTGGCCTGAAATTTCACTGGAAACAATGCCTTTCCAACCGGAACTCAGTAATGTTTGCACATTACCTACTGCTTGGCGGTGGAATAACTGGCAAAGGTGTGGTACTTCCCCAGGCGGGCTCTGCAGAAGATCCCTATCAGTCCAAAAGACTAGGTACTAGGTTAAGTATATTATAAACGCCTAAGCATCGAAGCTTTCAAGTTCATAATACCGGTAGGATTTAGACTACAGAAGTATAATCCGTACCTAGCACTAGACGGCTCGTAGATAAATAAATCTGCCAAAGTGAAAACTAGAATGTCGAGGGTTCTGAACTATCGTATTTAAACGAGCGCGGAGCCCTAAAATAGCAACTAAGACAACACAAATCAATACCATAGTACGCTAAAAACTCTTCGTGTACTGTGTCAAGATATGATACAAATTACGTAACTGAGATAATATTACCAAGATTTCACAACATTTTGGTAAATGCCTATTAATTTTACGTGTTTTTTTTAACGTCATGCTAAATTTCAGACCGCTAGCTTTTATAGTTCTTGAGATAATTGGCTTACAAACGGTAATGACCTATTTCTCAGCTTGTTTTCTTTTCTACACATTAGGCCCAAGTTTGAAGGCTTTTTAAGACAGATCTAAAGACTTTAAGATCTAAAGATCTGATAAAGACAGATTTATTTTTAGTTAGTTTAGATCTGTCTTAAAATGCCTTCAAACTTGGGCCTATTGTAGTGGTTAACATTAACTAGCGTCATGCCAAATTTCAGACCGCTAGCTTTTAGTTCTTGAAATATGCTTTTTATTTTTTAACGTGAACCTCTCGCCTGATGGTAAGCGACGATGTGGTCGAAGATGAAGCACGCAGCCTTATAAGATACATGTTTGCTGTGACATGCAAACAGGAACCGAGGTCTCTCCTTAAGGGTTCCTTCTCGAAGTTTCAGAACCCTAAAAACGATGCAGCCCGCCAGCTAAAGCCTTTGAGCACGGCTGTAAGTGTCCAGGATTAACTTTAAACAAGGATGCACTATAAGCCGCTGTTATAAAGAGCTTAGAAAACAGCTTCATCGCAAAGAAAAGAGATTATGAAAGTATACATGGTTATACAGGAAGGGTATGCTAAGCCGAAAAGGGGTTATAATACTCATCATTATGAACAACTTTTACTACGGAACTAACTCGGAATTCGGAAAAAAAACCAGCTGTTCCATACAATTTTTTTTTTCATTTCAATCTTTCATTTTTTTTTTTCAAAAAATAATTTAAGTATACTTTAGACTTAAATTCCCAACAAACAAGTACACACCAACTTTTTCTTCCAAGCTCTCTCAAAATATGAATCACCATTCAGTGGTTCCCAAACTTTTTCGCGAAACTTTAAAAGTGCCTACGTACCGTCCTTCTCTAGCACACAACATCCCATGGCAAAACTTTTTCAATTTATCTGTCCCTCTTCCCCTCGAGTTTTAATTACATCTTCCTGGACATAGATTTAGTAAGACATGGATTTCGGGTCGGCGTTCAAAAATGGTCAAACTAAAAGTAATATAGTAAGTAGCTAGTTTGTTATATATATCAATATAACATACTAGCTGCGCCCCGCGGTAGTCTATATGTTAATCCAGACCATGATTCCAAATTTCATGTAAATCCGTCCAGCCGTTTCAGCGTTCATTAGTAACAAACATATATAGGGTTATTCATAAAGGGTATGCTAAGCCGAAAACCGCTCATAGTACTCATCATTATGAACAACTTTTACTATGGGACCAACCCGAAATTCGCGAAAAAAAAATCAGCTGTTCCATAGAAAAATGTCAATGACACTCGACAAAATGTATGGAACAGCTGATTTTTTTTTCGCGAATTTCGAGTTGGTCCCATAGTAAAAGTTGTTCATAATGATGAGTACTATGACCCCTTTTCGGCTTAGCATACCCTTTATGAATAACCCTGTATACTTTCACCTTTATAATTTTAGTAAGATTAACCGTCACATAAGACGTAGGTACCTAACTTTACCTACTTACGAAAACTCTGAACACTTGTTTTGTGAATTCTGTACTGAACCTTACATTCCCATTGCTAAATCAACGTCCAGTCCAGCGTTTGTCAATCAATGTGAAAATGCTGATGCAGGGTCTCTCCCGAGGGAAATAAATGATGAAGGAATAATTGATAAATCTTGATAGGACAAATTAGCTGCGTAATCAGAATTCTGGCTGACTCGGATTTATTGCTTTTGTAACACGATGTCGAAATCCGACGTGAAACCACGGATTGGAAACCTTGTCCATGGAAAAACGGTAAGGCATGGATATGGAGGCATTGTGTTGAGGCATAACATGGAAAACGGTTTTGAGGCAAAACATTTTTTTGTAGTGGTAGGGCTCTTTTGCAGAGCCCGCCTGGGGAAGTACTACACCTTTGCCAGTTATTCCACCGCCAAGCAGTAATGTGCAAACATTACTGTGTTCCGGTTGGAAGGGCATTGTTTCCAGTGTAATTACAGGGCAAATGGGAGATTAAACAACTTAAATCTCAGGGTGACGAGCGCAGTGCTGTGCCACGCAGGGTCTTGAATTCTGCGAGTTCAAAATTCTGGGTGGCGCAGACCTGTTATGGGCAAACGTGACGTTTAACATCAGGCGAGCGATTTGCTCGTCTCGTCACTCAATTACATAAAAAAATAAATAAATAAAAAAACATGGAAAACGGTGTTGAGGCACAACATGGAAATATGGTGTTGAAACGTGACATGAAAAAACAGTCTTAAGGCACGATATGAAAACTGGTCTTAAACCACAACATCGACAATCAGGACTTGAAATATTTTTTTTCTTTAGTGTGGTTTAAACTACATGGGAAAGTCAAAAACAGTGTCAAACCTCGACATCGAAAAACGGCGTCAATACATGAAATGCTAAATCAGTACTAGTAAAACAGAAATAAATAAAAAAATACTATATTTTTACAGAATGATTTCTATGAAAATATAGTAAGCTTCCAAAACAAATCGCCGACAAGGTATATCTTCAAAAGTATAACAAATCAATGTTTTACGTCACTTACAATTTGTTTCGATGAATTCTTTATTACTGTGACCTTTTCTAACTAATAGCAGACTTAGAGATGGATGATGGTTTATTTGTTGGAATATTGAACGTTTGTGGCAATGCTTAATTCAACAACGATATTTATTTGGTTATTGACAGCACACCTTTCAAGATCGTACATATTTAGGTAACCAATACATACTGCCGTGTTTAGCTCAAACAGTTAACTAATATGCTTTACTTAGTGTGTAGAGCTCAAGGCTCAAGTTATTTTTCTTTTCTTATTTTCTTTTTTTGTTTTATAATTATAACAATTATTGTAGAAGTATTATTATGGTTGGCTTCTTTCTAGCTTACATAATAATATGGCAGGACAGCTAGTAACAATTACTAACAATTTATTTATGAAACAAAGTTGAGAGTTAAGTAGAACAAGACTTAGATTAAATTGGATACTGCAACGCGAAATGAATACATCAATCAGAGAAATCTCTGAGAGGTCAAATCAATAGCTACAAACTAGCGTTATCTAGTGTTTTTCGTAAATCAGCGTTTTTACTTTATTTTTTGTAAGTTATCCATTAGGGCTTCCTTTTATTTATGTGAAATTGGCGTACGAAGGTCAGGGGCCAGTTCTAAAACAATTGATAATGTTTCTGACCTCCTTTAACAACTTTCCCGAGTGCTAGGACAATTCATAAAAATGTTTTTTGCCCCTTCTTTTTCAACCTTTTCCCGCTTTTTTATAAAAAGGTTTCTGTAAAAAAATTATAACTCTTTTTGCAACTCGGTAAAAAGGAGTTTTATTAAATTTCACCTATCCCGTTGACTGTATGTCACTCAGTCTCTATACAAGCTTTTATTTAGTTTTACCTGTCCCGGTGGCTGTTAAGTCAAACCTTGCAAGTTTTTGAGCCACTTTCCGCTTCCTACTTTTCTTTGACTCAGATGTTTCAAAACATTGCCCACAATGTGCAACAGCATATACTCTTTTAACCAAAAAAACGGTATTATTTTTTGGGTTAAATAGTTTTTGCTACCCCCATACTAAATCACGCCAGTCGCTCCAGTAGTTTTTGAGTATATTCATTAAAAAAATACAAATCTTTCCTCTTATATTAGTGTAGACTGTAGATGTACATTAAGAAGCATTGGCGATTGGTTTTTCCTCAGTGCTTCTAGCAAATTACTGAACTTTTTCCGATCAGAAAGTTGGCAAAGAGATATTACTTCTCGAAGTGGGCTTAGTTTTTCTAGACCTCATGATTTATTACTTCTAAAATGATAATAGGCATGACGACAGTATCAAAAAATCGCCGATTCAATGCTTTCAGGGGACTAGCCAGATTAAAAAAATTTAAAACACATGTTTAGTTTTATTTTTAAAAAACAGATTATTAAGATTTTCAATAAATTAAAACATTAAAATACAGCAATCGGCCATCTTGTCAGAAACAACAATCACAGCGTATGACGTCACGCTTCAGTGAACTCAGGTCATCCGCCGCTCATCACGCATAGACACAATGCCATGTTTACTAGCCGTGACGTCAAATCGACGCCATGACACAAGCAAGCTGTTTTCGGGCACTGTTGAAAAAATATGTGAAAAATGGCTTCAAACTTCGTTAAACTTAAGTTTATTACCGAAATAAAGGCTTTTTTGTAAATAGTAAATGTGTACTCACATTATGGAAGAGGATTTTAAAATCTTTCGTCACGCCTATTTCTTGAAAAAACTTCCGTTTTAATATTGGCGACAACGAAAATACCTCTATTGAGTAAAGAAATAATTTTCTAGTATAAGTTATTTCAAATTTTCAATTTATTTTTTTTGACAATCGATTAAATGTATGATAATTTATTATTTAAAAGCCATAACGAACGTAACGATTATATTTTTTTCTCATAATTAGTTTTGAAGTGTTTGATTCGGATTATTCATTTGTCTTTAACTCGATTAAATTAATTATTTAATGTGATGAAATGTTTGTTTATTTAATAACTATATAAGTCTGAAAGACTTGTACAAATTAATCGAATTGATACCAGAGTATTTCAGAGCAACGAAATATATTTACAATTGTAATGGAACTGCGTCCACTACAACATAACCCATTAATTCCTCCCAAAACAATCAAGAATACAAATTAGTGGCACGTGAAAGAGACAAAACATGAGTAATGCCACAACTAATGTCCAGACATTAGTGGCGCAGAATAAGGTAGACGCAGAGAAATAGCTCCTAGAGAAACAAAACGAACTGCTTTGCTGCATGCAGGAGCACGTGTCGTGATTTGTGAAACATTTTGACGGGTTATGAATGCGAGTGACTGAGCTAGCTTTTGGCCAAATGGAGGATTAACAGTAGACTTAAAGTATTTTTAATAACATGCTTTTATTTCAGTTGTCATCGGACAACTGCTACAACTACAACTGCTCGACGGGTCATCAGTAAGAGGTTCAAAATAAACGAACATACATTGTAAGACAAAAGCTTGTAAAAATTGTCAGCCATTCATATTAAATGCCACAGATCAAACTAACTCTAAGATGTCATAGGAGTTGTCTCTCTGTTAATTTAGTCCTCAGTGTTGGTGAAAAGGATTACACTACCCACATATATCATACGAATGTGTTTACCAACAACAGTTTAAAACTAACACTGGCTTGTTATAGGTTTGCTTAGGATATTACGTTTGTTGAATTTGAGTTAAATAGGGTGAAATGTGTTAACATCTCATGTTAAATCGCTAATAGAAATATCATTGGGTACTTAGTTGTTAGAGTTTATTGTATTTTAAATGTAAAGGTTTGACTTATATGGAATCCGTAACAGAGAAACCGTAGCAGTGAAACTGTAGCAGCGATACCGTAGCAGCGAAACTGTAGGAGCAAAACCGTAATAGCTAAACTGTAGAGCAGCATAACAGTAGCAGCTAACTGTAGTAGCAAAACCATAGCAGCGAAACCGTAGTAGTGAAACTGTACTAGTGGAACCATAGCAGCAAGACCGTAGCAACGAAACTGTAACAGCATGATCGTAGCACCGGGACCGTAGTAGCAAAAATGTAGCAGCAAGACAGTAGTACCGGGACCGTAGTAGCAAAAATGTAGCAGCAAAACCGTAGCAGTGAAACCATAACATCGAAACTGTATTACCAGAACTGTGGTAGTGAAATCGTAGCAGCCGAATGGTCGCCGCATAACCGTAACCACAAATATTAAATAATTAATATTTTCAATCTGTCAAACTTAATTAGGCGATCCACCCGGAGAGACAGCAGAGGGTGTATATTTCAGAGGGCTTTTAAAAAAGTTATAACTATATTTTTTGCAGCAGTTATTCGATTAAATATGCACAGCAGTATGAACAGCATAGATTAATTGAAAAAAGTATCTACCGATTTGAGTTACCCATCGGATGTAAACAAGACATTATTTTTTATATACATACCGTTACGTAACGCTAGTACTTATTCGAGTTTTCGTACTTAGCCTAATGAACTAGATACAAAACAGCGGAAGCAGTCGATTTCTCGAACAGCCAGAATAAATTCCGGCGAGTAAACATCAACGACGGGGCTGTTCTCGCGCGATCGAGATACGGTCACTTTTACTAGTATTCTGTGCTTTTTTTACTCACATTTTGTAACTAGATAGAAAGGTATTTTTCTTATATTTTTATTCAATGATAGGCTTGCGTTTGACCGCCATTTTGCCTGATGGTAAGCAATGGCTATATCTTTATAGTATACTATCTGCGCACCACGGTTTTACATGCTTTTTTCTCTAAATCAACCCTGTAGTGAGGTAAAAACAAAAAATTCGAATCAATCAAGCTAGTTTCGAGTTTTTATTAGATTAAATTAAGGCTAAGTGAAATTACATGTAATATACGGGCGACCTTATCGCCTAAAGTGATTTCTTCCAGACAATCTTTAGATGGAAACTAACGTGGTTTTTTTTAATTATAACAAAAACCTTTAGATGGGAAAGTTCCAAATTCTAATCCTGCCAGTCCTGTCCATCCAAAGCGTTAATGTCGCCCTTCTAATACCGAATGTCATTCTATACGGTAGGTGTGTAGAATAGAGATAGATATAGTCTCGAGCACCCGAGAATAGGGCTCCCGTGTCCGAATAAACCGACCTTCGCATAATGCGAGAGACAGTTCATTTGCTTAAGTAGGAAATGGAGGATGTATGTCAACTTCCTTGAGGAAAATTCCAGTTTTTGTAGATGAGGAAATCTTTATTGGATTCCAGGGTGTATTAGCGGTCAGAATACACCTTCGAAAATGAGTTCTTTATTGGTTGAGTTGCTTCTACTTGCAGCTTTGTCTGTTTTTTATTTATTTATATAACTGACCACAGAAAAATTATATAATCAGGCGCAAAAAAATACGCCATTTTTTATTCTAATGTTACATTTTTACTTGTTTAGTCATGTACAGGTCAGAGACACAATTTTTCTTTTTTTTTTGCTTCGTCGCAGTCGGGTTCATAAACCCCCCAACAAAAAAATACCTCTGTAAAGTTATAGTAAAATCACTCTCACCAAAATAACGCAACAAAGTTAGTCCATTATTCGAGAGCTACGATGCCACCCACAGTCATGTCAAACTTAAAAACCCCTAAAAAAATTATTCAGATGAATTTCTAGCTCATTTCCGCCCCAACCCTTTTTTCCGCATTTTTTTTTACTGTAATGACCTTATTATGATAAAATTAAATTTAATTCAATAAAGGCACATCTTAAATTATATAACTCCCCTCGGTTTGCGCTGGAGGTTAAAACCGCAGCGCGTTCCGTTTCACATAATATATAATCAGATGAAATACTAAGACATTTCCCAAACTTCCAAAGAACACTTATTGATTTCCAGAACGTTCCATTATTCGCAGGTCTCTGCCGTGATTTATTCTAACCATTTAAATATGAATGCCGAATGGTTAGAGTAAAGAGCAGCCAAGTGCGATTCAGACTGGCACGCGAAGGGTTCCGTACAAATACAACGCCGGGGTGTGTAGACAAATTCACTTTGACATAATAGGCCTGTGTCGTAAATTTCAAAAATGGCTTATTTCGTTAATTTAGTACCTGTATTACCCCAAAAAAATAATATTTCATGTTAAAAATTATATTTAAAACACATATTTTAAGTTTTAAGAAAATATTTTTAATCTGGCGTAAAAACACAAGAAAGTGTCATGGCGTCGTAAATGACGTCACATAGTGACAAACGATTGTGTTCACTTACGGCAAAAGTTTGTTTTGTTGAAAGTTTTTTTTCGGCATACCACTATGTGACGTCACATTTTCTGATTGGCGTTCACGGTCACGTGCCTGGTCACGTGGTCAATGCCTGTTTTTTAAGATTTTCTTTTCTAAAAATATTAATAATCTTTAATTATTTTGATAAATTGTTTTATTTTTTGAAATCTATATATCTTAATCAATAATTTGAAACTCCAATCCATCCGATTCATTCTTAGTGGAAACAAGCCTATTATTATGACAATAATTTAGAAGTTCTGCTGGGTTAATATTTTTGTGTTAGATGTCGTCTGTAAAAGGGTTGTATGGTATATGGTTCTGTACCAACGTATAAGATTTTACGATTAACGTTTTTTTTAAAAGATAGATCAAAAATCAAAAGTTTATTGTGTGGTGCGCCATTATTTTTTCTTGTATTATTTTATTATTAGTTGTTATAGCAGCTGTTGTGATCACTCTTTGAGTTTTCATATATGTCTATTACAGTTTAAGAGATACAGCCCGCTGACAGACTGACGGACAGTTGAGGCTTGATAGTAAGGATCTGTCAGCACCTCTTGGGTACGAAGAGATATTATAATCTGGGTGTCTTCAAGTCGCGCGAGTGAATCGGTTCCATCTAGGCGCGTGCTGCATCGTAGACCGCATCATTGCTTATCATCAAGCAAGATGGCGGTCAAACGCAAGAATATTTATAGATGGATGGATAGATAAACTCTTTATTATTCAAACCACAAATTACAAACAAAAACATAATATAACACACAACTAGCGCAAGAATTAGCAGGCTTATCCCCAATATCGTAATATCGTCAGGAAAAAAAGTGCGGAACCCTAAAAACAGAGAGATTTGCCTCTTTTACCTTGTAAGGTTTGTAATATGAAAGCTTCTGAATATTATTACCATTAAATAAGGCTATCATTCCGCGTTTAGCGGACGATTTGGTACGCGTTACATGGACTTCTAAAGAGGACCGGCCTTATTGCTTAACTGAGTGGTAATCGGAATCGGTTTCAATTTGCAACGAGGAGTTTACATGGATGATCATTTTTAATTCATTTATTAAAAACTAGCTGCACCCGGCGGTTTTACTCGCTATATTTTTCTTTTAAACCTTCCCTGTATTAGAACAAACAAAACCGAAAATAAACATTCAAGTCGGTCCAGCCGTTATCAAGTTTTAGCGAGACTAACGAACAGCGATTAATTTTTATACCATAACAAAATAAGAGGGAAAATAAGAGCAGAGTTGGTGGTCAAATACGGATTTATTCGTGATAAATGGACACATGTGTCTCGCCATAAGGGTTCTTCCCCGAAAGAGGTACAGAACCCTAAAATAGTAGAAACATAGCATACTGATTATACTAATCATACTGATTATACAGAAAAGTAAAGAAGAATATTATTGTAGAAAAAGTAAAAATGCACCAGAGATAGTAATAAAGTTCTCTGCCTCAAAACGGAGGTAAATCCTCTCAAATTAAATATGGCGGCGAATGACGCAAACACCATGCAAACACCCATAAAGTACTTCCAATAACTAAGTGAGTTCATTCAGCTCCTGCCCCGAAATGGCCGCCATTGTGGTCGAGATTTATCGTACAGTTTCAATGAAGATTCCATAAAAAGGGAAATAAATGCCCTACTCGCTTTATCTGGTCGTTTTGTGCGGTAAAAGCAGTAAGGATTAATGGGTGCTAATTATTAGGTATACCATACTGTATTAAATTTGTGAATAAATATATTTGTTCCAAAGTCTGTAATTGTAAAAAGGGCTCAAAGTACACATCCTTGTGAACAACATTTACTTTGGGACCTGCGTCATTCGTCTCCGATTTTGCTCTGCCCGAGTGGGTATTTTCGGATAGCTATATTCTGGGAGTCTTCAAGTCGCGAATGAATCGATTCCTTCTAAGCAATCGTACTCCATAGCACTCATAACTCCCCACTAGAATAAACACCACCAACACCATTGCTAACCAATAAGCCAGTAAGTGGTCAAACGCGGATTTATTCGTAATGGCCGGTTTACATTATTCCAGTCCAGCGATCCAGTTATGAGGTAACAAACATAAAAAAACAAAAAAAAACAAAAAAAAACCTACAGTCGAATTGATAACCTCCTCCTTTTTTGAAGTCGGTTGAAAAGGAGTAGAAACATAGAATACTGTATTTATAGACTTATAGCCAAATTGGATTTTTACTTTATCTGTCAAAGCCTAAGATGAACCTAGAGGGAAAGACAAAACGCCGCGATTAGCCGACTGTAGCTACTTTTTATACATGTATCCAGGGCACAGCACTGCGCTCGTAACCCTGAGATATAAGAAATTTAAACTCCTACGAGTATTTGCCTTGAAATTTCGCTTGAAATATTGCCCTTCAAACCGGAACACGGTAATATTTGCACAGTACTGTATGGCTGTCTGGTACTTCCCCAGGACTCAGCAAGGAGTTCACTTATCTAACTAAATCAAACGCAGTCCATCTTCCTCTCTTAGTTTATCTGAGGCCTCAGAACCCTGGTTCCTAGTCTCGGCTATACCATTACCTTAATCTGATCTCAGCTTAAAGACTCTTTACAAGCAAAGCAGAGCTTTACTTAGGTTTTATTCGTAGTCTTTACAGAATTCTCTTTGATGCCATAATTGTAGACAGTTCTTGTTAATTAGGTATTGAAATGTATTCCAGAAAATGCTTTTTAGTTTTCTGTTAAAGCTGAAATAAGCTGCATAAGTGTACATTCTTCTTCGTACAGAAAAATATTGCAACATTATATTAATTGTATACCTACCTGATTTATATTAGCTAGTGTACTATTCTTAAGTTTTTGCACTGAAACGTAAAAACGTAAACGTTTTGGTCTTAGACTAAGTTTTTGAATGTAAATAAAATAAAGAGGAACTTCGCTAAAACAATGAATGTAAATTACAATTTAGGTAATAGATGAAATTAGCATACAATTTACTGACAATCTAATGATACCATATAAAAACTTTCAGTCACGGTAAAAACATTATAAAAGGCACAGTAAGCGGTGTTGTCCCTAAGACCAACATTTCATAAATCCGTTAAGGCGTTGTTCCACGATTGAATAACAAACATTTACGATTGACGACCTGTTTGGCTCAGCGGTAATATATATCTGCTTTTTGCCAGAGGCCCCGGGTTCGATTCCCGGCCGGGCAGATGATTGAATAATGAATTTAAAGGTCTGCTCTGGGTCTGGGTATTAGTTGTCCTTGTCTTTGTGTGTGTTCCATGGCATCCCCGACACAGGATTATCCTAGTGAGGAGCTATGAGTGTGAAACTTTTATTTATTTTTATTTACATCACATACTAAGAAATAGGAAGTAAGATAGTAAATAATATTAGATTTAGGGAAAGATTAAAACAAATTAAATTTTATACCAAACAAGGCAACGCCATTTGTGGCCACAGAAACAAACTACCTTCCCTCCAAAATGCGAATTTCGGCCCTAAATGCCGGCTAGTAAATAACGACGTTCGCGCCTAGAACAAAGCCTATTGTCGGTAGTTTACTGGTAATTACATACCGGCCTCGAATTAGAGGTGGTGGTGTATAGACAGTAAGGAAACTCGCCCGTACGGAGCAGTCGATCTACCGCCAGAGTGCGATTGATATAGCCACGTGGTCCGACAGCGTGGTCCATGGATTTTTTTTTGCATTTGGTTCGATTGCAGAGTCGGACCACCCTGACTATTAAATCTCAGGACCACATAGTCCGACCTCACAGTCGAACCACAGCTATTCATCGAAACATGATGATTTGACTAGATCACCTGGTTCGATACAAATTGCAAAAATTGCTGAATATTACATTAGGTATCTAATGCAATTTTCAGTCCAATTTTGCGCAAGTACCAAGACCGCGTAGTGCATCGCGTAACATCGCGTAGAAGAAGTAAGAAACGTAAAGAACTGTTAGAAGTGGCAGTATGTACTGTGTTATCAGATATTAGTAGATCTGTGTTTATTTATTATTAGATGATGCTTGGAACTTCGTACCTAGTGCTATTCGGCTTTCGGCCTCGCAAGTTTGGGATACTAAATATGCCTTATTTATTAGCTTTTATTGTTACTGGAGTGGTTTAAACTTAAAAAGAAAACAAAATGTTGTTTTTAGCAACGCACTCGTACCTACCTTTTTTTCATAGTCAGGTAAGTTTTTCAACATTTTTTATAGCAAGTTTGTTTACTGGACAAATAATTTTATATTGCTTCTTCGAACAGTATACGATTTCGTCGGTTCATGTTCTTTAATTAGGCCTATTTCAACATTAGACGGTTTTACTATTTGTACGAATCTATCGACACGTTCTATTAAGCTTTTGAAATCTACTACACTCATTATTATACCTATATAAGCATATAAATTCTGGATGACGCAGACCTGTTATGGGCAAACGTGACGTTTAATATCAGGCGACATTTGCTCGTCTCGTCACTCAATTACATTAAAAATATGTTTACAAAATTATAAAAAAACAAGATGCTTCTGAAGACGATCTCGAGGACAGCGCGATGTTGAAAAAAAGTAAGGAAGGAACCCCTGACATGTGGGATATAGAAAGAGACAAACTAAAAAAAGAATGTGTTTATTATACTCTATCGTCATCATCATCAGCAGCCCGATAACGCCCACTGCTGACCATAGGCCTCTCTTGTTCGCCACTCATCCCGGTCCTGTGCCAGTCTTGTCCAGGTTTGACCCGCGATTGGTTATGTCGTTGCCCCGAACTGGTAGTCCGTACTCTAATTCTATATAGGGTTATTCATAAAGGGCCGAAAAAAGCTAGTACTCATCATTATTAACAACTTTTACTATGAGACCAACTCGAAATTCGCGAAAAAAAAAATCAGCTGTTCCGTAGAAAAATGTCAATGACACTCGACAAAATGCATTGAACAGCTGATTTTTTTTCGCAAATTCTGGGTGGGCCCCATAGTAAAAGTTGTTCATAATGATGAGTACTATGAGCCCTTTTCGGCTTAGCATACCCTTTATGAATAACCCTGTATAATGAATGTATGAATGATTGAATCACCAATTTTCAGAATTATTGACTCACATTTATAATTGACTGAGCGAGCAAAGCGCGAACTGACTAAATGCTGCGGCGGCTAATTAACCGGTCGATGTTAAATATTTGACAGAAAATTTAGTACTCTATTCTAAACAATAATTTTGAATATGAGCAAAATAATACCGCGGATTTGATACAAAAAAATGTATCTTCTTTTCGCAGAACGCTAATAGGTTGTTTACACGTAACGAGTACAGTGGCGAGACAGTAAATGGGCACACTCGGCCGAGCAAACAAATTATGGTTCTAGCGACTGTCTCGCCTCGTCAAACTGTTTATATAAACCGAGTACTCGGCCGAGGGCACTGTCTCGCCACTGTACTCGTTACGTGTAAACAACCCATAAGTATAGTAAGAAGTAAGATTGTATTACTAGACTCCTCCCATTGTTGAGCAAATGCCTCTCTAGTCTCTTCCCTCTTTCCAACCATCTCTATTATTTCTATGGATGTCCTCTTCACAGCGAAAAATGTTTGTAAAAACGTCTTTTGTAGAAATAAATAAATAAACATTTCACACTCATAGCTACCCACTAGGATAACCTGTGTCGGTGATGCCATGAAACACACATATACAAGGACAACTAACACCCCGACCCGGAACAGATATTAAATTCATCATTCGAACATCTGCTCGGAATTGAACCCGGACCTCTGGCTTTATAAGGCGGATATACTACCGCTGAGCCAAACAGGTCGTCTATCAGAAACTATTGTTAGCATGGCAGCCCCCACTTCTTGATGGTGGCACTGTCGGCTGGCTTGCGGATGGTGTCACCACGACTCGGGAGTCGTGAGGGTACCGACAAGATGGCGGTGCCGGTGATAACACGGAGGCGATATAAAAGATGGAAGATTGGAAAGGCTAAGCCGCCTGACCTCTGATTGTGATTGTGAATAGTGAAGTGCTGTGATATTATTAAAATTGTGAGTAGCTTCCATAAAACCGATTGAGTATGTGATTCTAGTGTGTAATTCCCCGAAACTCCATAGTAGTATACCCATAGGTAACGTAAGTCGGAGGTAATGCTGACACAATCTATCAGAATATAGCTAGTCACAAAATCTACACCTTTTGTAGCTTCTATCATCATTCGATGCCGCGACTTCCGATGTCGAATACCGCCTCTTATCCACTAAGCCACTCTCTCGACTTGTCATCTCTTTGTGCCATGGAACATCAAGTGATGGAAAGGACATCTTGCTTAAGTTTGGATAGTCTGGCCGGCAATATACAGAGTACAAATCGGTTTTGTATCAAAAATATGGGTAAAAGGGGCTTGTCTGTTGAGTTATTTAATATTTTGTCACTTTGTTTATGTATTTTTACTTTATTTTGTGACTTGATTTTTGAGACAAAAATAAATGTTTCTGTAAAATTAGGAATGAACAACAGTAAATATTCATATAACCATCAAGTCAAATGCAAGCCTATTATCGAATAAAAAAAAATACCGCAAAAGTTAAAAACAGCTTCGGAAGCATGTTTTGAATTTCAAAGCTCATACTTATGACGACACTATTCCAAAACTCAGCGTTTCGCTACCCGCAGCCAAATCATTAATTCCCGCTGTTTGCACCTTTTAATTGCTTTTCATTACTATACCCAATCAGGGTCATTATGTTAGACCCATCTAAAATATGTTATTTAAGACCTTAACATAATAGTTACAATAAAATATAGAGGATTGAGTTTGGAAAAAAAAATGTGCTCATACTTCCAGCGACTCTTTCCCAAACGTACGCCTATTCTATCAGATTTTCGCCGTCTTGCACCCTCTTCCTTTCAGTAATCAAGGGACCGTGAAATCGCGGAAGGTGACATGAGCTCTCCATATCGCAAACCTACTTCTCCCAAATTTGCATTTCACGGAGGACTTGCCTTAGAAATTGCATGGAAATGTCGCCGAGTAAGAAAATCTTTTGACGATTGTTTTTAATGAGGGTTCTCTGGCGGTGGGTGGTTTATTCTTTGTTTTTTTTTAACTAATTGCAGTTTTTGTTTTGCTAGATTTTTATTTTTGTTTGTAATTTGTAATTCTTTCTATTCAATATAGTTATAAAGTTATTATAGAGGTATTATAAGTAGTAATAAATGTGAAACTGATCTTACAAGAATTATGATTATGAAAATTGTCCGTAGTTTCTTTCTTATTCCTTCACACTAAAACGGCTGAACGGATTTGGACACAATTTGGTATAAAGCTAGCTTATACCCTGTATTAACACTTTTACAACTTTTTATCCCGGAAATGCACCTGAAACCGCAGGAAAAAAAAATAAAATAAAATAAACGTTTCACACTCAAAGCTCCCCACTAGGAATAAATCCTGTGTCGGAGATGCCATGGAACACACACAAAGACAAGGACAACTAACACCCAGACCCAGAACAGATATTTAAATTCATCATTCAAACATCTGCCCCGGCCGGGAATCGAACCCGGCCAAACGGCTAGTAAGTAACTAAAATGTAATGTAACAATGTAAATAATGTAAGAAGACCTGCTTTTACTCAAACCCAAATAGATTCTAGTCCCTTAGTTCAGGCACTTAGTTAATTAGGAAGATGTAAGGAACCTTAGTGAAGATTAAGGATTCTCTCTTAGAGCTTTTCTGGTATTAAGGAAAACTAGGAAAGGAATCATTGAGGTAAATATGAAGAGACTAGCGGCCCGTCCCGGCTTCGCACGGGTAGACATTCATTTTTTAAACATTTTGGGATAGACGTAGAGTACCTAAATGTGTCTTGATGATATTTGAGCACGCAATTCAATGTCAAATGTTATATTAAAACAGTTTACATTGTCCAAAGCGCTAAGTACCTATTCTTATATTATGAACTTATACTTATATTAAGAACCTTCTCCTGACAATAACAAAAACAACAAAAAAAAAAAAGCGAAATCGGTCCAGCCGTTCACGCGTGATAGCGTGACCAAGGTAAATAGGGATTCATTTTTATATAGGTACTAGCTGCAGCCGGCGGTTTCACCCGCTGTTTTTTTTTTTACTTTTAAACCTTTCCTGTATTAGAGCAAACAAAACAAAAAAAAAAAAAACAACAAAACAGACCAAAAAGATCGGACCAATTTCTGAACACACCTATAAATATTTGACAACCAAGTGACACTATTTTTTATTTCTAAAAAGACAAAAGAGATCGGACATTCCGAGTTTCCCGTACCGAACATCAAATGTTTCACAGGTAGGAACAGTTTGTATTGAAAAATAAAATTGTCCATTTTAGTATTTTTCTTTACTTATTATTCATGTTTCTCACCGTTTAAACCTTCCCTGAACTTTTACAAATATATCAAGATCAAAATTTGCGAAATCGGTCTAGCCGTTCCAGTTTTAGCGAGACTAACGAACAGCGATTCATTTTTATATATAAGAGAAGAGATATAGATAGATAGTAAAGATGGTGCTTCGGTAGTAGAGAAGATGGTTCTAAAAGTTTAACCTTCTTGCTCAGGGTGACGTGCGCAGTGCTGTGGCGAGGGTCTTGAATTGTGAAGCAGTTCTAAATTCTCGGTGACGCAGACATTATGGGCAAACGTGACGTTTAACATCAGGTGAGCGATTCACCCCTCGTCAATCAATTATGTATTTAAAAAAAATGTGCCCCTGTAGGCCAAACGGCTAACTTCTGTGGTGCTAAAATCTACTAACCGAAAAAGGACTACCTGAGTATACATAAAATTTTGTTCGTATGGATCGAATGTCTAGCTCTATTTTTGGGTCCTTCTAAAGACCTTTGACATGGCTTTTAAAGTATTGAAACCAAGTTTGCAACAACTTAGTTTTTACCTAGACGTCTTAGCTTCAATCACGTAAAAGCCATTTCAGAGAAAAAGTAAAACCTTTAGTAAAAGCATTATGCAATTTTAGTTTTATCAAACCTCTAGCTGACCCGCGGTTTCACTCGTGCTGCGGCGCTGGTGTGAATTATCTATGTGTTAATGCAGGGCCTATGCTATCTTCCAAACATCATTAAATTCGATTGAGCAGTTTTTTATTTAGTAATAGACTTGCGTTTGACCGCCATCTCGCCTGACGGTAAGCAATGATGCGGTCTATAATGAAGCCTTCCTTCTACCTTCTTCTTCTTCCTTCGATTCACTCGCGACTTGAAAACACCCGGATAGTTACGGAAAATTCTGATACAAACACACAAACTTTCGCATTTATGATACTAGCTGCATCCCGCGGTTTTACCCGGACAGTGATGAACAACGGTGAAGATGATGAAAAGTTGCCTAAAGTTTTGATTCAGAAGTATTTAAGTGATTTCTATTCCAAATTTTATCCAATTCCATCTAGCCGTTTTAGCGTGAAAGAGTAACAAAGATATTTAGTATACTCACGTAAAATTAAGTCGTCTATTACGATCACGAGAACAGCTAAAGACAAAGATACTAACAAACTTTGACTTTTACAATATTAGTAGAACAGGATTGTTTGACCCAAAGACCTTAATATCTTAATATATACTAGTACTAGCTGACTCGACAGACATTGTCCTGTCTTAACGATGACTATTTAATTCGAATTGATAAAATATTGTTATTCATAATTTGTTTTGTTATTGTTTATCTTAATATATATAAATTACGTGTCACGTTGTTTGTCCGCTATAGACTCCTAAACTACTCCTAAACCGATTTCAATCAAATTTGCACACCGTGTGCAGTTCGATCTAACTTAGGATATGGGATAGCTCACATCTCAATTTATAGTAAAAAAAACATGAAAAATTAGAAAATTTAAAAAACTTAAACCAGCGCTTTGGACAATGTAATTAATGTAACTTTTGACATTTGACATAGAACTGACGCAATGGCTTTTTTACCAATTCGAATTAAATAGTCATCGTTAAGACAGGACAGCGTCTGTCGAGTCAGCTAGTTAAACTATAAACTGTAAAGGTAAGAAAGTATAAAAGTTTGTAAGAATGTAGAGGTATATACTCGTAGATGTATGTGTGTTACTCTTTCACGCAAAAACGGCTAAACGAATTGACATGAAATTTGGAATGAAGCTTGTTCATGGTCTGGATTAACACATAGGCTATTTTTATCCCGGAAAACGCGGGTGAAACCGCGGGGAGCAGCTAGTATTATATAAACACTTCCTGTATTACAAAAAGCCTACGTGAAATGCTAAGCCTGCCTAACAAAGCTTCTGAACGAGACGTGTACGGAACCATGGTGAATTTAAGCTGGAAATATGTGACCTCGATAATGGAGCAAAGCGCAATTTATGAGAGTGAGAAACAAATGCTGCCTTCTCTTCTCTCTCAAGGGTTGAATATAAGCACTGAGAAAAATGGCCATCAAAATTCCGACGGATTCACCTAAAGTATACTGATAGGCACCAAAAAATACGATGATTAGCACCAGTTTTTACGGTGACAACCATATACTCCTATATATTACTAGCTGACTCGACAGACGTTGTCCTATCAAAAGCCATTGCGTCAATTCTATGTCAAATGTTACATTAAAAAAGTTTACATTGTCCAAAGCGCTAAAGTATTTTTAAATTTTCTAATTTTTCATGTTTTTTTACTATAAATTGAGATGTGAGCTATCCTATCTCCTAAGTTAGATCGAACTGCACCCGGTGTGCAAATTTGATTGAAATCGGTTCAGTAGTCTAAGAGTCTATAGCGGACAAACAACGTGACACGTAATTTATATATATTAAGAAGATGATAGTGGCCATTATTCTCAGTGCGTAATGAGCACAGTGGCGAGACAGTGCCCTCGGCCGAGTAGTCGGTTTGTGTAAACATTTTGAGGCTGCGAAACAGTCACTAGAACCATGATTTGTTAGCATACCCTTTCGGGTCATCTGCTTGGTTGCCATCTATGACATAAACAAGTACATTTCAAAAATATTCTTAATAACAACTTTTTATTGCACTGTCGTCGTGGTTATACAGGTACATCAAACCGCTCAATCGGACATCGAGAAGTGGTTCAAAATTCAGTTTCAAGATTTGACCCAAAAAACAAACAAGAAATAGAACAAGCTAAATAAAAGCTTGTAAAAAAGCTTGAAAAACTTAACGCTTCCCGTCATAGGATACCTATAGCGGAAAGCAGCCCTGCATTTATATTTGTTTGTCCTTGTTTCATTATCACCTGCTTCACATTATAGATAACAGTTAACTATGAAGTTCAAATCCAAACATTGCCATTAAGGCTGGGCGTATGCTGAGACGCAGGTGACACAGCACAGAACAGATTTTGATGGGCAGAGCAAGCGAGATAGACATAGCGCGCAGAGCAGGACAGACACACGTCCGCCCCGCGCGTCGGTGTAGCACGCGCGGGGCGGACGTGTAGTACGCAGCTCTCAGTAGAGCAGGCGAGACAGACATAGCGCGCAGAGCAGGACAGACACACGTCACGCGTGCCTACACTGCAGTACGCAGCTCTCAGTACGTTCATGCATTACTAAACCTGCTCTGCGCTGCGCTGCGGGGACCTGCCTAGTCTGCGCTTAGTCTTATGGTACTTCTCATGCCTATTTGCCATTGATTCATGGTATTTACGTATTAATTTCACCGAATAAAAATATAGGCTCCATAGCTGCGTCTATTATTTGGCGATATTTATACTCATTTGTCGGGTTGTTTAAATATCTGTGTGTTCCATGGCATCCCTGACACAAGGTATCCTAGTGGGGAGCGATGAGTGCGAAACATTATTTATTTATTTTCTTAAGTTTGCCTGCGCTGCGGGGACCTGCGTTACCTGCGTCTCAGTATACGCTTAGCCTAAAAGTCAAGGGAAACTTGAAGTTCCTGTTATCAAGTTTCGTGTATTTTTGAACGACAGCTGCTGATAAGGTTTTTGTGATTGTTTGTCAAGACTGATTTTGAGCGTCTTTTGGCGCCAACAATATTAAATACAGTCGTTGATCTATAACACCTAACCCATTTGGCGCGAATAACATTAAATAGATCCATGGATCTGCTGTAATATGGAAATATATATCTTAATATATATAAATCTCGTGTCACAATGTTTGTCCTCAATGGACTCCTAAACCACTTAACCGATTATAATAAAATTCGCACACCATGTGCAGTTCGATCCAACTTGAGAGATAGGATAGTTTAAATCTCAAATTATAGTCGCAATTTTAATTTATTGCAAATTATATATATACTGATAATTTTTACTATAAATTGACAAGTTAGCATCAACATACTACGGTTGCTATAGTTACGCAATGGCTTTTGACAGGACAACGTCTGTCGAGTCAGCTAGTTTTTATATATAAAATCTTTTTTTTATCATATACTTGCTGCTCAAGTTTATGATAAAAACAATCCGATCCATCCACGGTTTTACTTGATCGGTGGAACCGTTGATTTTTCCGGAACAAAATGCTGTCCATATATCCAAGATTTAAGCTACCTCCATATTTTTCCAAGCTTTTATTCAATTTGCATTGTCAGTACTCGTATGATTCAAATCTTGCAACTGAATTTTGAACCACTTCCCGATGTCCGATTGAGCTGAAATTCAGTATACCTACCTGAACGAGGACAATACCTTGTTTTTAAAATGTTTCATATTAGTTATGTTCCGTACACGGACGGAGAATGGATTAAGTTACTCCTGCGCACACTTTTAAGTTGGATTAGTTCACAAAGTACATAGAAATATTAAATGTAGAAATATACGACTCACTTGTTTGATGGTTATTGCTTGAAGAGAATGACGTTTTGTGGCACTGTTGTCAAGTTTACCGGATGGAAGTTGGATATATCCGGTGTTGCTAGCCATGGCAGCAATGTGCCCGAACAGTTCATTTTGTGGCTAGTCCTTTTTACACTGCTTTCTCACAGGTCGGCAGTAATTTAAATTGTGTTAACCCCATAATTAACGACGGAAAATATTAGCATAATTTTCTTAATTTTATTTTAACATGGCTTAATGGTAATGGCTACTTATCATTATTTATTGCGCCATTTACGGGGGCCACACACACGCTTAGCCAATTTGCTGAATTTTAATTAAATTACGACTTAATATTATCATAATATTAGTCTATAACTTTAAGTGGGGTCAAATGGGTTATTTTGCTTTAAATTTTTATTAAATATTTTTTATACATGGTTATTCATAAAGGGTATGCTAAGCCGAAAAGGGCTCATAGTACTCATCATTATGAACAACTTTTACTTTGGGTGTTCCCAAAAAAATCAGCTGTTCCATAGAAAAATGTCAATGACACTCGACAAAATGTATGGAACAGCTGATATTTTTTCGCGAATTCTGGGTTGGTCCCATAGTAAAAGTTGTTCATAATGAGTACTATGAGTACTACCTTTTCGGCTTAGCATACCTTTTATGAATAACCCTGTATTATCATAGTATTAGTCTATAACTTTGAGTGGGGTCAAATGGGTTATTATGCTTTAAAATTTAGTTATTTTTTTATTTAATGTTATAACGGAATTAAGCATGTGCAGCTAATCTTTTTAACCGGCATAAAATTATTGCAATAAATTGCTTGTGTTTTTTTTGTGCAGCAATGAGCTTGTTGCATGTATATTACCTATAGTTTCAGAATCGAGCCGTTTTAAACGGTAGGTCATATACAAACAAACAAAAGCTTTCTTTATAGATCGCATATTGCTTACCGTCAGGCGAGATGGCGGGCAACGAGCTTATCACAGAATAAAAAAAGTTATACCTAAATTCAGAAAAACATAACCTTCTTCATTAACTGCAGCGAAATTCACTGCAGCGCCATTTACAGGCCGATTTTGATAAAAATTTGCAGAAATATTCAGAATTTCGGTCAAGAGGTTGTTGTCAAGACTAAAGACTGATTGTCGTAAAAAAAGTTCTCGCGAGGTCTACTGTTCGCAGAACTAGAAGAAGTTGAACAGAACTAGAAGAACTAGTAGAATTGCAATTTGGCTAGAGGGGCAGGCGAAACAACAAGACCAAAAACCAGAAGCGCAAGCCTATAACAAAATAAAAAATATATAAAAACAAGTCTAAAAATAAACGACATTTAAACAAAATGAAAACCCAAGAAGCCAGTCCTACGACCAATAGCTGAGCTTTATTACGGACATGACATTCGTAACAAAAAAGGTCAATCGGACAATAGCCACAGTATAAGTAATAGTGGCCTTAGTTTATTCCAGTAGCTCCACTTGTGACAGAAATTCATCACACAAAAAGGTATTCTGACCAATGATCTTGGACGAATAATATGGACAAGAAACTTCGGTTGCTCATACTTTTGGTACGGATCGAGAACATTTATCATGGACTACGATTCGTTAAAACAGAACAGAATATCTAAGCTTGAATAAAAAGATCAAAATAGTCAGTCGTTCAGTAAGTATTGTTTTTTCTTTCGTTTTTAAACAAGGGTAAATGTAACGGTGTTCATACTCAAATGTCACCGATATTAGTTTAGTGAAGGTTCTCCCCGGACAGTTATGTAGTGTCAGCGATGCGAAAGTAAAGGTTTCACTCATGATTTCACTCATTCTATGCCCTATTAAATAAATAAATTATGATTTGATTAATTTTTGATCCGTGTTAATAATTTACAATTCAAACACTTATTAAGTTTCTGACCCACATTATCTAACATTATTTACATACTTATAAATAGTTACGAATCAAATTAAGAAAAAGCCTTGCATTCATTTATTTCCACACCAAAAAAGCATCAGCTTCAGTTACACAACGACGAACTTCTTTCTTAGCCATGTTAGCACTATTTCGGTCTACAAAGCTACACGTCCCGCAGCCCGCAGCCCATTCGTCCAAGCCAGTAATTCTCAAACTTGTCCGTGGCATTCCCTCAATTTACTCGAGCAAAATCTCATGGGGCTAGAAAAACATGGAAACTGTAAGGGCAGTCACTCACTGGGAGCATTTTCTTGTATTGTGAGAGAAACTTGTCATACAATGGTTATAAAAAATTAGAGCGTGGTATTATATTTTTTAATCCCCGACGCTTCTCATACAATTAGAGCGTGATTTGCAAAAACGACGGAAGGTTATAAGTTTGACGTGTTTGTGCGTGTGTGTGTGGCATCGTAGCTCACGATGAACTGATTTTGATTTTTGTTTTTTTGTTTGAACGGTGAGTTAGTCGGGAGTTTTCTTAGCTATGTTGGAAATCGGTTTGGCTGTTTCAACGTTTGATCCATTTTAAATTTAGAGTTATAATTGCGTTTTAACGAGTGTTTTTTCTAAATAAGTCTACGTTTGACCACCACCGTAACCGACGTAAGTTACTGGCGTAACTTTAACGTGTTTCTGATTGTGTTATATTATCTGTGTACTGTGAGTCTGGCTGTAACACCGTAACTCCAAAACTGTGAAGCCGATTTGAATAAAGTTTTTATTTTTGATCAAATCATCACGTTTTTAAGAGTTAGATAGATAGATAGATAAACTCTTTATTGTTCACACCATAAATTACAAACAAAAGAATTATAACACATAAAACTAGTGCGACAACTGGCGGCCTTATCGCTAAGAGCGATCTCTTCCAGGCAACCTTAGGATGGAGAGGATAGACAAAAAACAGAAAAACGGGGTGTGCAATATTGAGAAGAAAAAAAACTGTCATATAAACCTACATAAAAAAAAAAAAAAAGTAAAAAATACTTAAAATACATTCAAATAAAATACATTCTAATACTAAAACTACCTACATCAGCGAAAATAAACTAATATATATATATATATATATATATTACTAATAGGGCAGAAAAAAAATACATAATAATTAAAAACAAAATAACAATTACTAGGTAATAATAAATAACTAATCACTACAGAGATGGCAAATACGACAAGTGATGTTTTAAGAGTTCCGTACCCAAAGCGTTAAACGGGACCCTATTACTAAGACTCCGCTGTCCGTTCATCCGTCCGTCTGTCACCAAGCTGTATCTCATGAACCGTGATAGTTAGACAGTTGATATTTTCACAGATGACTAAAGCAAACGCTCACGCTAAGAGCTGATGGTCTGGGCTCTAGTGCTACGCAAAACCTCATACTCCCAGTGAGTCTTTAGCTATACTACCATTTATTCCATGACGTAGGCAAAGAAGGCTTACCAATGCCTTCTTTTACGGCTTTTGTTACGGTGCCAAATGTAATATGATAGATATTTCTTGAAAATGTTTGGCATGTGATTTCCTTTGTCACTAGTTTCAGTATTGAATTTCTAAGTGGATGCCTATGAATATTGATGTTGGGTGGTGCGATGGCCTTTATTCCAAGTTGGCTGAAGTTGGTACAAATATAGGGTTGTAAGGAAAGGGCATGCTAGGGCGAAAAGGGGACATAGTACTCATCATTGTGAACAAGTTTTAGTATGGGACTAACCCGGAATTTGCTAAAAAACAGCTGTTTCATAGACACTCGTCGATATATGTATGGAACAGCTGATTTTTTATTTTCGATTTTAGGGTTGGTCCTAGAGTAAAAGTTGTCTCTTTTCGGCTTATCATACCCTTTCCTTATAACCCTGTAGAAACATGAGTTAATCCTTATCTAAGCTGTCTCTATTTCTTTTTTTTTTAATTCAGTAAAAGTCTCATCACGTTAATTACTCTACTGTTGAGAAAACAATATAAATAAACCAAACAACACAATCTAAAAAACTTTTATTCAAGAGCCTTATTCTGGGACGTACGATACCACACTCTAACTCTTATGACTTTCTAAAGAGAGACAGTAATCGACATATCGCAGGCGCCAGAAAAGGGCCCCGATAAACTGTAACCAACGCACATATTTGTGTTGACATTCTTTTGTCGCATTCTCTTGTAACCATGGAGTACATACGTGTAGAGAGGTTATGAACAGTTGCAGTTCAGTACATGTATACGAGTAGCTCTTATGTGTTAGCTAAATCAAAGCCAAGGAGTTAATCGCACTGTATCTTTGTTACTTCATGATTTTTAAGACGCTTGAAAAAAGTTCAGTTATCATCATAATTTTTTGCTATTTTCATATTGAAGCTTGGGGATTTTTCTTTCAGGTAGTTAGAAATTCAGCTAAATAAATCAAAAAACGATTTTCAATTCAATGGGGACGTTTGACCTTTATCTCGGTGGATAGTAGGCACCGATGCGGTCTACGATAGAGTACGCGCGCATAGAAGAAACCGATTCACTTACGACTCGTAGACACCCGGATTAATAATGTATTTATCGGCGAATACTCACTCAAGCACACTCATTCACTTGCACACTCTGACAGTTCACGCAACTAAAAATAGAATAAACAAAGATAAATTTAAATATAATAGTATTTACAGCTGAGATGACATCAAACCGCCAGTACCTGGAGATCTTAGTTTTATCTCCCATTTAGCTACGATCGATCACATGTTTGAATTTGTAAGTGAAATATCACTGATCTATTCACAAATATTTTTCCATCACTTTTCCTATCTAAGCCTATTTCCGCGATGACTTAAGGTGTTGTTTCAAAGGGTCTGATAGGAATGTAATTGGAGAGTATGGACACTGTTAATTAATTTAGGGGTAGGTGAATTCAAGGGTAGGTAAATTTAGTGATGGGTAAATTTAGGGGCAGGTAAATTTAGGGGTTGACTTGTATCCCTAACAGCGTGGTCTAGGGGTGTTAATGGATTGATTTTGGAACGTTAAGCTAATATGGGGTCGTAATTCTTTTGAAAACGAGTGGTAGACATGCAATGGTCAGCTGTTGGAGTAAATGGTATTGCCTTTACAATTTTATTAGTTGGCTGTTGAATGGATAAAAGGATATTATTACGGAAATTACTTAACAAAATGTGGGGTTTTTGGACGTGTTTTTAGGCTTGACTATGAAACTGATTAATTTTGCAAGTTTTTATTGACATTTGCAACTTTTGTTGACTGATTTTAGAGTATCGAGTAGTTTCCACACTTAACATGATCTCTTAATTATTATTTTTTGACAACTTACAACTCCCACTCCTAAGAAAAGATCTCCGCTAAGATTTATGAAATATTAATTGTAATAAAATTATCTTAAAAATTTGTCTCGGTAAAGTTTCTCAAACTTATTTCAAGTCAGCTCTTTAGGCGTTACGTTTTCAAAAACTGACAAACTTACATAAATTACCCTCATTCCTGCCAGTCTTCCAAAACGTCAAACCAAGCCATCCTAAAAGATATCTTCCCAGAACATTTAATTTCAATAGGTCGAATTAAGAACACTGTCACTTACCGCCTCTTTACGGCCGCGTGTCTCGCAGAATACTAAGCAGATCTTATTTTGCTCCCGGGAAATACTGACCCGGTTTTTTTGCGGAATTTCCGAAAGGGTCTGCGGTATTTGCGATCCTTTTTTAGTTGGGGGCAGTGGTTTCCAACGTGGACCCCTTGGGGTATCGAAGCCTCTTTAGGTCTCAGTTAGTTTTAATGGTGAAGTAATTGCGACACTCGCAGTTACTTTTAATTTGAAACTACAATCCTTTAAAGGGGTATTATAGTTAAACAATTTTTTATTACATTGTCTAATTGTCATCCAAAAATCTCATTTAAAGGTTGTCTGGAAGAAATCGTACTTAGCAATAAGAAAGCTTTTTGTGCCTTTTTCTTACGTATTTTTATTATGTTTGTGATTTTCTTCTTGTGGTGTTAATAAAGAGCTATTTATGGTATTGTCATCAGAGTTACAGTTAGCTCAATCGTTGGACATCAAGAAGTGGTTCGAAATTCCGTTGCAACATGACATTTGCGGAGCCAATCTACCAGCTTTGCCTTTTTAATATTCTAATTCAAAATCTTGTAATCAGCAAAAGTTAAGGAGTCGTAAAATATTAGTCCACACTAAAAGAGGCGTGTCATGAAAAAGGTTGAAAAACACTGGTTTACAGGTAACTAAGCTATGATAGATATCGATGCCGTATTCTAGTACCCTGGAATCAGAAGCCTGGCATAAATTTCAGCAGAGAAATCGACTACCCCTTCAAACAGTATCGAAACTGCAAAATCACGATTTTTTTCATTAGGCCCAAGTTTGAAGGCTTTTTAAGACAGATCTATATTTTCTAAAACTATTGGCATCCTTGTCCAATGGCTTGCAATGATAAAGACAGATATATTTTTAGTTAGTTTAGATCTGTCTTAAAATGCCTTCAAACTTGGGCCCATAGTACTCATTATACGAATATTGATTCTTATCTTATAATATAATTATATAAATTACGTGTCACGTTGTTTGTCCGCTATATACTCTTAAACTACTTAACCGATTTCAATCAAATTTCACACCGGGTGCAGGTCGAACAACTTAGGAGATAGGATAGCTCACATCTCAATTTATAGTAAAAAAACATGAAAAATTAGAAAATTTAAAAATACGAGTATATACTATGCAAAAAAAGCGTGGGGTGCTTTTTAAGACATTATCAAAATGCTAATCACTATACTCATGTCTGTCAATATAAAATGTAATCTATTGACCCATGCACCCCACGCTTTTTTTAAAATAAAATTCATATATTTATTTATTTACACTATTATTAATTTATATTTATTGAAATTTTCAACCCTATTCTTAATTTAAATTTAAAAAAAATTATTTTCTATTTTTTTAGTTCGGTTTTCTATAAAAAGCGTGTTTTTTAGTTTTTTTTTATTATTTCTTAGATATAGGGGTTGCGAAGTTCAGATTCCTGCGAACCAAACTTCTAGTTTACTACTAGTTTTAATACCGTGAGTAAGTAGTTATAAGTGGTTTATACTTATAAGTAAAGTTAGTTATAAAACCTATAAAGTTATAAACATTATTTCCCAAGTCGGTATTCCAGCAAAGTTTACCTCGCACACAAGTCTGTTATCAATGCATCTGCTTGGATTTCCTGTGGCTTATCTCGAGATAACAGACCGAGGGAACTCCGTAATCTATAAATTTTAAATTTAAATTCACTATAAGTGGCAAGTGTGGTTGGATGGTCTTATTAAAGACGCTGGTTAATTCAATTCAATTCAAAATAATTTATTCAAATATGGGTACATCAATGCACACTTATGAATGTCAAATACAGTTTAATTTCAGTTAATTTTATCATTTATTTAAATGCTCTGACGAGTTAAAAAAAACTTTTTTTTTTTTTGTAATAACTTAATGGCTAAAACAGAGAAACGATGCTACCCACAGTAGTCACTACATAGTATAAAAAAACGCTTCCCACTGTCTGTCCCTATCCCTATGTATGCTTAGATCTTTAAAACTACGCAACGGATTTTGATGCGTTTTTTTATGTTAATAGAGTGATGCAAGAGGAAGGTTTATAATGGCATTTTTTACAGGAGAGCAATTGAAAGTCAAAACTTGACCTAAATTATTAAGTTAAAATGTGTGGTATTGAATTTTATTTAATTTAAAAACGAAAAATTTGTTATTAGAATTATTTAAGGTATTATAAGCTATCTACTCGTAAATGCCAAATTCAATCCATATCCGTTCAGCCGTTTTAGCGTGATTGAGCAATAAACACCCAAACATAAACTTTGACATTTACAATATTAGTAGGATGCAAATGATAATAATATTTGGCCTGTGTTTGACCGCAATTCTCGCCTAACAGTAACACCCAGCAATCGGCAGCGAAAACTACTTAAAACAAAATGTCTCCGTGTTCCCACACCCACAGTAAGGGGGCGTCCATAAAATACGTGAGATGTTTAAGGGGGGGAGGGGGTCGAGTCAAATCTCATCTAATCTTACGTTGGAGAGAGGGGGGGGGGTCTCGGCAAACATCACGCAATTTTTTTTCTGATTGAAATTAAAAAAAAATATACTATTTTGCAATTTTTTTTTACCATAACAATCCAACGCGTTTACGTAAGAAACCCACATTTTGAAAAATCTCACGTGAGATTGGGGGATGGGGGTTGAATAAAACCTCACGACATCTCACCAGGGGGGGAGGGAGGGACAGAAAATTAAAAAAAACACCTCACGTAATTTATGGACGCCCCCTAAGCCCTAGAATTACCAAGGTATACAACAGGGTTATAATGAAAAGGTATGCTAAGCCGAAAAAGTCTCACATTCATCACTGTGAACAACTTTTACCAAGGGGTCAAACCGGAAATCGTAAAAAAATCAACTGTTTCATCTTAATATATATAAATTACGTGTCACGTTGTTTGTCCGCTATAGACTCCTAAACTACTTAACCGATTTCAATCAAATTTGCACACCATGTGCAGTTCGATCTAACTTAGGACATGGGATAGCTCACATCTCAATTTATAGTAAAAAAAACATGAAAAATTAGAAAATTTAAAAAACTTAAACCAGCGCTTTGGACAATGTAAACTTTTTTAATGTAACTTTTGACATTTGACATAGAACTGACGCAATGGCTTTTTTTACCAATTCGTATTAAATAGTCATCGTTAAGACAGGACAACGTCTGTCGAGTCAGCTAGTATGGAAATAAAACTAAAACTATTTGACTGTGTAAACTGGGTAAACTGACAATTTCAACTAATTCAACTATTTCAATTTCAATTAGTTGTTCAATAAATATTTCTGAATCTGAATCTGAACATTTTTTTTGCGTATTCCGGGCTCCGGGTTGGTCCCATTGTAAAAGTTGTATATATATATTATATACATATTGATCAGTACTATGAACCTTTCTCGTCTTAGTATACCCTTTCCTCATAACCCTGTATAAGCTCTAATCTAGAAACCCATCCTATTCATAATGCTACCATTTATAAAACTAGAAACCTAGAATCCAGCGCCGCAATCTGACCTAACTAGGTTTCTACTGTATACCAGATAAAGACAGAGGCAAAGATGGAGCACTATGTTAGATTTGTTTGTATTTGTGTGTGAAGAACTTCCTCCTCCTTCTTTTTTCGCGTACGTACTTTCACGAGCACGAGCATATATACACTGTCACATTGTCAAAAATGTCTAACGTCTACCATTAAAGAAATGAGGGGTTCCCAACGAGTCACACCAAAACGAGTCATAGTGTGACTTAGTGTACGATAATGTGTTCTAAATTAGCTAACCATCAAACGGTGTCAACTTTCAACAAACTGTCCACTTATTTTTTTAATAGTAGAAGTTAGATTTTTCCAAAATGTAACAATGAATATAACTGTATAATATACTCTTGACTGTACACAATACGCACACGTCATATCAATACTCCACTAGCGGCTCTTTAGAGCTTGTGTACGCGCGAAAGTAGAGGAGTTCTTGGCTTCACTAAATCTAACGCAGTGCTCTATCTTTCTCTCTAGGTTTATCTGAGGATTTAACTGGGTTTCCACGGCTTATTAGGAAGCCACGGTATGTTATAATGAGGTATAACTTTAATACAGTACATTATTGCATTTATAGCGGACATAAATGGTTGACAACTATGTCGTTTTTGTCGAATTCTTTTATCAAATTAAAAGATATCGAAACGATAAGTTCGTTAAAACTTTGTCGCTTTATTTCATCATACGAGCGTCAATAGACGTTCAGTGAACAGTTCATGAAACTTTGTACATCACGCGGGTTCAATTGACGAAAGTTAAATAAACGATTTTTTGTATTTTTCAACAGAATACATTTTAACAAAAATTATTTTAAAGCTTTTATTTAACTTAAAATCTAACCTGATGTAACTATGTTTGTTCGGGTGGAATCTTGCAAGTCAATGGTTAACCACTTCCCAATGTCCAACTGAGCTGAGCTGGTCCTCCTATGACGATGAAAAAATTTATTTTCAAAAAAAATTACTTATTTCTTTTTAAGTCTAAAACGGTGACATTGATGGGTAATTGTTGTAAAATTTCCTCACATCATACTTTCTACACATTTTGGAAATACAGATTATTTGCCTTACTTATAAAGCCTGCTTAAACTTGATCACTGTTTAAAGTTCTCAGCCTTATTTTCGCACGTGACCTTCGAGCGCGAGTTCACGTCACCCCGTCGTTTTTGCGTCGGGGGTTAAAAAAAAATCAGCTGTCCCATACATTTCTATACAGGGAAAGTCCCAGATATCACCTAGTTACTAGGTCCTACAAGTTCAACCCTGGAGCCGGGGTCTTAGAATGCGGCTTCGGTATCCCCTGCCTGTCGTAAGAGCCGACTAAAAGGGGCCTTTGGGCTCGTGGGTGGTCAGATTTGGGGATCTGGCTACCTTCTCGAACGAGCCCAGGGAAGACAACGGCGCGGTGTGGCTCGTGTCGTTGTAGGGGCCGGAAAAGGACCAACGTCCTGCGAATGGTGCCTCAGGCAACTTGATAATTAAGGGGGCACTAGTATGAGTTCGTCAGAGACCCTGGTGCCCCCTGTCAAGCACAGAGGCTGGCCACCGAGGGGGTTTTAGTGAGCAACCTCACATAACCCGGTTGCTCCCCAAAGCAGCCGGGTATCTTTCTAAGATTTCCCCCCCGTCAACAAAAAAAAAAAAAAAAAAAGGTCCTACAAGTTTTTATACTCATTATTATGAACAACTTTTACTATGAGAGCAACCCGGAATTCGCGAAAAAAAAATTAAGCTGTCCCATAGAAAAAATGTCAATGACACTTGACAAGATGTATGGAACTGCTGATTTTTTTTCGCGAATTTCGGGTTGGCCCCATAGTAAAAGAAGTTCATAATTATGAGTACCATGAGCCCTTTTCGGCTTAGCATACCCGGTCTGCATAAGCCCGTATATTTACTACATTTTAACAGTTACTAGTACGAGTATAACAGAAGTCTCTAGCGAACCAAACGTTCCCGAACCTTCGAACTACCCTCATAAATATAGAAGAGCTGCGTAGACCCAGATTTTAGTTATTTTAGTTCTAGAAGTAAGGACCCTATTCTTGGGCGCTCGAGATTATCTCGGTCCCTCTCACTCTCATGACAATTCTGATGAGAGCACAGTGACGGAGATAATATCTCGCTTGCCAGAATAGGGGACTAAGATTTGTTTGATTTCGAACATGTGTTACGTCAACGGAACAAGGTGCGTAAAGGAGAGTACTCAAAGCGTAGCACTTTAGCACGGGCGGAGGACAAATTATCTTTCCCCCGTTTTTTATCCCGCAAGAAAGTAACAGTTTGTATCCCGCGTGAAAGTCACAGACATATCCTATCTTATAGATAGTCGTATTAGTTGTCTATCTTCTATTTTTCGAGAACCGTCAATTTTTCCGGGATAAAAGTAGCTTATGTGTTAATCCAGGTCTTAAGCTATCTCCTTTACAAATCTCACTCAATTCCGTTAAGCCGTTTCAGCACACAGAAGTAACAACCATACGCAACCTCTTCATCTTCGTACATGTGTAATTAATGTGATTAGCGTCTTGATCCCGCCTAGCACTTACCGTGGACAAATGGTCTTTCCACCGTTTTTGTCCCACTAAAGTGTTATATAAGTGTTATTTTTATATGTTTTAGTATATTTTCGCAAGTATAGGTAGTTTTAGTATTTGAATGTATTTCTAAGTATTTATTATTATTTATGTAGGTTTATATGATGATGTTTTTCATCTATATTGCACACCCCGTTTTTAATATTTTTTATCTATCCTCTCCATCCTAAGGCTGCCTGGAAGAGATCGCTCTTAGCGATAAGGCCGCCAGTTGTCGCACTAGTTTTTAGGTGTTATAATCCTTCTGTTTGTAATTTATGGTGTGAAAAATAAAGAGTTTATCTATCTATCTATCTAAAGTGGCGAACATATCCATATTCTACATTCGCCACATTTATGCGTGGATATTCTAGGTTTGTCATTTCTACGCGTTTATAAAAACGGTGGAAAAACAATCCACGGCCCATGCTAAGCGGGCTGATTGTTTCAGTGTGTACCAAGCTTTATACTCTTGATACACTCGAATGCTTCAGTGAGAACTCTCCTTAATTATACTCTTGTTCTACTAATAAAAGTTAGGTTGTAACATAAGTTAGGAAATAAAGGTTTTACTGGTTTTACGAATGTAATGATTCTATGATAGTAGCTGTTCCGTGTAAGTAGGTAGTCTAGATTTATGGAGTTACTGGATAGAAAGAGAGAGAAAATATGTTTATTGGATACGAACTAAGTAACAGATAAGATATTATAACTAGATACGTGCAGCGGTTTTACTTGCGATATTTTGGTGTAACCGATTTTGAAGTGAAATCAATTTATTTATTGTTTGGAATGGAAAGTTGTGTGACGTCATGATGTTTTTTATCCATCACATTCTTTTGTCGTTTGATTTTTTGAAGAGACAGAGTCAGGGACATATTATAATACTAGCTGTACTCCGCGGTTTCATCCGCAATCCTACAAGATTTAGTTAATTTTACGACATTTATAAACAGTAGCCTATATCTTAAAACAGGATATTAGCTACCCCTATATCAAATTTCATCCAAATACGTTCAGCCGTTTTTTGCTTGATTAAGTAACAAACATCCAAACATCTAAACATACAAACTTTAACATTTATAATATTAGTAAGATTCGTAGAGTCTTGAAAGGTCGGCAGCGTATCCGTGACGCCTCCGATTTTACAGGTATATATATATTGTATTGTTTTATTTTTTTTTTACTCCGTTTTTTTTTTTTCAATAGGCGACGGTAATCGCTTTCCATCAGACAGCCCTGATGTATTTAAGCCACAAAAACAATTGACAAAAAAGAACATAATTTTTACAAAACAAAAAACAAAAACCGACTTCAAAAGACCGACTATTGAGTTATTCATCTATTTGTCGCGCACGTACTTAATGCAAATTTAAGACTTATATGGTTTTCTCATGGATACCATTATCAGAACTGGACTAAATTGAAATGGGACCAAATGGGAAGCGTCAGCTTTCTGATAAAAAAAGAATCATCAAAATCGATTCACCCAGTCAAAAGTTATGAGGTAACAAACATAAAAAAAAAAAACATACAGACGAATTGATAACCTCCTCCTTTTTTGAAGTCGGTTAAAAAGTAAGATTTTCTATCTCTCCGCTCCTCGACAAAAAACCCCCCTTTCCCCCCCAAACCCCGTCATCATGCCCAATCCAACCAGTTAAACGCAAGATAAAAAAATATTATTTAATCCATTCCAAGCCAAGGTTTCATCCCTTCTTATATCGGACATCACACATCGTAGGGATGAAAAATGGCCTTAGAGGGTCCGCGAAGAGATTAGGAAAGATCAGATACTCAACTCGATCGGAAGTTTAGTGGAACAGTGGCAGTGGCAGAAGGGCCTAGTTTCACAGATTGTTGATGATTGGAGTTGATTGTTTGTCTTTTTTGTGTTGTTTTGTTAGTTGGTTTGTTTGTTTATGTATTCTGTGTTTTTGTGGCCAAAAAATAAGTATTCTGTAAATTGTTTAAAGGGGCAGACCTTGCCGCGCCACTATCTCGTTTGCACATTTTTGAAGTTATTATACTAATATTATAAAGAGGAAAGATTTGTATTTTTGTATGTTTGTGTGGAATAAACTCAAAAACGACTGGACCGATTTCAAAAATTCTTTCACCATTCGAATGCTACATTATCCCAAAGTAACATAGGCTTTTTTTTTATCCACAGCGAAGCGTGGCAGGGAACAGCTAGTCAATAATAAAGTTATGATTATTTAGTGATTTTATGACCAGTTAATTTGATAAGAATAATATTCAAAAGCTTCAGCAAAAATATCATTTCGGTCTAACCAAGTTTTAATACATAAAAATGGTCTTTGTGTGTTGAAAACCAATTTTCAATTTAAAAAAACCGCATCCATATCGACCCGTTCAAGAGCTGAGGTGCCACAAACAGACACACAGGAAGCTCACATAGCGATCAAACTCATAACCTCTTTTTGCGTCGAGGGTTAAAAAACGGGTTGAAGTCTGTTTTGAAGTTATCCCTCTGTTTCATCAGAGAGCCCATGTTTTTACAGGACACAAGGTCTTGTCGACACCTTTTGTTTCAGGGGTGACTTTTAGGGGGCGCATCGGTTGATTTGTGGTCTCTGAGACCTTTTTTCTTCGTTATTAGAATAAATTGTTGTTCAAGTGTGCGGGGTGAAATGGGGCTGCATTTTTTGATACGAAAAAGGGGGTTGAAAGACGAAAGAGCCTCTACACCTACAGGATGATAGGGGTTTACGTTTAATGAATGTGTATGAAGCCACTACTGAGAAGTTGTTATGTTTGACTCTACAGTAATAAAAGATAGACATCATGCAAGATGGCGGTCAAACGCAAGCTTATTTCATCTCACTAATATTATAAAAATGTAAGTTAATGACTATGTTTGTTACTCCTTCACGCTTAAACGGCTGGAAAGATTTAGAGGAAATTTGGAATGAAGGTCTGTCGTGGTCTGGATTAACACATAGGCTACTTTATAACCAGGAACTAGGGCTCAACTAGTCAATTGAATAAAAAAACAAAATTTTGGTATTTTGTAAAAAGGTTGAATACGCCAATCAAAAATGCTCAAGGATTCTTTGGAACTTATGTACGAATTTTCGCACCAAGTGGCTTTTCTGTGAGAGAAAACATCGTGAGTTCGTGATGCAACTAGCATACGTTCGGAGAAGAAATTCAATAGCGTCTGTGAATTCGCCAACCCGCATTTGGCCAGCGTGGTGGAATACGGCCTTATCATCTTTCAAGGGTAGACCTGCTATCCCAGCAGTGGGAGGATTAAAAGTTATTGAGTAAGCATAAAAACAAACTAACGACCTACCCGGGTATGAGATACAGTCTATGTTACTCGCTAATTATGTAGCTTTATATTGGTGAAAGATTTTTTAAAATCGGTCCAATAGTTTTTGACGTTACAATCATCCGAAAATACAAATTTTTCCTCTTTATATATATATTTTTTTTTTTATGTGATTGAGTGACGAAACGAGCAAATCGCTCGCCTGATGTTAAACGTCACGTTTGCCCATAACAGGTCTGCGCCACCCAGAATTTTGAACCTCACAGAATTCAAGACCCTGCGCGGCACAGCACTGCGCTCGTCACCCTGAGATATAAGTTGTTTAATCTCCCATTTGCCCTGTAATTTCACTGGAAACAATGCCCTTCCAACCGGAACACAGTAATGTTTGCACATTACTGCTTGGCGGTGGAATAACTGGCAAAGGTGTGGTACTTCCCCAGGCGGGCTCTGCAAAAGAGCCCTACCACTACAAAAATATTAGTGTAGATAGATAGTGTAGATTGAATAGAACTTTAGCTTAAAGCTACTTTTAACGCACTTTTATAACAATAATAAGCTAGGGTATGCTGAGCCGAAAAGAGCTCATAAAGAGCTCATAGTACTTATCATTATGTAGAACTTTTACTATGGGACCAACAATTTTTTTCACGAATCCTGGGCTGGCCTCAAAGTAAAAGTTGTTCATAATGATGAGCCCTTTTTCGGCTTAGCATACCCTTTATGAATAACGCTGTAGAAGCCATGTTAGAGCACAGCATTTATACTTAATTATAACACTTTGTACCTACCTAATTATTATGCCCGGAATACTAGCATAGAAATACGAGTAAAGCTACAAACAAAACCAGAGTTACTAGCTTGAGAACTAGTCTCATGTATCCCAGGCTTTCGGATCATCGACACAATGGAAAAGAAATACAGACCAAATAATAAAAAAAAATATTATTTAAAAAATAAGCTTTTATTGCATTGTCATCAGAGTTACACACGTACACCAAATTTCAGCTCAATCGGACATCGGGAAGTGGTTCAAAATTCAGTTGCGAGATTTGACCAAAAAAAAATGGCAAGCTAAATACGAGTAAATGCCTGTAAAAATCGACTTAGAAACCATTATCACTAAATAATGCTTACTTATTTATTTTCGAGAATAAACAACCTAAGTGTGAGATAGTTTTCAATGAATAGACAAACTAAAGTGGTGATTTTTTTTAATCTTTTGCTTTTACCATAATTTTACTTTGTAAATATCTATGCGCGAATATAGAGGTAGGTACATTAAAAACTGACAAAAAAACAAAACCCAAAAAAATTGTGATAAAATAAAAATTTTAAGCTTAATTTATCTCAGAATACAGGGACGCGTCTACGGAAACGCGAACTATAAATAATCTATTGTTTTAACCCACGACGCAAAAGCGGTGTTATTTACACTTCTACACTAATATTACAAAGAGAAAAGATTTGTTTTTGTATTTTTCGATGTTTGTAACGAATAAACACAAAACTACTGGACCGATTTTAATAATACTTTCACCAATATAAAGCTCAATATCAAGCATCATCATCGAGTAACATAGACTATTTCATACCCGTGCGAAGCCGGGGCAGGTCGCTAGTAATATAAGTTTTAGTTTAGGGTGTCGGTGTGTCTGTGTCATCGTAGCTCCCAAACGGCTGAACCAATTTTGTTGTCTTTGTTAGAAAGTGTTCTTAAAATCGGTTTTGCCGTTTGAAAATCATAAGCTCCTTCATAAGCTATCATTATAAGCTCTCTTAGCGATAAGGCCGCCTGCTATTGCACTAGTTGTAAGTGTTATAATCCTTTTGTTTGTAATTTCTGGTGTGAACCATAAAGAGTTTATCCATCTATCTCTCTCTTTCATAGCCGGGTATTTAACAAATTTTAAGTCACTTGTTTTATATTTACAACTAGCTTTCGGTTTAGGTTTCACCCTCTGTTTTTTTTTTACTTTTAAACCTTCCCTGTTAATACAAATACAACAAAACAAAAAAAAAAATTTTTCGGTCCAGCCGTTCTCAAGTTTTAGCCAGACAAACGAACAGCGATTCATTTTTATATTATACTAGCTGTACTGTACCCCGACGGTTTCACCCGATGTTTTTTCTTTCTTTTAAACCTTCCCTGAGCTTCCACAAATATTTCAAGATCAAAATTAGCGAAATCGGTCCAGCCGTTCTCGAGTTTTAGCCAGACAAACGAACAGCGATTCATTTTCATATATATAAGAAGAAGAAAGATAATCGGCTGTTAGAAATAGAAATTGAAGCTCATATTTGATCGTAGTATGGTATTGAAATAATATTTAATTGCTCGCATTTCATAAAGATTGAATACGCGGTTTTTATACAATCGTTGTATTATACAGACAGTCGGCGTTCGAAGTGCTAATTTGTTCAGACTGAGACCTCGTTCCGCTCGGTCAAATTACTTAAATAAAAAGAAAAATAAGAGGAGAATTGTAAAACCTATCTAGGTATCCTTAGCCAAGTAGAAAGGCAGATTAGATTATACACATCGACCCTTAGGGTCGGTCGGTACATATCTGACGGAAAATGCGTCTCGTATTATCGGTCGCGTAACGCCAGAACAGAGAAATGTATAATAAAACATCCAACCTTCCACACTCGACGCACTAGTCGGTTGAGTGTGAAAGGTTGGATGTTTTATTATACATTTCTCTGTTCTGGCGTTACGCGTTACGTGTGAATCGACCCTAAGGCAAAGTAGAGGCGATCACCTGTCGGTGATCCCGTCTTAGACAGGTGAAGAAACTGCCCTACCGCCCGTGTACGTAGGTACTTCAAGCACATATTGACGCATAAAAACTACCCGAATCAATCGTCAATTCTTACGTCAGTTGCTCAGAGAACGTGGACAAGAAAAATGATTAATAGTTAAAAAAAAACTAAAAAACACGATTTGTTTAGTGTATTGTCATCGGTCCTCGATATATCTACAAAGTTTGAAAGAAATCTGACCGTTTAAAGTGGGTCAAAAACGCGCTCAAAGGAGTCGGTTACAAACATACATACAAACATACAGGTGAAGCTAATAAAAGCGTGTAAATAAGTAGAATAAGGATAATTTTTACGCGTCAATATATTTTTTTTTATTGACGAGACTGCTCGTCTCGCCTGATGTTAAACGTCACGTTTGCTCATAGACAGGTCTGCGTCACTCAAAATTTTAAAACCTTAGTAATTTTTTTTTACTTCACCTGTATCTTAAGACTCTATCTGCCTTTCTACTTGATCTGAGTAGCCAAGATTGAGGTCTTAAGTTTTCACTCACTTCATTCTTAGAATAATAAAATTTCGAAGAAAATATCGGATTTCATTCTTCTTTTTAACCGACGAATAAATGGAGGAGGTTCTCAAATCAACGCGTATATATAACTTTTTATGTGTGATCACATTGTGATAATAACTTTTTACAGAGTAGTCTGATTTTGATCATTCTTTTTATTTTAATTCATCCTTCGTCTAGAAGAGACCGTTTTTGGCGATAAGCCGCATTTCTTTGCTACTCTATTATTCTGTCTTTGTAAGTACTTTTCTTTATGTGATTTCTTTTTCGTGTGAATATCGTTGGAAAATGTGTCAATAAAGTGTTATTTTATTGTTACTTAACCTTCTTTTGGTCAGTCGGTTAAAAACGAAATTATCGAGCAGTTTTTTAATTTACTTAAATGCATGAAAATTGTAAGTGCTAACGAATCGGGCGATTTAGAACGCGGCGGGGAAAGCAAGCTTTTTACCAAACAAACCTATCTTTTTATTCATAATCGCTCTATAAAGTAATGTAAAAGATAAAAAAATAATCTATGTTAATTTTTATGTTGACGAAAAAGTACTAAGTGTAAAAAAAACCAAGACTATTTTTTGTAGAGCAATTTGCTGACAGAGAATCGACGACTAAAACGGGACGTTTTAGTCGTCGATTCTCGGTTTCTAGTTTCTCTACCTTTCTTACTCTATAAGTGATACCTCAAACATGATAATTATGAAAAGAAAACGAACCTGTTTAAAGAAGATAACTCAGTCCTTCCCAGAACCTGAGTACAATCCACTAAACACAAACACTAAAAACCAAACACTATTCAACACAACACCACAATCCTAATTCAAACGTTTTAACAATTCAACACAGAGATAATGTTACCTCACTGAAATCCGAATTCTATTCGTCAATCACTGCTCAATACGATTTACGAAGGAGCCGGTATTCCCGCCACAAACACGTGCGTCCCGAGCGAACGACGGCGCGAGACTGGCGCGACGCGAGGCGAGGCGAGAAGTGGGAAGAAAAGGGACGGGACGCAACGGTCGCTCCGCTCGTCAACTAGAGCAGCCCGTCATTATCGATATTTTAAATTCGATTTTTTTTCATTATCGAATTTCGATTTGCGTTTAATTCCCTTTGCTTTATGATCGTCCTTTTTTTTAAAGATTTGTTTTTCAAATAAAAGAGATGAAGATTGTTTATGGTTAAAGATGGTGTCATGTCAATCCTAATTTCCGGTTTGCCCAAGTCAATTAAAGGAGTAAGACGCGGCGAGAATTATATTTTTGTAATTAAACGCCGGATTCTCGGTATTTTTTCCCGCGGCGGCGCCTTGAAATCGTAAAGTTTGTAACGTCTGCTTTTTTTCGAATTGCGTTTGGTTATTTTTATTGTTAGTCAGTTATAGCGTAATTAAAGTCGAGATTTGTGAGTAAACGTGTGTCATTATAAATGAAGTCGAAACGAGACGGTGAGTGAAGCCAGGCGCGTGTTTCTAGTTATTTTGAACCAAACACAGATGTTCGGCTGGAGTTGATAAAAAGAACATTACATCCGATAGTAAAATGCGGGCAACAAAAATATGACGGAGTTAATGAATTACTGTATTAAATGCAGTGCTGGAACACATTTTTGAGATGAAATGAGAATGTGAGTGTATTTTCGAACAATAAAAACGATCGATCAATTGATAATCGATTTCTCGATTATAATTTTTTTTATCAATACCTACTAATATAATAATAGATACAATGTTTTTACTACAGATAATATCTTTTTTTTTTTTATTTAGTAATGGGCTTGCATTTGACCAAAAGAAAATCGCAGTTTGAAAGACCGACTATTGAGTTATTCATCTATTTGTCGCGCACGTACTTAATGCAAATTTAAGACTTATATGGTTTTCTCATGGATACCATTATCAGAACTGGACTAAATTGGAATGGGACCCAATGGGAAGCGTCAGCTTTCTAATAAAAAAAGAATCATCAAAATCGATTCACCCAGTCAAAAGTTATGAGGTAACAAACATTAAAAAAAAAAAAAAAAAAAAAACATACAGACGAATTGATAACCTCCTCCTTTTTTGAAGTCGGTTAAAAATTGGATTCACTGCGAATTAGATTCTGCGTATTGGACGTTTAGCGACCGTATTTATACATACTGGCTCTACCCGAGTGGGTGTTTCCCGATAGATATAATCTGGGTTTCTTCAAGGCGCGCGTGCTCCATCGTAGACCGCATCATTGCTTACCATCAGGCAAGCTGGCGGTTAAACGCAAGCTTATCATTGAATTAAAAACAATGGAGATAATTTAAATAAAACCCTCACCATTGGAAGATATTTAAACAAAAACAGCCCAATTTAAATCAAACGAAAACCCTCAACCGCTTTGAAACACCTGCATATTATATTCCCCGCAGTGTTTTAATGCGTTTTGTTATTGCAATCGACGATACAACTAATTAAACATTCACACTTCTGTCAACCAGCCGAAAATATAATGAAAATACCTTAATAATGAACTTTACGTGATTAAAATAATTTTACGATTGTCGTAAAATTAAGCGATGTTTACAACGGTACGTTGAATTTGAATTATCTTTGATTTCAGCTTTGAGATGGCGCTTCGCTTCTTTGTTGATTTTAAGATTGGTGTTTATTCGATCGTAAAAGTAAAAGGTAACTTCGTGTTATTCGACGGAAAGTATCATATTTACTGCCTATTTAATAATGCTAGTAATATTCTGTAGCCCAGTAATATCTATAAAATTGGAATGGATGTATCGCTTCGTAAAATTTGACAATGGACTTGGAAACTTGGGATCTAGTACGAGTAACTTAGATAAATATGATATGTACATTGAATGAAATACAATACTGGTATTTATATATTCCGAGAAAGTGTCTTTGGATAAAAAAAAAATAAAGATAAATTTAAGGTTTACAGCTACTGTAATAGTCTCACAAAAGCATGATTTAAAATTTCAAGAAGCTTGACAACTGTAGTGGTAGGGCTCTTTTGCAGAGCCCGCCTGGGGAATTACCACCTTTGCCAGTTATTCCACCGCCAAGCAGTAATGTGCAAACGTTACTGTGTTCCGGTTGGAAAGGCATTGTTTCCAGTGAAATTTCAGGGCAAATAAGAGATAAACATTTTAAATCTCAGAGTGACGCGTGCAGTGCTGTACTGCGCAGGGTCTTGAATTTTAATACCCCATTTACACTCGCGTACGAGTCGCGAGGCGAACGACGAAGCGCGGGGCGAGGTGCGAGTGTGAACAGACGCTCGTGGCTCGCCGCGTCATTCGCCTCGTCATTCGCGGCGCTCGCGTCCGGAGCGGTTTTTGGGGCACGAGTCAAAGGACCTCGCGTCGCACGCGAGTGGATGTTTACATTCGCCCTCCCGCTTCATTCTGGCTTCTACATCGTGCCGCGCAGGTTGTGTTTAGTTCTAACAAATACGCAAAAATTTAACACTTTGACAGCCGAAGGTTTTAAAACGCGCCTTCCCTGGTTCGCCGGCGATTTTCGCCGATATTGCAACATGTATAAAATGAGAACTATCAATGATGGATCTATAATTCTTTTTTTATTTACACTATTGATTTGTTTATTTTTAGGATAAAAATAAAAAACATATGTAAATTGTTTTTTTTTTATTTAAAAATGTAATACAAAAAAGGGGGTTTATAAAAAAAATAAAAAGTCGAACATGAGCTCTCGAGATAGCGGTGCGGTAGCACTGGCGGAGCGCGCCACTCGATCGCTTGTTCCACTCACACCTAGCGCCCCGTCTGGGTAAATCATACATGTGTTGATGTGTGCGTAACTAAAGCATCATACTGCTATACCAATACACGCTAAACACGCACCACGGACGTCGTTTTCAATAAACCCTAGGAAAGTCAATGCCGTACTGAGTGATCAGCGTCCTGAGGCAATCAACCTGACACGTACTCAGTACGTGACCGGCAAAAAGAACGAATAATTTGGGACCCTAAACATAAATGCCACAAGAATTAATAATATTTAAATTCATTTTTAATTAATTATTATTATTTAATATTTAAATTAGTGACGTAGCAGTATAAGCCCAGTGTGCACAAACTTGTTGCTGCTAAGACTTCGACGTCCTCCATTGTTGCTAGCTCAAAGACGACTGAACTCGGCACGCGAGTGTAAACAGGCAACTCATTTACCATCGATCAACACGAGCCTCGCACGAATGACGCGGCGAGCCACGAGGCGCGGGACGAAGCGCGAGTGTAAATGGGGTATAAGAGCTCAAAATTCTGGGTGGGGCTGATCTGCTATGGGCAAACGTGACGTTTAGCATGAGGTTAGCGATTTGCTCGTCATGTCACTCAATAGCAATTAAAAAAACCTCAAATAATCATCTGATAATACAAATACAAAATAGACCTACACTTAGTTAAAATAACACAACATTTCAAAGCAACAAAAACCAACAGATACAAACATCAAAAAAAAACAAACAACAAAAAAACGAAACTAGCAAAATGCCAGCGAACGAATCAAATTGAATAAGAATAAAAACAATAAAAGACGTAGTCTCAGAAAAGAAAAACCGACTTCTCACAATGCCAATGAAGGCAAAAGTAGCAGAATGCGTCGAAATAAATCATCTAGAAACAAAATGAGTTTGATTTTTTCTGAAGAAATATCTTAGAAACGTAATATAGTAACAGGTGCTTTCTACACGTCATGTCAGGAATATTGAACTGATGGAGAGTTATTAGCTAAAATGATCATCAATCTGGGTGAAATCTAGTCCAGTCTAGACAATTATTGAAGAGCCGAAAGTTAATTTCTCAAAAAGTTTATCGTATTTACTGGTTTGAGTCAAAATAATTTCACTAGTGAGTATTTTTTAACTCAGACGAATAAAGAAGGGTGTTAAGTTTGTGTGTCTGTCCGTAGCTCTTGGATGCGATATTTTTTATTTCAATGCGGATTTTCTAGCAGTGGTTTTTAGACATGTTTAGTAAAAATGAGTTCAGTCGATTCAACGTTAAGGGTATTATAAAATTTACTGGTATTTTTTGCTCATATAAAATTTTGTAATTTTAGTTCTAATAACAGTTTAGGTGGTACTATTCCTGAATAAAAAAACTGGTAAGTCACCTATGTTACTTCTTGTTCTTAAGATGCTTCACCGACTACTGAAGATTGACTGGGGTGGCTGGCTGGTATTACTGCCTTTCTGTCACTTATCAACTAGTATATATTTTATGTTAGTTCTAGAACTATTCGGTATAAATTCTCACTAACCGCAATCATCCGTTCGTATTATTGACGAATACGTCAAAGAGATTCGTCAAAAATTATATTTATATTTTAATTTATTTTAAACCTGTTTATTTCAATTTTCCTTCTCCTATGTAATACTCGCATTTTGTACCTATACTTTAGTACTTGTATATTTCAATTAAATATAGATACGTATAATTTTGAAGTATTAATTCCAATTTTAAAATGAAATTTCTTGTTTAACAATCTCATTCATACTAGTCTATTCCATAATTTCAATTTGTTAAATTCACGGAATCAGCTCATTATTTGAAGTAATGCTTTCTGTACGATTGATAGATTTTCAATAAAAATCAGTGCAGAGCTAATCTACCAAGGTTTTCAGTTTGGCTTCAATCAAACATACCTTTATATTTTTTATTTCTCTAGTTACTACTCGTGATATTGAATACTTGCTTTGCTTTTGCTTGTTTGCTTGATTGCTATTGATTTTTGATTTCTGGTTACTACCGGACAAGCCATTTACCGCTACTCGCGTATCTGCTTAAAAATTGTTCCCAACGAGTTACTCGTGCAACAGTGTTACTTGTTGGTAAAAATCTCAAAGAGTAAACTGTGACTCGTTGGGAACTCACCCTGTTATCGCAAAGAAAGTTTTTGTTGTACAGTGAGAGGGTTTATGTATAATTATGTTGTGCCGCTAAATAATAATAAAAAATAAAAAATTATCCATGTGGAGCTGTAAGTGTGAAACGTTATTGCTTACCATCAGACGAGATGGCAGCAAAACGCAACACTGTCATAGAATAAAAAAAGGGCTAACATCTTTTCTCGAAATCTCAAATTAGCCTTTTCTCATATAACTCACAAGTCTCCATCAAACTCTCGAAAACTAAAACATCATATATGAGCTTTCAAACCGCTCTGTGAGACTTCAAAGTTCCCAAGAACTGAAAGCTAAGTTTCAACCAGTCACATTTGAATTTTCATTCCCCAACATCACGAGGCCTCTTAAATATTTATTCTCATGAATGATCTAAGAACGATATCGTATAATTGATTTTCATTATTCAGGATTTCATCGGAAACCTTGGAGAAGATAGATTTGTATAGGATCCTTGAGCAAACTTACAAGTTACGGGCCATTCATATATTATTACGTCACACGTGAAGAAGGAGGGGATCGGAGTGTGACATTGTGTGACAAGGGGTCTTGAGTTTTGTGACGTCACATTTCAATATTTAAATTGTATGTATTTATTTTTGGAGTCACAATATCATATTTGGAGTTACAACATCATACAATAAATCATGAACCAAAATTAATTGGTTTAATATTCATTTTTATTGTTTATTTATTTCTGAATAAATATTCAGTATTCAAATCTTCTTTATTTAATTTAAACTAATAAAATTAATTATGTAATTAAATTAATTAATTTTAGATTAATTGGTGGCCGAGGCAAGGCAAGCGGAGCGTTGGTCGTCCGGCGACGAGGTGGGTCGACGACATAGTCAGAGTCGCGGGTCGAACCTGGACCCGATTAGCAGTTGACCGAGGCAGATGGCATAACGGGAGAGAGGCCTAGACCCAGCAGTGGGACAGAGAGGGCTGTGGATGATGATGAAAAAACTATTTATTTAGTGTAACTTCACAACGTTGTGGTGGGGGGAGTCTCACGAATGTGACCAGCTGTGATAAGGACGTGAGAGAAGGGGGGAGAGGGAGTCATTAAAATCTTGAGATTCGTGTGACGTAATTAATGGATGGCCCCTTATGTTACTAAGTAATTTCGGAACTTTATGTTAGTTGTTCTATTGTATATTATCATTGATATAATTGTTTAGTAGCTGGGTTGACCTTTTCTTTTTATTTCTCGTGCCTTTGTTCTTTGCTTTATCAGGTCAAATATCGCGAGTGTAGTGATTGGTTGGTATAGATATTTAGAATTGGTTTAATTGTTTTTTATCAAAACAACAAAAAAATGGAAAACACAAAAAATATAATAGTACTAAAAATTCATTCTTAGTAAAAAAATACAATAAAAATATTTTTTTTAAATAAATATTACAATAATTATTATTATAACAAAGAATGCGATAATAATTATGACATGTAGAATCGATCAATTAATTTTTTCGATGGTCAACGTCAAATTTGTGTATCGATAAAATATAGTATAACACTGCAAGAAGTTTGAAATTTTTCGAATGACTAAAAATTATCGAATAAAATTATTCGAACAAAAATACCGTAAAATACTTACCGTCTTATAGACTATTTCTAAACTTTTTCAATATTTGTATAGATACAACATATATATAATTATGTTACCGGCCATTATACGCGATAGGATTAACTAGTATAGCCTGGTCCAAAGTACTTTGTACTAAGCCCGATAGGATAGGATAGGACAAACTAGTTTAACCTAGGCTAAACTAAAAATAGGCTAAAATCGGGTTTGGCCGGTAACATATATACGTATTTAATAGATAGTTTTGATTACAAACATTACAACTAAGTAGTTTTCCGCCAAGACTTGTAAGCATAAGTAATCCAAACAAAGAAAGAAATTGTATCGCATCCAGACAAATGTCAAATGGCTCAACCCTATTCTAGCGGGACTGATGTAGAAAAAGTACGGGAGTCACGGGCGTGTTATATTACTACAAGTTTCCGATTTATTGATAAGTTGGATTGGCAGCATGTGCCCATCTCTATTATTTTGATGGTTGTTTTTTTTAAGTGCATTGTTTTTTTTCTACCGATACAAGAATTTAGTACAATAATATTTTTAATCAAGTAGCATGGCTTGAAAGATTAGCCTCTTCAGGGCACTACCATTTCCAGTCCGCTTTTACAACATCATCCGAGGATACCGGCGACTGGGACCGCAATAAAGTGAAACCGTGTTTCCAGTTGCCGAGTTCTTTTAATTTTAATATTCGACCAGAGAGGCGATGCTTGTCTAGCCAGCGCGTGGTGTACTCGCTGTTGTGCCAGTGTACTTTAGGTAGTGCTATGATATTGTATCGTAACTTAACCCACCAACAGCTCGCAGTCTATCGCGCATTTTTCTCCGCTCCTTCAACCGGGCTGGTGTCCGGGTAAACAACAGTAATCCGGATGATCCCGGCTGGCTATTGGTTATGTGGCGACGCGGAGACGGACGGTAAACCCGGGAGAACTGCTGTCTATATTTCGTTGAGCTATTTCTTGATCCATATTTTTAGAGCTCCGTCCCAAAATTGTAAAAAGAAACCATTATGGTGAGACTTTGTTGTCTGTCCGTCCGATTTCTTTATTCCAACTTTTAGGGTTCCGTACCAAAATTGTTAAAGAAACCATTATGGTGAGATTTCATTGTCTGACCGTTGCTCAGTACGTCCGATTTCTTTGTCGTTATTTTAAGATTTCGTAGCAAACTGGTAAAAAAACCATTACGGTAAGATTTCGTTGTCTATCCATTTGTCATTACGTCTGATTTCTTTGTCCTTATTAAAAATAATGCCAAACAATTTCTTTACAATACATGAATATGAAAAAAAAGCCGTGGTAGCTCAATGGGAGAACAGCCGCTTCGCATTCTTGAGGTGGCGGGTTCAAACCCCGACTCGTACCAATGAGTTCTTTGGAACTTATGTACGAATTTACATACCACTGGCTTTTCGGTGAAGGAAAACATCGTGAGGAAACCTGCATATGTCCGGAGAAGAAATTCAATGGCGTATGTGAATCCACCAACCCGCACTTGGCCAGCGTGGTGGAATACGGCCTAATCACCCTTCGAGGGTAGACCTGTATCCCAGCAGTGGGAGGATTAAAGGTTGCATATGATGATGATGACATGAATATGAAACTTTTGACGAAAGCCACGTGTAATTCTAATTACCTATACAACAAAACACTAGTACAGTAACCTTCGCCGTGTTAATTTATTCAAAGATCCTAGGCCAGCTACCAAACATCGCCCATAACCATATTTTGACGCTGAGCGATCTGAATTGCACTTAACTGTATCGTATCAAGAGTTATATTCCTTTAATTGATTTTGCGGAGTGAATCTTCTGTACCTTATCTAGTATTCTGTGATATATCCAACCTATTTCCGTATACTCACCGACCCGTAACGGTGAAACATTGGAAGACCTTGTCCGAACTGCCCTGTTCTGGCGTATTTTTCATACTATTGAGTGACGAAACGAACAAATCGCTCGCCTGATGTTAAACGTCCCATTTGTCCATAACAGAACCAGAATGTTTAATTCTTAGAATTCAAGACTCTCAGACACTGCGCTCGTCACCCTGAGATATAAGATGTTCAATCTCCTATTTGCCCTGTTTCACTGGAAACAATGTGCTTCCAACCGGAATACAGTAATGTGATATCTCGGTCCCTGTCGCTCTTATTAGAAAGGTCATGACACTGAGTGTGACCGAGATATCGAGCGGCTCAGAATAGTTCCTGGACAGTAGGTATGGGCTAGAGCTGTAGGTGGTCACAATGCAGTTTGACGCCCCGTTGCCTCCGAGTGCTACGCTCTATTACTATTAGATGGACGTATTAGCAGTATGGGCTATTCAAATTACACTCGCTTTCCCGAACTCTTTCCACCGTTTTTTCTACGCATAGATGTGACAAGGCTAGGACATAGATAGTTTGTTCCCTTCTTACGTGATAAAGACGGAGGAATGACTATTTCTCACCTCCGCGCGCCTTGTGCTTTCTTCTTGTGTGATAGATAGATAGATAGATAGATAAACTCTTTATTGTTCACACCATAAATTACAAACAGTAGGATTATAACACCTAAAAACTAGTGCGACAACTGGCGGCCTTATCGCTAAGAGCGATCTCTTCCAGGCAACCTTAGGATGGAGAGGATAGATAAAAAATATTAAAAACGGGGTGTGCAATATAGAAGAAAAACTGTGTCATATTTATAAACCTACATAAAAAAATAATAATAATAAATACTTAGAAATACATTCAAATACTAAAACTACCTATACTTGCGAAAAATATACTAAAACATATGAAAATAATATATAAATAAATAATAATACTAATAGGGAAGAATAAAATACATAACAAATAAATAAAAACCAAAACAAAACAACAATTTGTGAGAAATCCTAAATAAATAATCACTGAGAAAATGGCAATTGCGATAAGTAATATCTTTTTAGCTGATTCTTAAAACATGCAAGCGATGTAGCATTTCTAATTGACACTGGCAAATCGTTCCAAAGCTGAACCGCCTGGAAAGCAAAAGATTTGCCGTAAAAAGTTGTACAGCGCGCGGAAGGTGTCTTAAGGGAGAGGGTATCTTTAGATCGAAGGGTATGGGAATGAGAGGCATGCCAGAAGGCGAAGAGATCTTTGTGAGGTCTTGGTGGGGTGTGTGGTCTTTTCTTTGTGTGGTTTGAGAGGTGTTTGTGTGGTCTTTGTGTGATAAAACTGAGGAAAGACTAATTCTCACCGCCGTGTACTAAGTGTGCTGGTGAGATCTGCTTTCTTTCTTTTTTGTCTCCACTTTACTCTATCCTTGACATCGTCTTCGAAAGCTTAAATTCTTCTATGTTCTTTACTACATTTTCCCACCATACCTTACCTAGATCTTTGACCATGCTCTTTAGTGCTAAATACTATTATTATAATATATTGCAAAAGTTTGTGTCGAAGCTATAGTAGGATTGAGTGTCATTGGTCAAAGCACTTTCTTCAATATCATGAATCAATTTCCTTTAAACGGTTTTATTCACCTTGACCTGTTTATTGTTTTAATTGAGTTACTGTACCCAGCCGTACGTTGCAGCTGTAACGACGAATGTAACTGGGTTTACTGCTGGTATAACAGCAATAGATAGATAGCCCTCGCTTTACAACTCCTAGTTTTGCATTTATCTAGCCCTTGCTTAATTGCTTATATTTACTGTACTTGTAATGTAGTTATAGAAACGCCTTTATGTCAGTAGTACCATTTACTTTTACCATTGAAGATACAACTTTGTATTTTTAGTATCATGTAGATGTTTTTTTATGCTATTGAGTGACGAGACAAGCAAATAGTGCGCCTGGTGTTAAGCGTCACGTTTGACCATAACAGGTCTGCGCCACCCAGAATTTTGAATTATTTGATTCAAGCCCCTGCGCGGCACAGCACTGCGCTCGTCACCCTGAGATATAAGATGTTTAATCTCCTATTTGCTCTCAAATTTTACTGAAAACAATACCCTTCCAGCTGGAACACAGTAATGTACTAGATTTGTTTTAAATAGTTAGTACAATTGTTTTTAAATACAACCATTTTCATATTTAAATTAGTTGCACCCTTTGGTTTTACCCATTATGCTACAGAACCCGTTAATTTTTCTGGACGAAAGGTGCCCCATTTATTTTTTTATACTCCTTACGACCTTAATGCAAAGTTTCATGATAATTAGTTGAGAAGCAAAGGCGTGAAAGCGTTACAACAAACAGACTAACTTTCGCATGTATAATATTAGGTTAGGATTTTTGGGTCATGAAATACCTATCGATATTTTTCCATCGGCAACAGTAACCTTACACCTCTGTAAATATCAGTCTCATCTCTACACAATATAATACGACCAACTACCAATACAGGTGGCAAAACCACAGAACTAAAGTTGTCCTTGAAAAGTTAATCGCTCATCAAGAAAAATTCGCAGTGGCGCCCTCAGTGACCTCTACAAATAAGTTGGTAGTAGATAGATAGATAGATAGATAAACTCTTTATTGTTCACACCATAAATTACAAACAGAAGGATTAAAGCACCTAAAACTAGTGCAACAACTGGCGGCCTTATCGCTAAGAGCGATCTCTTCCAGGCAACCTTAGGATGGAGAGGATAGATAAAAAATATAAAAACGGGGTGTGCAATATTGAAGAATACTCATATAAACCTACATAAAAAATAATAATAATAAATACTTAGAAATACATTCAAATAAAATACATTCTAATAAGTACATACTAAAAACTACCTACATTTCCGAAAATACATATAATATACTAAAACGTATATAAAATAAATATATATATATATATAAATATATAATAATACTAATAGGGAAGAATAAAATACATAATAAATAAAAACAAATCAACAATTAGTGAGTAATAATAAATAAATAATCACTGAGAAAATGGCAATTGCGACAAGTGATGTTTTTTTAATTGACTTTTAAAGCATGCAAGCGATGTAGCATTTCTTATTGTCACAGGCAAATCGTTCCACAGCTGAACCGCCTGGAAAGCAAAGGATTTGCCGTAAAAAGTTGTACAGCGCGCGGAAGGCGTCTTAAGGGAGAGGGTATCTTTAGATCGAAGGGTATGGGAATGAGAGGCATGCCAGAAGGCGAAGAGATCTTTTAAATAACGTGGGGTAGATGGATTAAACAAAATATTGTAGAGAAGGGAGAGGATGTGAGCATTCCGCCGAAGGCGAATGGGAAGCCACTTGAGTTTTGCGCGATAATGAGATACGTGGTCATATTTGCGTAGACCAAATATAAACCTAATACAGTAATTTTGAAGGCGCTCAAGTTTATCTAGCTGTTCCTCAGAGAGATCAAGGTAACAGGCGTCAGCGTAATCTAAGATGGGAAGAAGAAGAGACTGTGCGAGTGTAACTTTGGTGGCAGTGGGCAAAAAATTTCGAAGCCGTCTTAGTGAACCACCAGACGCAAACAATTTGCAGCTAATGGACTTAAGATGACAGTCCCAGCTTAGCGTACGATCAAATATAACGCCAAGGTTTTTCACCGATTCGCAAAATGGTAAAATAGCTCCATCAAACACTACATTCGGTAATGTAGCCCAGTCAACTCTCGAGATCATGTAAGAACTGCCTATAACAATAACTTGCGATTTCGTAGGGTTGACTTTTAAACCATAAGAATGGCTCCAATTGATAATTTTGCACAGATCAGCATTTATGGTTGATATGGCTGTGCCCAGGTCATCGAGCCGGGCTTGCGTATAAATTTGAAGATCGTCGGCATAAAGGTGGTAGGAAGAAGTAAGGTATCGAGATATGGAATTAATAAATATTGCAAAAAGAAGAGGAGACAAAACGCCGCCTTGTGGCACACCAGCCAGTGTAAAACACCAAGAAGAAAAATAATCTTCAAGGCGTACACGCTGTCGGCGTCCACAAAGATAACTGTGAAACCAGTCGACTACCGATGAAGATATGTTAATAGAGCGCATTATAGCCAACAAGATGTCGAGGTTTACGGCATTAAAAGCATTACTGAAATCTAACAGGGTTAGAACAGTTAGCTTGCCGTCATCCATACCCAAGCGTATATCGTCAGTGATCTTTACTAGAGCAGACACAGTACTATGCCCAGGACGAAAACCAGATTGGAGAGGATTAAGGAGGTCTTGCCTGTTAAGGAAAATATTTAGTTGTCTGTGAACGAGACGCTCAAGGACCTTGGACAAGAAAGGAAGAATGGAAATGGGTCGGTATTCAGAAAAGGATTTAGGATTAGGTTTCTTAGGTAATGGTAGGATCAGCGCATCTTTCCAGATTGCGGGATATACCCCAGTTGAGATGGAGTTGTTGAATATTGTGCAAAGAATAGGAAGGATGACGTCAAGGATGGGCATAAGCATGTTCCGACTAATACTGTCACCGCCAACTGCATTGGAGGAGATCGACATTACACTCTTCTTAACATCGCATTCAGTAAATCGATTAAAAACAAAAGGAGGAAAATCGGGAGTTGATATGGCAGAAAGATTAAAGATTGTCTTGTTTTTATCCGCATCTGACATAGCAGAGACGGAAGAAAAGTATTTATTTAGAGCGTTAATATCAATGTTATTAGGAACAGAATCCTGACGTGGTTTGCCAATTCCCAGTGATTTAAGGAACTTCCAGACTTTAGCTGGATTATCGTCATCTACAGAAGCATGAATATGGCGTCGCATTGCATCCCTACACACCTTATTGCAGCGATTACGTGCTTGAACATATTTAGCTTGGTTAAGATCGGTGGGACGCACCTTATACCGAGTTTTTGCCAAAGCTTTCTTATGCATCAAAGATTTTATATCACTAGTGAGCCAAGGTGCAGGAAGATGTTTAATTTTAATAGCACGAAATGGAGCATGCACATCATAAAGTTGCGTAATCAATGTGTTGAATATGGCTATTTGATCATCCACAAAAACAGCGTCAATGATGGGACCCCAGTTTATCCTTCTTGCATCTTCAATGAGAGCCTCACGGTCAATACCACCAAAGTTACGTTGCAGAATGATTTGAGGTTTAGGTTTAGGAGGACGAATTTTATAAGAAAGAAAAACTAAGTCATGATAGGAAAAGTTGTCGGCAGAATATTGGCCGTGCTTAGCAACATTGTTAGAGGAAGAGACGATCATCAAGTCCAGAAGAGATGGGGTACAGTTAGGAAAGTGATGCGTAGCATTCAGTGGGAGAATATGCATGTTAAAAGACTTGACTATGGATTCGAGACAGGAAGTTCGATGGTCCTTCTTAAGGAGACATGTATTGAAATCACCCATGATGATGGAGTGATTGTAAGAAGGAGTGAAATTATTTAAGATGTTTTCGAAAGAGGAGAAATAATTAATATTTTTTGAAGGGCAATAATAAACGCCAAGGAGAACTTTCGTATGAGAGAGAAGAACTTCGATGAAAAGATGCTCACCAGCATTTGCAGGAGGTGGTTGTGGCGATTGGTTTAAAACCGAGAAGGGAATATTAGCTTTTAGGTAGATAGCCACACCACCGCCTCCGCGGGACTCGCGATCGTTTCGAACGAGAATAAAACCGGGAAGAGAAAAGGACGTAGTTGGAAGACAAGGACGTAGCCAAGTTTCGGAGACTAATATGGCGTGAATGTTACAGTGATCTAGAGACGCTAACATTTCTGGATAACATGACGGAATGCTCTGCGCATTTATATGGACAACGTTGAAGTTCTTAGCTACATCAGAAAAACTGCATTCAAGGTAGTCAGACAGAGGAAGCAAGCTGTCAAAACTGTCGCCGCTACTAGTCGACGACGACGACGACGACACTGCAGAAAGATATTCATCATCATCATCGCTATTGCCATTGTCGTTGTTAAAAATATTTAACATGTATATAAAAAAAAGTAACAATAATAATAACAGTTATTATAAATGTAAATGTATATAATTATATTATAATTAAATTATATATATATGTACTTATATATATAAAAAAAAAAAGTAAATAAATAAAACTTTTATAAATTATTTAACCTACACAGGCTAAGACTAATCAGAAAAAACCAATTAATCCATCCACCTGCCGGTTGTGTCGGATAGAGATGCTAATAAAACATAAAAAAAACAGTACAAAGAAATAAAAAATAATAACAATAATGAAAATCAAAAACAGGAATCATGTTTGTGAACATAATCCTAGCACACAGTCTTCAAAAGAAATACAAAATTGAAATGGCAAAAACACTATGGCCTGGTTCGCTAGCTTTTTTTTAGGTTAATTTGACATTATGTAAAAGACAAAGACATGACAAATGCAGCCGAGCTGTCATTCTGTCATAAACAAAACTACAATTGAAAGGCTATTCGACGCAAAGTAAATAAATAAAATAAAATTACCCTTTACTACGAACAAAAACTAAAAAAAAAAATTGTAAAAAGAAGCTAGTTGTAAAAACGGGTGATTAAAATAACATTCAATAGTACCTACCCTATATCGAAGAAAAAAAAAGCAAGACCATTAACAAAAGTAAAACTAACATGAAAAAGTTCACAATGACGACGATTACTGCTTCGACAGGACTCTACGCGTGACTCGCGGAGGCAAAGTCTTCTTCTCCAAAGTGACTTCAGGCTTCTTACTCTTTAAAGGCTCTGAGGTCTGGATCCTGCTCAGCTCTCCAAGGCTGCTGATGCGGTGGCGTTTGTCGTCTGGACCCACTACAAAGACATAGCCATCCCGTGTCCAGCATTTATTTACGCCAAAACGCTGTCGGGCTGCCATGAAAGTGTCATGTCTAGGCTTCGTTAAGAACTCTGACACTGTGATTCCGGACCCCTTGAGTGCTGTTTTTGCGAACCACAACTTTTGACGGAGGGCCATGTCACACATCTTAACCAAAATTGGCCTGGGTCTGTCGATACCAGATGAACGGCCCATACGATGGCACCGACCAATATCAGAGGCAGAAAAGTCCGCTACCTTCAATTTATCACACACAACTTTCACTACCGTGGCTGATATGTCTTCATCTTTTCCTTCGGGCACTCCATGCATCAGCAGGATCTTTCGCCGGGCTCGCATCTCCTGGTTATCGGATTCCCTTGCAAGCAGGGTGATTTGATCCTGGAGAGACTTCATGGCCAGCAAAATATAAGTCCGGAAAGTTGAAAACTCTGCCGCCAATGATGCAGTTCCATCAGAGGATCCCGATTGTTGCAGCACAGCTTGGAAATCGTCCATCCTCTGTAGAAATAGAGCCTGCAGTTGCTCCTGGGATTCCAAGACAGCTTCCATTTGGTTTTTTGAAAGTGAGGTTAGAGTGAATTTAGTCACAAAGACAATGTGATAGTACTGTGTATATCGTTGAGAATAACACTCCCGGACAGGTAGTTTACTAAATAATTTTAATTATACATATAAATTGTGCTCAGAAGACTTTTATTTTAATTTTTAAATAATTTTAATTAAGAGCAATATAAAAGTGGTGTGTCATCGGCGACTACCCGCGTCCGAAAGTAGTACCGTATTTTCCTTAATAAATAGTTTGACCAAACCTTTACAGGTGGCAAAACAACAGAACTAAAGTTGTCCTTGAAAAGCCAATCGCTCATCAAGAAAAATCCGCAGTGGCGCCCTCACTGACCTCTACAGATAAGTTGGTTGTTCTGTATTGTCCTGTAACAAATGAATGACGCATGGCCACCTACGTGATGTTCCAAATCTGTTACAAGGTTAGGTTTTGTTTGCTCATTAGGTCACCTATTCACAACCTGAAACCTATATGAGCTGTCATGTGTGTCGTATCTCCATGGAAGCTAGAACAATGATAAAATGTTGTTTTCTCATTGTTCTACAGTTATATAGAGAACATTATTTTTACAAAACAAAAAACAAAAACCGACTTCAAAAGACCGACTATTGAGTTATTCATCTATTTGTCGCGCACGTACTTAATGCAAATTTAAGACTTATATGGTTTTCTCATGGATACCATTATCAGAACTAAACTGAACTAAACTAAATTGAAATGGGACCAAATGGGAAGCGTCAGCTTTCTATTAAAAAAAGAATCATCAAAATCGATTCACCCAGTCAAAAAGTTATGAGGTAACAAACAATAAAAAAAAATAGAAAAAAAAACATACAGTCGTATTGATAACCTCCTCCTTTTTTGAAGTCGATTAAAAAGGGTATGCTAAGCCGAAAAGGCTCATAGTACAACAACAACAACAACAACAATTTTGAACAACTTTTTCTATAGGAAAACCAACTCGGAACAATAAGAGAAACAAAATTCAGCGGTTCCATAGAAATATGTGAATGATACTCGACAAAAATTTTCCATGCATTTTGTCGAGTATTATACATATTTTGTCAGATGATTTTTTAATGTTATTGTTTATTAAATTTCATGGGCATTACTTATAAAGCCTGCTTAAAGTTAAAACGAGAAATTTCACGTCAGTGAGAAGTTGTAAGTATTTTAAGCAGTGACTAACTTTAAGCAGGCTTTAAAAACAGATATAGCCCCATAATCGTTTTTTCCTTTATAAAAATAACTTTAATTTAGGAGTAAAATGAGTGAAATAAAACTAAACGATATAATGAAAATAAAACATGCTCCAAACGAAATCAATACCGATCAGAAAAGAAATTCGAATTGAGGTTAGTATTAATTTAAGGTCCAACTTGTTAATGTTGAAATAACTATTGAAAAATTTATAAATTGTAATGTATGCAATGTAATTGTAATATAATTATGTAACATTAGAAAATATTAACAATATTTTAGTGTTTAACAGCTTTTCTATGTATTAGTAGGACTGTTGACTAAATTAACTAAATCTGACTAATTTATCCCAAGACCACCCAAAGCGCATACCACATTATCCCACGCATTACTCCATCAGATCAGCATTAAATGAGCCATCCATGCAAAATCACTCACGAGTCACGACACATCAAGGAACCATCGATCTATTCTATCGATATATCGATATTCCGCGGCGCATGCCTAGTGCTTGCATGACTAGCAATGGCCGCCGAACCGTGGCGCGCTACCATAATAATTAATGCGAAAGTTTGTGTATAATTATGTGTTAATATTTTTGTCAAATCAGTGACTTTTATTTGTGCCAATTCTGTACGTGTTAGGTTAGTGTTTTTTTAAACAAAAAAAGATTAGATTAGAAATTCATGCTTACGAAATGAATTTAAGCATGAATTTATATCGAAAAATACTTATCTACCTGTGTACGGTGAGAAAAATGGCCATCAAAATTCCGATGAATTCACCTAAAGTACGGAGCATACTGATATCACCAAAAATTACGATGATTAAGATTTTAAAATCCTCTTCCATAATGTGAGTACACATTTACTATTTACAAAAAAGCCTTTATTTCGGTAATAAACTTAAGTTTAACGAAGTTTGAAGCCATTTTTCACATATTTTTTCAACAGTGCCCGAAAACAGCTTGCTTGTGTCATGGCGTCGATTTGACGTCACGGCTAGTAAACATGTCATTGTGTCTAGATGCGTGATGAGCGGCGGATGACCTGAGTTCACTGAGGCGTGACGTCATACGCTGTGATTGTTGTTTCTGACAAGATGGCCGATTGCTGTATTTTAATGTTTTAATTTATTGAAAATCTTAATAATCTGTTTTTTAAAAATAAAACTAAACATGTGTTTTTGTTATAATTAAACACGGGAATACTCACGTAAAAATTAAGTCTTCTACTACGACTAGTTTCGGTCACATTCAGTGACCTTCATCAGGCGAGTTTACAAACGTGACGCGCTCGCGGTTGCGTGTTTAATTATAACAAAAATGTGTGAAAACCACGTTAGTTTCCATAGTAAACATGTGTTTTAAATTTTTTTAATCTGGCTAGTCCCCTGAAAGCATTGAATCGGCGATTTTTTGATACTGTCGTCATGCCTATTATGTAAAACTAGTACTAGCACCAGTGTTTAGGGTGACAACCATATATGATAGTTGTCACCGTAAAAACTGGTGCTAATCATCGTACTTTTTGGTGATATCAGTATGCTCCGTACTTTAATTGAATTCATCATTCTATTAGCGGAATTTAGATGGACATTTTTCTCAGTGTAGGATGTATAAACAAGTTCAGTTTCCATTTACGTCCGACACACTGTATTACGCTACGTATTTTAATAGAGCTATCAAATAATGAAATTGAGTAAGAAGTGAATTACAACGATGTTGAAAATCCCATCGTAATCATACTGGTAAATAGATCAGAACCTACAGACAGGTAAAACTCGGCTAAACCCAGAAAGCAACGCTAGTCATTACAAACAGCTGCCTCTGTTTATGCATCGCAGCTTAAATTCAATGGCTACCTAGTCTAACAATTAGCCGACGATGTTTAGGAACTGAAACTGGTTCAGTAGGCGGATTCAGCTATCCGAACATCGAATGTATTCGACGATTATCTTCGAAAAGTCTTCCGCCTTCGGAATGAATTTTATATCGTCAAATCTTTCCGAGATTTGACTTTTCGAATATAATCGTCGAATACATTCGATGTTCGGATAACTGAATCAGCCTGCAGGAAGTTCGATGCGATGCCTGGCAAGTGGACCGAATTTAACTTACGCAATAGAATTGCCACTTAAATGGGATAAATACGTAACGAGTACAGTGGCGAGCTGGCGAGACAGTAAATGGGCACACTCGGCCGAGCAGAAACATCGCGGTTTTATTGACTGTCCCGCCCCCTTAAATTGTTTATACAAACCGACTACTCGGCCGAGGGCACTGTCTCGCCACTGTACTCGTAACGTGTAATCAACCCATTAACATCAGTGATCGGTTTTGAAATATGACTGTACTGAACTTAGTTCCAATTTTATGACCCTTTTTGCTTAATTTTTGTAGTCTTACGTTTCTTTTTACATTTTCTAATAGACGTCTTACACTACTCTAACTTTGAACCGGGGTTCTCTAAACAAAGTTGTGTGAAAACTAGGCGCTCAGTTAATTAAGAGTGACTGAATACGACGCATATTTAGTTGCGTGAGTTAGACAGAGACGCCACGCTTTCCGCCAATTAAAAGTCTGTCGTGTGAGCCAGCTTTGATGGTGGATGGCCGGTCCCCCGCGTAGTCAGGAATCACCATTTTCTCTTCACTCGAAAATGGTCTGAAAAGAACTTTTATCATCTGTCAGTTAAGCCAAACATTCCCTCGCGTGGTTAAGGGTCGGAGTCCACTAGGATGTGTGAAGCATTGAATATGCGATGAGAAGCTCGTGCAACAACACGCTTGTTGTTATTGAGCCGTTTTCATTTTTGCTAGACTACGAGTAAAGCTATAAGAACAGACAGATAGACTATAATATACCAGAAAAATACCAAAGATAAGGGTTTTTATGAATGTTATATTTATGTTTTACACACATACTTATTTATTTTCTTAATTTTAATTTTTTTTACAATATAGAATATAAAAAATAATATACTTATTATAAAAAACTTAAAAACTAGAGTGCCACCGGCAGCGGGGCAGGGCCCAAGCATTCCGGCTATTATTATTACATTACATTACATTATTATTATTTTTATACATTTTATTTACATGTGTTTATTAAAGTACACATCTAATTTTAATCAATGAGGTGTCAATGGATTTGTAATATGGTCTGAGGGACATAAGCAACAAGTCAAACAAACAAAAATAAATATGATAGATGCTACATCCAAAAAGTGTGGATGGTTTTTTTCCCTGATTTTTTTCCGTAAGTACTCAGATTGGTGAGTTAGTTTTTAAACTATTTGCTTGCTAACAAAGTAGGAACAGAGCGATAGCGATGCTATAAAAAATTGTCTTTAGCTTACTACGAGGCGCTGAAAACTGCCCAAGTCGTTCCATGTGCCTGACAGCCGCACTGTGGCGCGCTCTAGGTCCCCACTAATTCGCGCTCGACGCCATCTCAATGCACTCCTTTCCGCCAACACTGATATTGATATTTTTTGTGACAAATGGAATACTTTATCTAAGATATTATTGACATATTGTGAAAATTTGAATGATCAATTTGACAGGGACAGCAAGCCCTTATCTGACTTTGATTTTGAACATGACATCTAAGTATTAGTTTTATTAGTAATTATATGATTACTATGATTATTATTTATTACTATTATTATTTTTAATGACATATTGTTATTTTTAGTACTATTGTATTTTGATTTTTTTTTGAATAATAAGTGTTATTGGCGCTGCCGTTCTTATTATTGTAAATAAATAAATAAATAAATAAATAAATTCTGGTCGCGTCGCATGGCCCCAGATCGTAATCGGCTTTGACCCAAAGCCCAAATCGTTGGTTTATTTCTCGTTAACCGGTTGATTTACTCGTCGTAAACTACAAAGTACAAAGCTACGGTTAATTTTAGTTTGACTTGCGGACTGCGGATGGGATTAAAATAGATTTGGAAAGGGGTCTGTTGTTGAACAGGTATTTACGGTTTGTGTTTACATTTTTTGTTGTTTTGCTGACTCTAAAATGAAAAAACCAGTCAAAATGAAAACGAAAAGTCTATAAACAGGGTTATTAGGAAATGATAGGTATACTAAGCCATGCAGGACTCGTAGTACTCATCATTATCAATATTTTTATTATGGAAACAACCCCGAAATCGCGAAAACGGAACGTCCCCAAATATATATCAGATTTTTAATTAAAATCTAAATCAGAAAAAGCTGATTACATTATTTTTGGATTCATTGACATTTTTGTATAGAATAGCAGATTTTTCAATGTTGATCAATGAGGAACGCAGTATGCAGGTCTCAGTACGTTCATGCATTACTAAATCTGCTGTCTCTGCATGCGCTTAGCTTCAGCAAAGACCAAACGAAGTCACGGGCAGCAGCTAGCTCCAAGATAAAGTGATTTAGCTAAAACAACCCGACTACTTGTTTGTAACCTCTAATAAAAGTATTGTCTCACGCATGTAAATCCTGATTAATTTGTGATGATATAAAACATGTAAGTGAGCGTTTCCAAGAGCAATTTTTTTGCTGGAACTTTATTTGTAGAAAGATTAAAAAGAAAAATAAAGATAGATGTATTTAGAAAATAATAAATGATTTTCTATGCCCCAGCTAAATAAAAGGCCTCAGATACTAAACTACAGGTGGAACTTGGACCAGATTATTCATAATTTATTTGCTCCATCTCGCGGGTTCACTCGTGGCTACACCGCCCTCCCCCTAACTTTAATACCGGAATGACATATCTATGTTAAAAAAACATCACTTGTCGTATTTGCCATCTCTGTAGTGATTATTTATTTATTATTACCTAGTAATTGTTATTTTGTTTTTAATTATTATGTATTTTTTTTTTCTGCCCTATTAGTAATATAATTATATATATATATATATATTAGTGTATTTTCGCTAATGTAGGTAGTTTTAGTATTAGAATGTATTTTATTTGAATGTATTTTAAGTATTTTTTACTTTTTTTTATGTAGGTTTATAATTATGATAGTTTTTTTTTTCTTCTCAATATTGCACACCCCGTTTTTCTGTTTTTTTGTCTATCCTCTCCATCCTAAGGTTGCCTGGAAGAGATCGCTCTTAGCGATAAGGCCGCCAGTTGTCGCACTAGTTTTATGTGTTATAATTCTTTTGTTTGTAATTTATGGTGTGAACAATAAAGATTTTATCTATCTATCTATCTATCTATGTGTATCCATATGAATTGTGTTATTCGTTAGTTGTACATATACACAAATAAACATACACGGTTACTCGCCCAACGCTCACCAATTGCTTCAAAAATATTTACTTAGTGCGATTGCAATACGAATAACTTGTACCCATACCGGTTTTCGAGGATATTTCTCTGTTTACAGACTTCTAAAACGAAGGCTAAAAAGGAGACAAAATCTAGGCTATGTGATGTAGGTTGTTAACTTTTTATGCCGTGTTTAAAAACATTATTTCATAATTTTGACTCAATTTATTTTCAAGTCGTTTTTTAACGCTTTCTATTTTTCTGACGTTTGAATCGCTCGTGCATACGGCCTCTTAGCAGGATCAGCGTGAGTGATATCCGCTGACAGGAGAGTTCAGCTCTTCTTATGTAAAGCCTACAGATTTATTCTCTCGAATTTGTCTACATTGTTCTACTCAGATTAAAACAGCACAGAAGGAACACTTTTAGAAACAAATATCAGATCAATCTATCGACAGGAAGGGGGTGAAATTCCAATTACTAGATTTGACCCAAACAAAAACCAAAACAGCTCAAGCTGAATACGAGTAAAACTGTTTTTTTAAACGGTTTTATTTAGCTCACGTTTTCTTTTTTCTTGGGTCAAATTTAGTAATTCAAATTTCACCCTCTTCCTGTCAACCGATTAATCTGAAATTTTGTATACACTTTGGATTTTGGTGACAATACAATTATGTTTATTCATTATCGTTATAAATTCAAGATGGCCGCCGCTACAAAATGGCGGATAACGTAGGTTTTATCAATCCCATCAATATGGGTATCAAATGAAAGGGCTCAACAAGCAAAATACAATATACTATAAAAAATTGAAATTCAAGATGGCGGCCGCTACAAAATGGCGGATAACGTAGGTTTTATCGATCCCATCAATATGGGTATCAAATGAAAGGGCTCAACAAGCAGAATACAATATACTATAAAAAATTGAAATACAAGATGGCGGCCGCTACAAAATGGCGGATAACGTAGGTTTTATCGATCCCATCAATATGGGTATCAAATGAAAGTGCTCAACCAGTATAATACAATGTACTATATAAAATAAAAACTAAAAACTAGAAAATAAAAATAGGTAAAATAAAATTTTAAGTTAAACGGTTTTATAAAACAATAAAAAAATGTACTAAAAACCAAAAAATAATAAAATAGATACAGTCGTGGGAATTATAAACATATGCATAGACTAGACCAAAATAAAACCGTGGGGTAATTCTTCTATCGCACATTAAGTCGATAATTTGTAGACAATTGACGTTATTTTTTGGTTTCTAGTACATTTTTTTATTGTTTTATAAAACCGTTTAACTTAAAATTTTTTTTTACCTATTTTTATTTTTGGTTAATTTTACATTATATTCTGCCCACGATGCTTATCCGACCAGTAAAATAACAAAATGAGTGTAGTGTGATGGCTGCTTGGGATGAGGGATAATCACAGTGTTAAGAAGGCGTATCTTAGTGTTGCAAGTGGTCGCAGACAAATGTCGGCCGACTCAGATACCGTTGGATTTACGCCGAATAATCGGACCTGGGACACTATTTTTGCGAGTGGCGAAGAGTGACGAAGATAATCTCGAGCGCCCAAGAATATCCCTGCGCGAACTCTAACATGGACCCTGTTCTTGGACGCTCGAGATTATGCCCACCACTCTCCCTCTCATGACATTTCTAATAAGAGCGACAGTGACCGAGATAATATCTCACCAAAATCCTCCCAGACGACTGGCGAGTGACAGTGTAACCAGACTAGCCGCAGAAGCTACGAGTAGAGTAATTTTCGGGTTTGGCGGTCTTCTGCTAACATTTTAACTCGCTTTATCATCGTCAGCCTGTATCGACCCACTGTTGGGCATAGGCCTCCTCTCCCTTGTGCCATTTTTCTCTGATTTGGGCCAATCTCATCCATGCAATAACTCTCTTTACGACATAATATTATTTGCTTTCTCTTTTGACTTGAGTGATGGACTCATAAATTTAGTTGTCAAGATTGGAAGTTACCTCTCTGCTCTTAGCTGATCTGCGTTGAATGTACGTTGTTGTGGGTGTTACTCGATATTTAGTAGCTGCAATATGTTCTCGAATTAAATTACTTAGAAGATGTAAGACGCGTTTAAATGTAGAGAAACATAAAGTATTGGTGACTAAATGCTATGATTTGTACATACCTACTGTGCGCACTGATGTGTGGTGCATTTTAGCTTTATTAGCTTTACAGCGTGATGGGCAGTCAAACGCAAGCTAGTCTTCTAAGAAATAGGCATGCTTATGAAAAAGTGCTGAAAAAATATTAAAGAAATCCGAGTGGCTAGCTCTAATGTCAGAATTATTAGGAATACCTCTGACATGGTTTGGCAGTTATTGATATATTATAATACTTTTTTTTCAACTATAGGCTTGCGTTTGACCGTCATCTCGCCTGCTAGTAAGCAATGATGCGTCTACGATGGAGCACGCGCGCCTAGAAGGAACCGATTCACTCGTGACTTGAAGACACCCAGATTATACCTATCTGTCGGGAAACATCCACTCGGGCAGGGCATTCCACACTCTGGCAGTGCGCAAAATAAAAGTGGAATCAAATAGTTTCGTACGAGTTATAGAACTTATAGAACAAACTCGTCTGTCATATAACCGAACAATTAACATTGGTTACGAACACCTAGACGGGCTACGCTTTAGCTAAACGCATTCATTTCACTAACCCCCCCCCCCCCCCCACTCACAGACTATACAAAAAGAAAAATAAACTTACATGGTGTTTTTACCTGGCACCTACTATCTACTATCGGAAAGAAACCATAACTTCATATAAATATTGACCTCCACAGGAAAAGATGTCATCGGTAACAAAACGGTGGATAAATCGTAGGTATTTATGACCCCAGACTAACATGACCTAGAATGAGCAAACTGTCTAGAACAAGATCAGCTCTGCTTAATGTGTGGCCCGCTGGGAATTTTGTGATGGTTGAGAATTGGGGAAAAATTGTGATTTGCGTTGGTGACCGCTAATTTTGAGCTGTTAAATTTGTGATGAAATAAATGTGGTTTTGTATAATAACTACAAAGTTTATGAAGTTTTTAACGATTTTTACGGACATGATTTTAAACATCCTAAACGCTTTTGCACAAAAGAACAGTAAAACCCGAACCGTTTATCATGTAATCGAAATTGATTTTCCCCTGTGTTACTGCAATGTTATTTAATGAAATTTCGTCCCATTACATTACTAAAATTCACACATAAAGAAAATAACGTTACTTAATCAGATATTCGCTCAGAATTTCAAAAAAATCCTTCATCAATTTGTAATACGCAATTTTGTTAAATCTTACCAAAATTCGTTGCGACCCCATATAAGAAAAGGTTGACTAAGCTGATCTCGAATAAACTTACATGCCTACTCACTAGGATAGCTCATTGTTTATTACATTCATTATTCTAGACTAGTAACGTTACACGGCGCTGCCTGTGTTTTATACCTTTTAAGACATTTCATACAATTTCATACGAATAACATAGGTAGTTACTGTGTTTTATACATAATCACATATTTCTGAGAAAATATTTTTCGAAGTTTTATAAGATCTTTTCATAATGAAATATTTGAAAATCTAAATATTTCATAGTAAAATTTCAAAGACTAACTGAATTAACCTTGCCTTTACAACGCCCTTTGCGTGCCTTTACAACGGTAAGTCTAGTACATTGTCTAGTAGAATAAAAAAATACACAGTGCGGTGCTATCCTTACAACTGCTTAGTTCTTTATATTAACATACTAGCTATCTTTCCACTTTCACAAACAATAAAACACTTTAAAAATTGCTTCCCTAAACACCCACTCAACTCGCGCGAACGGTCACAACTGATGCTAAATTTCGATAAAATTTGTTTGGTGGAGATACTTGGAACACTAAATATAAGAACAAAACAGGATCGATTCACGTTTCACTATTAAAAATTACAAATCTAAAGCATGCGACGAAACGACCTTTTCGAGGCCGCGTCACAGATGGGTCTTTTTTTTCGACCTCTAAAAGGTTCCGACACGGGCAGGCGGAAGTACCCGGCGATAAATATTGCACATCGACCTTTGGAAAGAGACAATCGGCTAATTTCGCACACTACCGATGTGACGTTTTGTCAGTCGTTTTGTTCTGTTTGCATTTCGTGCGACAGAGATAACGCTCTACGAAGCCGAAATTAGCCGATTGTCTCTTTCCAAAGGTCGATGTGCAATATTTATCGCCGGGTACTTGTTGGTGAGCACTAAGAAAGGATTTCTGGAAATCATCCCCTGTAAGGGGTCTAAATAAGTAATGATGCGAGGCTAAAGGCCGGGTAACGTCTCGCACAAAGTCGCGAGTAGAGTAATTGTACAAAAACATAGAACAACTTCTTACTGATATTTTATTGCTGTGTCTTAATGTTTGTTGCCACGTACATATCTCTGTAACTACTAAACCGATTTTGATAAATGAAGATAGTTTATGCCCTGGATTGACATTGGCTACTTTTCATCATCACTGCGCGGGTGAACACCCCGGGGCTTAGTTTGTTAATAATAAATTAATGAAAACTAGAAAAAATGGTACGTTAATATGTATCATTTCAAAAAAATAATTTTAAAAAATAATTTTGGGGCTATATTAAGACTCTCGTCTAATGAACGGCTGGACCAACCTTGGTGAAATTTAAAAAAAATTAAGTGTATCACATAATCCCTTCGGCCGCGTACGAAACCGGAGGCTCGTAACCAGTTACGGCAAAAGAGAAAATCTTCGTTGTACGATACTGGTTACTGGGAAATACGTTTTTTGCTTTACACGATACTGCCTTTTTTTTCGTAACTAATTTCAGTTAAAGAATAATTTTGTTTTGTAGGTAACTAGTGGGAAAAAAAAGCCTATGACAGATCTAAATGGAATTCCTTGGAGGAGGCTTTTACCCGAAAGGGGTCCGCACAATTTTTTAATTTAAATTAATTTAAATATATTTATAATTATTCTGCATGAATGAATTGTTGTTTAGATTTAAATTTCTATAATTTTAATGTATTAGTTTTGTTGGATTTTATTGATTATAATTTTTGTTCTATAATCTAATTATTATTTATTTTAATTTTCAATAATAACTATTTCTGTATAAAGGAAATTGTTAGATACTGTAATAGAAATTTAAGGTAATGTACGGCATCGCAGCAGAATTTATTTGTACGGAATTAAATAAAGCTTTATTATTATTATTATTATTATAGTGGGAAAAATATTTGTCCACCGAGAAATCGGATTCAGAACACAGCTACAAAGTTTCCTTTATTTTCAATTCCTACCAACTTTTTGGTTTACAAACGTACAAACAAATAAAATACCCACATTATTACAGTTCTCGTCAGTAACCAGCTTTTATATAAGTATTATGTAAATAGCTAGGTATAAGACTTCAGTAAAGTAAAGGAGATAGTATTTGTTCCGTGTCTATGTCTTAGTCTAGGCGACCTTTATTGTGTCTAGAATTAGGATATTGAGAGATTAAACATCTTATATCTCAGGGTGACGAGCGCAGTGCTGTGCCGCGCAGGGTCTTGAATTCAGCGAGTTCAAAATCCTGGGTGGCGCAGACCTGTTATGGGCAAACGTGATGTTTAACCTCAGGCGAGCGATTTGCTCGTTTCGTCACTCAATAAGAGATTAAAAAAATCAGAGAAAAGTAAATCTCGAGTTAAATAAAAAGGCGATTTAAAACAAGCCTTTATTGCATTGTCATCGGAGTTACACAGGTATACCGAATTTCAGCTCAATCGGATATAGGGAAGTGGTTCAAAAATCAATTGCAAGATGTTACGCATATAAATTAGTCTTCTTAAATAAAAGCTTGTAAATATCAATAAATATTAACAATTAGAATTCAAAAAAATTATTTTGTTTTGTGTGTAAATTTGTAAATCCCACGCAATCTCAACTTCGAACTGGCTGAACGGATTTTGAGGACATAAAATCTGACGGTAGTTTCAAAACACATCCTACATACGTGTTTATATTGTTATTGTGATAAGTAAATGTATAGATATAATCTGGGTGTCTTCAAGTCGCGAGTAAATCGGTTCCTTCTAGGCGCGCGTGCTGCATCGTAGACCGCATCGTTGCTTACCATCAGGCGAGATGGCGGTCAAACGCAAGCCAATAGTTGAATTTAAAAAAAATGTCACAAAGAGCTAAGCCAAAGTAAGTGATTAAGTAATTTTACTAAAAGTAAGTCTGTATACTTAATTCTAGTATCTAACTAAAACTAACACAAGATAGCTTTTAGACCGCCCGAAGACCTCCGACTTAGCTCACTTGTTGTTTTTGAAACGCAACTAACATTTATATTCCAAACATTAAAGAAATCAATCAAAAAAATAACCCACCTTGATACAATCAATATAGAAAACGACGTATGAATATTTAAACAGACGGGGTTCCACAGGGCAGAGATTTAGGGCCGTTCCTGTATAACATTTATATATAATTTATAGCAACACGAGGAAAACTATTAGTTGTCCAGTTGAATAATTAATGTGTTGTCTGCAGAGGTTGACCGAGCGAAGCGAAGGCCTCAGTCTGGGGGATCCAAAAGGTACCATAGACCCTGAATTAACATTAAATACCGCAATTTTATACCTAAAAGAATGGTTCTTCCAGGGTATTTTTAGTAAGGACGAAACAAGCAACGTCCTACCCGATGGTGGTCACCGTTGCTTGCAGACAACTCCAGTACCCAAAATATCTACAGAACGTTGCTTTAGATAAATAAATAAAAATAACGTTTCAAACTCATAGCTCCCTACTAGGATACCCTGTGTCGGGGATGCCATGGAACACATACAAAGACAAGGACAACTAACACCCAGACCCAGAGCAGATATTTAAATTCATCATTCAAGCATCTGCCCGGCCGGGAATTGAACCCGGAACCTCTGGCATAGATAGAGGGCAAAGCCACGGACTACAGCTTGGCTTTAGATAAAGTTAGATTAGTAGTCAATACGCTTGCTATGCTTATTACAGCTTATTTAGCACAATAATGGCCTAAATGGCTATATCAGATATCTGGCGACGTTGGCCCAAAATCCTTTACGCGATAGGATTTACATTTTATTGGTCTAGGTCAGTGGTTTTCAAACTGAGCTCCTAAGAGGTGGATTTTCAAAATGATGAGTTCTATGACCCTTAATGTATAGGTTATATGTCCGACGTTCCTTGTTCAAAAAACATAACACGTAAGGACTAAAACAATATGTACTACATAGCTATGTATATGGTTTGACGGGGTGATGGCCATTCGTTTTGATTACCTCGTTAGATTCCGAAATAGTTTACGCTGGAATAAATGAGTTTTTGAACAAATCATTCACAGACCGAACACAATTGTTGCGAAAAAAGTTTGTATTCAGAAGTTTTACTGTTTGTAGAACAACCAGTTACTTTTGTTTTGTCAGTTTATTGCACCTAACGTATCAGGGTTTAGCTTAGTGTGAGGTATTTTAAACCACAGACGCAAGAAGGGGAACATTTTAAGTTTGATCGCTGTGTGTGTGTCTGTCTATGGCACCGTAGCTTTCAAACGGGTGAACCGATTTATACGTGGTTTTTAATTTAAAAGCAGGATTTCTAGTGGTTCTTAGACATTTTTCATCAAAATCAGTTCAGCTTTTGTCAACTTTAATGGTTTAATTTTTTTAAATTTGTTGTTTTTCAATGTAAAGGTAACGCGGACCACTTCTTGTCCCTTTGCCGTGGACCACAAGGTACCACAGTTTGAGAACCACTAATCCAGAACAATCTAGATCCCCGATACAATATTTAACGGCATTCCAGATCGTTCTCATAATCTGTGAAACACCGTTCGTATTTAGTGAAATCGTTCACTGGGCCGTTGGAACTAAACGAAATGGCTAATTAATATTAATGTGTATTCTGAATGGTCGCGACTTAAACCTAAGAACTACTGGATGTGCTTAACTTAATTTCTTTATACAGGGCTATAAGAAAGGGGTATGCTTTTCTATATAACGTGTATTAAAAAGGAGGGTACTTAAAAGCCGTAGTAGCTCAGTGGGAGAACAACCGCTTCGCATTCTTGAGGTGGCGGGTTCAAACCCCGACTTGTACGAATGAGTTCTTTAGGACTTATACACAAATTTACATACCACTGGCTTTTCAGTGAAGGAAAACATCATGAGGAAACCTGCATACATATGTTCGGAGAAGAAATTCAATGGCGTATGTGAATCCACCAACTCGCACTTGGCCAGCGTGGTGCAATAAGGCCTAATCACCCTTCGAGGGTAGACCTTGTATCCCAGGAGTGGGGGATTAGAGGTCGAAAATGAATGATGATTACAAAACGATTTCAATTGTTGGCCAATGTAAATGTTTGGAATCTACCATTGCAGTCTATATTTAACCCTCGACGCAAAAAGAGGGATGTTATAGTTTGACCATTATGTGTGTGTTTGTCTGTGGCACAGCACAGCAGGCATAGCTTTTAAACGGTGAACCGATTTGGATACAGTTTTTTTTATTTGAAAGCACGTTTTCTAACGGTGGTACTTAGACATGTTTTATCAAAATCGGTTCAGCTGTTTTGGAAATTTGAACCGCTTTCCGATGTTCGATTGAACATTGGCGAAGCAAAAAAAGTTTAATAACATTTTTTAAGATTTTTTTTCTTTCGTTTTATTTTTCAAAACACATAACATCGGTATGTAGAATGAACTTATAGAATAATTTTGTTTCAATCACACAAAAAACAAACAAAATAGTAGACTCATAACGTGTGTGCATGAGAAAATCTCTCAAGAAACCCTATTTTCAAGAAAACCAAACAGGAAAGCGCATAAAATATGCAATTTCATTTTCTGAATGCAAGAAGTCGCATGTTCTTGGAAAAAACATGCTTACAGAACTTTTTAAGCTTTAAAATATGTGAATTTTTTTACGGGACTGCTTGATGTGTCATTTAATATTGATAAGAATTTGGATTTGAGTTAAGTACAGAGACAATTCAAGAGTAGAGAGTATGAAAGGGTATGCCAAGCCGAAAAGGGCTCGTAGAACTCATCACTACGAACAACTTTTAATATGGGACCAAAACGAAATTCGCGAAAAAAAATCAACTGGTTCATATAAAAAGGTCGATGTGTAGTTTTACAATTTTTGGGAGCAGAATCTTCATTTTTTTGACTTAATTATCTGTGTTTTAAGAGTTTTTATCGAGTAAAGGTATTTTGGCCAAAACTGTAGTTTTTGATAGGTTTTACAGTTTTCCCTTTGACAAGGTTGGCAACGCTGAATGGAACAAACTTCCGGCTTCGTATCCGGTCTGTTCAAGGCTAGATTAGATTGAATGGCTATCTTCTAAGTCTGTGTGCTTCATCTTCGATCATATTGTAGGATACTAACAGGCGAGTTGGTGGTCAAACGCGGACTTATATGAATTATGTTTTATTGCATAAATGGACACCGATCGTAATTAAATTTTGAACACACGTTTCGGACGTGTGTGCATTTAAAAATGCAAAATGTGCCAAAAATTCAGAAGTGGAATTATGTGCAAAGACGGGAAGACGGAAGGTGGACCAAAGCAGTCAAAGAATGGTGGCCGCGGAACGGAAAGCGATCACCGGGCAGACCATCGACCCGGTGGTCGGATGACATTGTGAAGACGGCAGGAAGGCAGTGGATGATACTGGCTCAGGACTGGAAAGGTTGGCGCTGAAGAGGCGACCTGTAGAATCTTCAGTGGGTAGAATAAGGTTAATGATGATGATGATGTTGTCCGACGTACAAAAAAGCTCATTGGCAACCTTTCCTCAACATCGTCAGTATTTTTGTCGTTGCCATAGGCCGTAGCTAATAGTATTAATGGGCCTATGAAGGCATTTTATGATAGATCTAAATTTTCTAAACTATTGACGTCTTTGTCTAATACATTGCAATGATAAAAAAGACAGATTTATTTTTAGTTATTTAGATCTGTCAAATAAAGCCTTCAAACTTGGACCCGCTGTCTACTTATAGAATTTTTGAAATCGGTCAAGTAGTTTTTGAGTTTATTCCACACAAACATCCAAAAATACAAAAATACAAATCTTTCCTCTTTATAATATTAGTATAGATGAAGGTCACCGAATGTGACCGAAACTAGTCGTAGCAGACGACTTAATTTTTACGTGAGTATTCCCGTGTTTAATTATAACAAAAATACTTATAGCTACTTTTTTATTCAAACTATTTTTTTTTGTTTATTCATAATATATTAATAGGCCATTAATAGGCTTGCGTTTGACCGCCATCTCGCCTGATGGTAAGCAACGATACGGTCTACGATGGAGCGCGCTTTTCACTCGCGACTTGAAGACACCCAAATTATACTCGTATCTATCGGGAAACACCTACTCGGGCAAAGTATTCCACACTCTGGCAGTGCGCACAATAAAAGTGGAATCAAAGCGTTTTGTACGAGTTTTTGGTATTTTGTTTTTTTATTTTCGTTCATGAATGAGATAGTAAATAGTTACAACCCGGTCACAATATCTGTGCACCTTGCTGGAATGCGACTATATAAGGCTATACGCATTCCAGCGAGGTGCACAGATATTGTGACCGGGTTATAGGTAGTAGGCCCCTTTATGTTCACAATATTTATGACATATGCGCCATCGACGCGCTGGTAAATATAAATTGTAAGCTCGCGTTCAAATGTTTGAATCTGGGGTCATCGTGCATTTTGCGGCTTGATTTTAAAGGTGTCTGGTCTGGTTGAATTTACCAATCAAAAGAGACAGCGAAGGTAGTTCAGTGTGATTTTATTACTCCCAATTGAACTACAGTCAATCAATGTTTCATTATCCTGCTAGCAGAACCACGAGTAAAAATGCTCTTGGTTTTACTGGTAGGACTACGCAGTAGGAACAGGGGCGAAGAATGGTATTTTTTATTTCAGTTAGGTAAAAAAAAAGTTAGACTAAAAAACTCTATAAAATATTAACTTTCTGGTTAAAAAGTATTGAATATTGTAGTATGTGACAGAGCACATATTATAGTGCGTCTTTTTAACCGACTTTTAAATGAAGCCGGTTCTCAATACGACTGTTTTTTTAGTGTTTCTTATTATTAGTGTTTGTTATTATTAAGAGTCTGTCAGAACTGTCAAAACCTACTACCTAAACATCTCTTACAGTAACGGTGGCGGTTGTATTTTCTAAAAATACAATATTTTTTTCTTCTTGTTGTTTCCCTTCAAATGCTCTGATTCTAACCAACTCTGGACACGAGACCTAAACCATTTCTTAAGACCTGAACTTTGCCTTACGACCATAGCACGCTCTGGCGGCAGACCAAAACCTGAATCACGTCATCAATTCAATGCGCTCTGACCCCATTAACAATCGTATAAAACACACTCAACGTATGTGTAACTAATTCAAAGCATTTGTTGTAGCACAAGCGTACATCCATTATATAACACTGCAGCGGCTTGTTCGGAAAATGGCGGCGAATACAGGGCTATAAGCAAAGGGTATGCTAAGCCAAAAATTATCTTAGTAGGCACTCATCGTTATGAATGACTTTTATATGAGACCAACCCTAAATTCGATGAAAAAACCGCTGTTCTATAGAAAAATGTCAATGACACTCGATTAACAGTGAACAGCTGATTTTTATTCCCGATTTCAAAGTAGCTCCCATAGTAAAAGTTGATCATAATGATGACTATGTACTTCTGAGTCCTTTTTGGCCGAGCATACCCTTTTCGTATAACCCTGTATAACGTTGTTTTCAGTGATGTACATGTGTGAGCTAATTGGCTCCACAATATCAGGTGAATATTTCGCTACCGAATTGTATATTATTATTAAACCTATCTACTATTGTACTAGTATTGTGAATGGAAAATGTTTGTTTTGGTTTTGGGTTAATTTTTTTTATATTTGCAACTCAATCACGCAAAAACGGCTCAACTTATTTTGATGAAAGGTATGAAGGTAGCTTTTTTTTGACGTGACAACGTCTTATATAATTCGATGGAGCCGGATGCACGCACGAAAAAACATGACGCATGCGGCGTTACCTCGCTCTGAGGCGTTCCATTTAAGGCTTGAAGTGCAAGCGAGAGCTCGCAACGAGCGACAAAGAGGCACAATCGGCCTCCGCGTTCGGCAGCGTTCGACATCTGTCTCTCTCCTACTTGAGTGAGCAATGTGTCCGCGTCCGCGTGGACAGCTGCTTTACAATTATACATTTTCATATATGTTTTCGTCAAGTATGAAGTGCGATGAAAAGTGAATGTGGTGTCAATTGTTTATAGCAACTATAATTGCGGCGATAAAGGTAATAATTCTTTCGATATTAAATATATGTTCAGTGATATATTGTCGAAAATTCGTGCTTTCATCATTAAAATAAATAGCATCGGTCCGCTAGTGCAGCGATTGTAGGTTATGCTATAATTGACAAAACTATAACAATAAGTTAACAGAACCATTTCACGATGAGTAAAAATCAATTGCTTTACTATTCGATCGAAATAACATTCGATCAGTATTTTCTTATGACGTTGTCACGTTCAACTATCGTCAGTAAACCGACTTTATTTTAATTCAGAAATAGCCTTGCATTTGACCGCCATCTCGCCTGATGGTAAGCAACGATGCGGTCTACGTTGGAGCGTGGGGTATTAGCTACATTAATACCAAATGTATTTCGGATTAATTGTTGTAACAATACAAACATAATTTGTAATAACACAGGCCACATGAAAGCACATAAGGGGTTTCTCACACGAACAAATACAGTGACGAGACATTTAACACACTCGGCCGAGCAAACATCATGGTTCTATTGACTGTCTCGCCTCGTCAAACTGTTTATACAAACCGAGTACTCGGCCGAGGGCACTGTCTCGCCACTGTACTCGTTACGTGTAATCAACCCATTAAAGCGCATAAAACCGTGCCTCGCCGCTAGTACAAAATATATTTCAATACGCCTTAAATAAACTAAAACACTGAATATAAAACCTGGTTAATAATACACTAATTGCTGCCTTGTTTTAATTTACAACTACAAGAACGCCTTAAGCCATGAAGATAATTAAAACTCAATACATCAAGCAATAAACACAGTACAAAACTGATTATTTTAATCCCCTAAAGGTGTAATAAACTTATTTATCGCAATAAAAATAATATAAAAAATTTAATAATTCAAACGATATCTATATATATAAAAATGTTATGTTGTGTACGCTTGAAAAACTCAAAAAGTTCTGCACCGATCGAGCTGAAATTTTAGCATGATAATAATCCGCATCAAGGATTGTTTTTATTTTTTTTTTATCCACAGCGAAGCGTGGTAGGGAAAAGCCTAGTATGGTAAGAAATTGTAATATAAGATTTAGGACGTAATGCTGTGCGCACACTTGAGATTTTTTGATTTTTTTGTATGTAGTGTGTAGAGTTCTGATTACAAAATCAGAAAATGCTTGCTCATATATTTGTAACTTTTTAATACATGCAAAGAAAAGAGCTTCATCTTCGACCACATCGTCGAGTTTGGTGGTTGGTGGTGGCAGACTTAATCAAGTTAAAAAAAATATTTATTATAAAAATAAAATATGTATTTACGTTTTCTGAGACGATTTTGCATATTCTCTTAAAAAAATGTCTTATTAGATCTGTCTTTTAGCTGTTATACTTTATAATGTTTTGTTTATATCTCGTGTGCGAGACACAACACACGCCATAAATACTGTCATTTAAAATCGCTAATTGAGATACGTTTTTATTCGATTAAAGATAGATCAAGCGACTCGATTCGAATTATATTGTCAAAAGCTATTAGCAACCTATCAATTTAGTTGACGAATGATGTCCATAGGCGGTATTAAGTACGTAGAATCAGTCTTATCTTGAGAAATCGATTCGTGAATGAAGTGAGTTATGTGAGAATGTATCGATACAAAGTTAACGAAATCGTAGTCGATACTAACCTTAAAAGGTCACTTATCAAAAAACTAACTGTTGAAACTAACGACCTGTTTGGCTCAGCGGTAGTATATCCGCCTTTGAAGCAAGAGGTCCCGGGTTGGATTCCCGGCCGGGCAGAAGTTTATGATGAATTTAAATATCTGCTCTGTGTCTGGGTGTTAGTTGTCTTTGTCTATGTGTTCCATGGCATCCCCGACACAGGGTATCCTAGTGGGGGAGCTATGAGTGTGAAACGTTTATTATGAACTGTGCCCTGCGGTTTCGCCCGCGATGAAATACCGTGTGATAAAAAGTAGTCTAGAGGATTTGCCTATGCAATGATGAAAAAAAAAATGATGATGATGATGAAAAGTACCCTATGTCCCTTTTCTGTACCCCTGACAACGTGTATGCAAAATTTCATGATGATCGGTTCAGCAGTTAAGGCAGGAAAGCGTAACAAACAAACGCTGAAACGGCTGAACGGAAATGGGTGAAATTTGGAATAGAGATAGTTTATCTCGTGAATTAACACAGCCTACTTTTTATCTCGGAAAAACAACGTAGTCCAAATAAGAGGGTGAAACCGTGAAGCGAAGCCAGTAAAAAACAAATAGAACTCTAATTAAATAGCAACAAGGCCTTTATTGCAAAAAATACGATATATACAAATTGTACAATTCAATACTACAGAAAATTTTGTTAAAATAAAAATAACAATCTTGTTAAAACGGTAACTCCTACTTAAACAAAAAAACGTCTTAACCGCCAATTACACATTTAAACCAATTTAAGTCTTAATTTAATGACGGTAGTCCGAGAAAAAAAGCGAAAATAGAGTGCGTGAGTGCCCGAAGCATTCTTGACATGTTGCTTCCGAATGTAAGGATCAAGATTTTGATGTAACTACCATTTATTTGACACTGAATTTTCAACCCAACCTGGTAAAATTTAGAGTTGTTTTTTCTCTATCAAATAAAACTCCATTGATTACTTTTTTCTCCAATACCACCCATTTATTCGTCAATGAAATGGCGCCCGCAACCAGTTTGACCGGAGAAGCGTATGTCCTTGCTTTTTTTACTTTTTAGGGATCCGCGAGTAATGAAGTCGGCCGAACGCTTTTTGCTCGCACTGCAATTATGGTAGCTTAGTGCGAAGAGTTGCGTTATTATTTGCTTTCATGTCGAAGCCGTAAATATTGTTTTTATATCCTCTGGGAGTAATCATTGTGGAATATCGTAACGATGCTATCTGTTATCGGCATCGAATATCGACGCTATTATGGTTGATATTAAATGTTAAATATAAATCTTTGTCGGTTTAAATTTTACAGTAGTGGTGGGAATACAATTTGTAATACTAATATAATATTATTATTTTATATTTATATATACAAATGTATATATTTTTTTTTATGTAATTGAGAGACGAGACGAGCAAATCGCTCGCCTGATGTTAAACGTCACGTTTGCCCATAACAGGTCTTCGCCACCCAGAGTTTTGAGCTCGCAGAATTCAAGACCCTGCGTGGCACAGCACTGCGCTCGTCACCCTGAGATGCCATGCCCTTCCAACCGGAACACAGTAATGTTTGCACATTGCTGCTTAATTATATAAGGACGTTGGGAATATGTCATACACTAGATTATATGAAAAGTAGATAAGTCGAAAAGGGCTCATAGTCAGAACATCTTCATTATCATTATTAACAAATTTTACTTTGAGAACAACTGAAATTCAGTGCTACGTATACATACGTCAAGTGTCATTTTTATGGCACCTTTACTTGTTTTTTTACAAATATTAACTATAGGTATGCTAATAAAATTACACGTACTATATTTCCTAAAATAAGTTTATATAGTAGTTTATGCAACTGTCATATAATGAAGGGTATTAAAACACGAGTGTGTTTATGAAACGAGCGCAGCGAGTTTCATAATAGTAACGAGTGTTTTAATACCTGTGTTATATGCAGTTGCATACACTACTTTATCTACACTAATGCTGTTACATTCTACTTATGTTTCCAATACTTGATAAAATACGTTTATCTTCACTAATAAAAACGTGTATTGTCACAGTGAACTTGGCGCGCAATCAGGAGCGAGCGCGCATGCGCGCGCAGGGCGGCGGAGCGAGCGCGCATGCGCGCGCAGGGCGGCCAATCAGGAGCGAGAGCGCGATGTTATAATGGCTCATTACGACATCGATGTGGATATTATAACATCGTGTGAAATTGCTTAAATGTTGTCTGTGCTATAACAGTAGTCATTATAACACAAGTATTGGAAACATAAGTAGAATGTTATAACATTAGTGTAGATAAAATCAATTATATTACTTACAAACGTTGTTTAAATTGACAAGGGTCATTTAACTTATGTGGTACAAAAAATAAATGCGCAGTACTTAATTAATGTCATTTAAGTCAGTTAATTAAATATGTCATTTAAATTAAAGCAGCTTAAGACCCGATATATTTAATATCAATTATTTTTTTGGTATCAAAGGTACAGAAATCTCGCGACGCGAGTGAACGCGTCGCACAAAGAAAAACACAAGGTATGTGTTTCTGTTTCCCGCAGTCAAAGTATTAAAATGCTCTGACAACCTCTTGCTGACGAGAAATATATCATGTGCAGAAACAAGACGGAGAACTTTAACCATTGATTAACGTAAGCAGGCTTTATAAGTTAGGCCCTCTAATTGCATTTTTGGCTAATTAGCGGTTAAACCCAAGCCAATTATTAAAAAAAAATAAAACAAAAATCGTAACAAACCTCACACATTCACACCTTACGTTGACTGAAACAAATTACCACTTAATTCACTAATTTTATCCGGAACCCCGTAATTTCTTCCCATACTCACCCCCCTCGATACACCAGCCAATGTTTTAACCATGTCGGCTTTTCTTAACCCTAATGGCTATGGTTAATCAAGCCGAATGTAACCGCATTAATAACTTACTAACGAGGTAACTGGGTATTTAATTATTATCCCGTTCTTTTATAAATAAAGAAAGAAGTAAAATAAATGTATGGAGTTTCCTCTTTGGTTATCTGAGCGCTCTTTTTTATGTAAAACTAGCTGCGCCCCGCGGTTTCACCCGCTGTCCTGCAACAATAGCGGAAAGCCGTTCAATTTTCTGGGGTAAAAAGTAATCTACATATTACCTAGGGCTTAAGCTATTACATACCAAATTTCGTCAAAATCTGTTTAGCTGTTAAATTGTTAAATCAAATTGTCATCCATACGTCCATTACATAGCTGTCATTTGCGCAAAGAGTATAATAAGTCGTTTTGTTATTCCAAGTCTGATTCTTTTTTGTTATACCTCGTTTTATAGTGACTGATGTTTTATGTCAATTCACACTTGAATGCTATCGAATTTATTTAATAAAAATAAATAGTATAATAGGAATAAATAGTATCCTATGTGCGTTTCCTGGCTCTAAGCTACCTCCTCACCAATTTTCAGCCATATCGGTAAAGCCGTTCTTGAGTTATAAGTAGTGTAACACGAACACGACTTTCTTTTATATATATAGATATTAAATAACTAGCGGCTCGTCCCGGCTTCGCACGGGTGGACACTATTGAAGTTTTAAGTAAGGATCCCTAATTTTTTCAGGTAATAAATATAGCCTATGTCACTTTGGGATAATGTAGCATTCGAATGGTGAAAGAATTATTGAAATCGGTCCAGTAGTTTTTGAGTTTATACCACACAAACATCCAAAAATACAAAATAACAAATCTTTCCTCTTTATAATATTAGTATAGATAATTAACCTAGAGTTGATAGTATATAAATATAAACATATAATTTTTTCTAAATTTGGTGTTATGCAAACACTAAGCATATATTTTCAAAGATTCTGTTTAAAACTTTCAATTCTTGAAATGCACCGTTTCAAAATTCAAAATACAATGGAGTACCCAAATAATTAGAAAACCTCTTTTTTGTTCACTCTAGAAATTACAAGCAAAGCATAAATAACAGTTTACTAATACAACGACTAAATACTTTATCGTATCTATCAAACGCAATCAATAATACCATCGAAAAATAAAACAAGTCATTTTTAAAAATATTTTAAAATTCAAATTCAAATTCAAATATTTTATTCCGGAAATAATCCATAGTTTTATACAATAAAATTACAATTAAAATTAAAATCAAAATCAATTAATTAAACATACAAATGAAACACAAATTAAAAACAATTAAAAATAAACATTTATTGCATTGTCTTCGAAGTTACACAAGTAAGTATACATTTCAGCTCAATCGGACATTGGGAAGTGGTTCAAAATTCAGTTTCAAAATTTAACCCAAAAACAGCAACAAACAGAGCAAACTAAATAAAAGATTACAAATAAAAAACCAACTCAAAATTCCAATATTTTCACCTGTTATTTTAGCAGTACATCCTATTTTTAGTAGGTAACCTATTGACGGTGACTCCGTAATCGACTTGTCAATCTTACTAGTTCTCGCTAAAAGCATCGGGTTTCCTAGACGTGAAGAAATGGGATTCTTTAGAAATAAAGTAACAGAATCCCCGGGACTCTTTGAGACTAAAATATGGCACCCTTCCTGGCCTATTCAAATCTTGTCTTACCTTTACTATTTTGAAGGATCGGAACCTACTTTTTGGGATTTAGTGTTTTGAATAAAAATAGTAGGTACGCTTTCAAAATTCAAGAAGCAATAAAGAGGTGAATGAGGTATAATTTATCTACGAGTAAGTCACTGGAGTAGTACATGAAATCACGGACACAGAAATCAGAAGTTTTTGGTAGTAACGCACGTCGTCGGTATCAAACGTTTTCGAAATTGTTCGTTCGTTTTTTTTAACGAAACCGTTTGTTCTTTCCAAAAACTAACTTTTAATATTATTTTTTTAAATAAATAAGTTTAAAATAAATAACTTTCCATACCAAAAGTATGAGCTCAAAAAATGTTATTATGGGTAGAGTAGCAAAGAGAGTGTTTAGGCCGCCTGAAGGACAAATAACCGGAATACTTACTGTTTGACGCGTCATTCAATAATCTAGACCATGAACAACCTTCATTCCAAATTTCATGTAAATCCGTTCAGCCGTTTTTGCGTGAAAGAGCAACAAACATACTTACAAACTCTCACGTTTATAATATAAGTAGGAAGTAGGATAGCATCCTTGTCAAAGCATATCATAGCACCATCTTTTTCTAAATTATTATTATTTGAAAGGCTTGCGTCTGACGGCCATCTCGCCTGATGGTAAGCAATGACGCGGTCTACGATAGAGCACGCGCGTCTATTTTCGTAACATAGTCAGTTTTGGCCTTTTAGACAACGGGGTGAAAAGCGAGGGCTGTGAATCCATTCAGCTCGATAGAAAAACTAATAAAACCCCTGATCTACCACCCTTTGAGCATTGAGGTAAATATATAGAGATGGTATTACGTCTATTACGTCACTACGTTTGGTGGTTGTTTAGGGATCCTATCAATCTTATATCAATAGTTTCTATGTTTATGAAAAATACACTAGACCGCTGATATAACCCTTTATTGTTAAGTACCGCTAAAATAACCGCTTATTGTTACTTGGTGGAATCCCAAATAAAAGTTTAGTTATCATTTTAGTTAATAAATTACATATGACTTTTTCTAAGCATGAGACGGAAGATAGTACAAAAATACAATACAGGGTTATTCATAAAGGGTATGCTAAGCTGAAAAGGGCTCATAGTACTCATCATTATGAACAACTTTTACTATGGGACTAACCCAAAATTCGCGAAAAAAAATCAGCTGTTCCATATTTTTCGAGTGTCATAGACATTTTTCTATGGAACAGCTGTTTTTTGTTTTCGAGAATTTCGGGTTGGTCCCATAGTTAAGTTGTTCATAATGATGCGTACTATGAGCCTTTTTCGGCTTAACATACCCTTTATGAATAACCTTGTAGTTATAATGTAGCCTCGATTTAAATGTCAACTCACTAAAGAAAGTTTAACTCTATGAATACTTAATTTTTTTAGATTATTTTTTTATTATTAGTTTACTTAATTTGAAATTAATTTGTTTTAAAGCTTTGGTGCTTTGGTACTTTAGTGTTGAATACCTAGACTTCCTCAGAAATCATCTTGAGGTGAAATTTTATATTTAAATTTCAAAGGTACGACTCGAATGTTAAACTATTAAATTGCTTTCGTTTTCAGAATTCTTTCTAGTTTTATTTCACTAAATATTACGAGGAAAACCGTTGATCGCAGATAGTCTAAAATGTATGAAATCCTAACAATTTTTGCCATTGCTAAAGTATTTCGTGATTGCTCTTTAATTATATTTCAAACTTTGGAGAAATTTGATAAGCAGTCTCTTGGACCAATGAGTTAGTTATCAAGGTGACTAAACTCTTCATTCGAGCCTCTTTAAGGACTCAATAACGCCTAAAAAGGTCGTCCAAAAATACTTATTCAGTTGTAAATCAACTAACAGGTGTCCTTTTTTACGGCGTTCAAATCGTCTCCGGGGATATCTTAACGAAGATAAGGAATTTGGGGACCGATTGTGGGAGAAAATTACCGGTATTTGGGATACCGCCTTAAGCAGTTTGAGAGTAATAGTTTCTTTAGTGTTCTTGCTAGGATAGCGTGAGAAATGGCACAAAATTAATTTTAGAAAGTTTTTATTTTCATTAAAGAACATTGTGAATTGTTAAAGGAATATAGTGTGTACAGTATCAACCATTACTTATTCCTTTTTTTTTAATTGCTTAAACTTCTGATATTCGTCTAAACTATCAGCATTTAAAAACACTAACGCAAAATGGGATAGTTGCAAGTTTTTTTGACAACAATTTTTCGTCTAGATTGTTTTTAACACGCTTTTATTAGCTTCACCTGTATGTTTGTATGTTTGTATGTTTGTATGTTTGTATGTTTGTATGTTTGTATGTTTGTATGTTTGTATGTAACCGACTCCTTTGAGCGCGTTTTTGACCCACTTTAAACGGTCAGATTTCTTTCAAACTTTGTAGATATATCGAGGACCGATGACAATACACTAAACAAATCGTGTTTTTTAGTTTTTTTAACTATTAATTTGTTTAACACGCTTTTTCTATAAAGTTTCTTTAACTTTTAATACCGTTTAACTTACAAATGGTAATTTCGCCATTCGTGTCAGAGAACAGAGTGGCGCAGTGGAAGCGTGCTGGGCTCATAACCCAGAGGTCCCTGGATCGAAACCACGCGCTAGAAATCTTTTTGCTCAACATTTTTTTGTTACGCATCAATTTTATTTTATGAGGTCTGAGGATCGAAACCACGCGGCTACAAATCCTTTTGCTCAATATTTTTTGTTACGCATCAATTTTATTTTTAATTTGCTTGAGCAGACGGCCAAAATCGGATAACACCAACACATTTGTACATATTAATAATGGTTAATAAGTAGTTAGCAAATCGAACTAAAAAGCGAAAAATAAATAATAGTTAAAAAAAAACTAAAAAAACACGCTTTTTATAAAAAACCGAACTAAAAAAATAGAAAATAAAATTTTATAAATTTAAATTAAGAATAGGGTTGAAAATTTCAATAAATATAAATTAATAATAGTGTAAATAAATAAATATATGTATTTTATTTTTAAAAAAGCGTGGGGTGCTTTCTAAGATATTATCAAAATGCTAATCACTCTACTCATGACTGTCAATACAAAATGTATCTACAAAATATATAATATCTATTGACCCATGCACCCCACGCTTTTTAAAAATAAAATACATATATTTATTTATTTACACTATTATTAATTTATATTTATTGAAATTTTCAACCCTATTCTTAATTTAAATTTATAAAATTTTATTTTCTATTTTTTTAGTTCGGTTTTTTATAAAAAGCGTGTTTTTTTAGTTTTTTTTTAACTATTATTTATATTAAACTTTATTCTTTATTAGCAGCTAAACAAAACGATGAAATCAATACCGTATTTTTTTCGGATATACCATCTAAGCAACCAACCAGTAAACTTCAGCGAGTCCCTGGTTAATTTACCAAATGTAACCGGTTTTAACCACTCAAATTCGACAACTCACCGATTATTTCCGGTTATCCCCTCCTACCGCTGATATCTTAACGAAGATCGGGATCGGGAGTGAATCGTTAACGAGAAGTACAAAAAAGATTGGTTTAAAGATTGGCTGCGTTTTACGGGTATATTTTATGGTTTTTATGCATTGCCCTGCTTTGTTCGTCTATCTGATAATGTGGTTCGACACGCCGCGCCGCCCCTGTGGAGTAGAAAAGGATTGTACGTGAAAGGTTACGGTTCGATATTTGTGACAAAAAAATTGTCAAATTCAAAATTCTAATATTTTTATTTAAGTCAACAAGGTGTTTGAGGATCACTTAGTACCTAACTGTTTTTAAAAAAAATATTTTTTTTTAGAAATTCATATTTTTTTATCAGTATCAGCAGAGCATTGCCATTCTATTTTTATGAATGTCTAAGTTAGGATGTTTCACACAACAACAGCTGACCGAATTAGGATGAAATGTGTACCTTTTTACGGCAGCTTACATCCTGTATTAAATTAACATACAGGCTACTTTTTATCTCGAAAAACGCTGGTAAAACTGGTAAGTTAAAAAGGTCAACAATAATCGCTATGTTTAATTTAGTTAAAACATGGGCCAAATCATCATTGATTAATCAATATCAAAAGCTTAATCAACATTTAATGGACTATAAAAACTCTTTACAACTAATTGCTCAAAACACATGCCTCAATTTATTTTATTCATTTACATGAGTCCTTTCTCTCAAAATGTAAGCCATTTACGACTTTATGGTGGAGGGACATAAGGCAGTCATTCGAATGGTCGAGAAGTTAGGGTTCCTTAAAGCATCGGTGAGATGTCAGGCGATTTAATTATGTGCCATCGAAAGTGTGTAAATTCTTGTTGACTCCGTAAATTCTTATTCACTTTTTAATGACGTTTGGCGTCTATTCTGTCTTGTGTGTTGCTCATAGATCTTTAATTTTCCTAAAACGTTTACCAACAAGAATAAAAATGTAGGATTTGTTTCCGTTTTTCCTAATTTTTTTTTTTAATTTGGAATGTCCAATTTGGCTTTTGTCAGGCCCGAAGTGATGGCTTTAGTATTTGAATTTCACTATTATTGGAGCCAGATGAATGAGCTAAAATGTACCTATGTTTTGACATAAAAAATCGTATCGTGATTTTGACGTTTTGAATTTTTGTTTTTAAGTTTGAACTTCGAGTTTCAAAACTGAGCTGATATTGCTTAATTCGCTCGTCTGTACGGAACCTACAAGCAAGCCGCCCAACCACTTCATTCATTCATTCAGGCGACACACGTTCATTCACAGCGGGCGAAGTATTTTAACAAGCAAAAAGTGGACACGCGACCGGCGGCGGCGCACGCTTCCTTCAATGTACTCGCTGCCACAGAATAAATAGATTATTCTTTATAAATGAAACGTCACAATTCTTACTAACGACACTTTGGGAACGAATTTAAAAAAAAAATTATCTAAATTCAAAACTATTTGATTCAAAAAAAATTGTACATTACTTTTATAATCACAGCCTTCCAAACTGGGTGTGGGGAACCCGTGTCTTGTTTAATTATTTAAAAATAACTAGCTGCACCCCGCGGTTTCACCCGGCATCCTGCAGGAATCGTAGATTTATCCGGTTTAAGAAAACGCATATCCCCGCGTATTTCCGTATTCGCGTATTCCCGAGTAGTTACAATATTGGGTTCTTCAAAAGGGCTGTTAATAGAATCTTAAAAGGCCGGCAGCGTATCTGTGATGCCTCCAGTGTTACAGGTATCCATAGGCGACGGTGATCGCTTACCATCAGGCGGCCCGTTTGCTTGTCTGCCACTTAAGGCATAAAAAAAAAAAAAACCTGTGTTAATCTAGCTAGCCTAAAGTAACCCTAGCCTCATTAAAACCTGTTTCTTTTTTGTGTGACTGAGAAACAAACATCAGTAATCCATGGAAAAACTTGGCCAGAAGAGGAACCAAGGACTAAAGCGGTGACAGAATGTTGCGCGAAATGGAAAGCGGCCAACTTCCAGACCATGGACTCGCTGGTCGGATGACATTGTAAAGGTGCCAGGAAGGTAGTGGGTGAAACTGGTACAGACTCTGACTCTACAGAGGAGATCTATTATACTCAGTAGTGGTGAAAAACAGCTAAATTTGAATTAATAGGTAATCTAGATGTCTTCAAGCCGCGAGTGAGTCGGTTCCTTCTAGGCGCGCGTGCTCCATCGTAGACCGTGTCATTGCTTACCATCAGGCGAGATGGCGGTCAATCGCAAGCCTAATATTTTTTTTTAAAGATGGTGTATTTATTGCACCACCGGCAGAAATCATTAGACACGTAGAGTGAAATCTTATATTTTCTCCAGGATTTTTGCTCAAAATAAAGACTGGCTTTTTGGCTTATAAAGTTAAAAAGAATACAAGTATTTTCCGCTCGCGCAATTCCGGTAGCAGCACTACGTGTGTGGTCCAACTTCCTTTAAAACAAGGACTGACAGAAAAAAATTAAACACAATTACCATACTGCTGTCGCAAATATGAACCGACTTACAGCAAAGTAGCAAAAGTTGGCGGTGTCGTTTAGATTTAAACTTTTGATTTACACTTACTTACTGAAGAACTTTTGATTTTTATTATTATGAATTTAAGACACTTGAAATAAATAACTAATATAAATTAGAAAATATACGTAAAGGCACTCTTAGGTTGAGGTGTTGCCAATTATCAGAAGTTAGGTATTGTCGAGCGGTTCTGTTCATAATGTGGGCATGTAGTTAGGATCTACTAGACAAACAGGCGTGGATAATCGGGCGAGAGGAATAAAACCATTACTTGCAACACACGTAGATTATAATCTTGAATGATGTCAGTACATTAATGTTACAATGATCCTTTCTACTATGATCTCCAATGGATATTCCAAGTATTCACAATACAACTCAAACAGGCACTCCGCCGAACACGTAATGCGCATAGGTACACGATACAATAAGATTCTATGGCCACCACTGTAATTCCAGATGTAATTGCAACTATTGTAATCAGCTTTCTAAGTATCAACTATAACTAACAACCCTTGCCCTTGTGGCTCTGCTCGAGATTCCTAAAGTATCGTTTCCCGCCTTACGGATCGTAGTCGTGCCAGAGTGGTAAACGTCAGCAGCTCAGCAGCTGTCACTGTCAGTTACGTTTCTTTACCACTCTAAATAAAGATTGGCTCAGAGCGCCGACACGGCCTCTCCTGACTATCGCACGTCCTCGTGCGCCTTCTTCTCGTGGTCTTCCAGCAATCCCTCTCCATAGCATCTCTGAACCCAGCAAGTCTTCATGCAACTGCTTCTCCATAGCATCTCTGATACTCCACCAAGCTCGTCAACACTTATCCAGTGTTAATCTTCCATTTGATCTGCAAAGACAAAACACACCTGGTAAACTATTCTATGGAAGCTCGTCCATCACTGACACATCTCTATTTGTCACCCACCGAATAGAACCTTTCCACATACAAGTTACAACCACAAACACTGGACCGGACAACTGTACTCAGGCGTCCCTTCGACCAGTCATCATTTCTCATGATGACATGGACCGGACAACCAATGAGCGTCCTTTCGACCAGTCATCATTTCTCATGATGACATGGACCGGACAACTCGACCCAGGCGTCCTTTCGACCAGTCATCATTTCTCATGATGACATGGACCGGACAACCCATAAGCGTCCCTTCGACCAGCTCTCCAAATGCCACCCCAAACCAGCCTAGTGGTCTGATCCGGAACATTGACCTGCATAAGCCAGCTCCTTAGACCTCCCACTAGCTGCACACATCAATATCGTACATGGGGACATCCGATGCTCCCCAGCCAGTATTGTCGGCCTCTACACAACACAGTCACTATTCCCAAAAAAAGGCCAGCATGCAGTTAATATGAGAATGACCACAGACAGTACACAGGGTTTACACATAAAACAAATATTCAGTAGAACAAATTATCTAATGATTATGCTCGCATATGTGAACCAGCTCCAACAATTCTACTGATCATCATCATCATCTCTTAATATGAACAAACTAGAATGATTCTATTGATCATTACATTCACAATTTCACATATGTGACCAACAATCAAAGACAGTAAAGGAACAAGCTCACCGGATATTGTGTTCAAGCAACATGAGGATGGTCTAAGTTCACGGAGTGAACCTTTACAAGCCGCTGCTCGGTCGATCTCTCCGTGTCTATCTGGACACACTTTTGCAACATGTCATGTCTTTCTGTGCACAAGCTCAGTAATTAGTCTTGCTTTATCTAGACTCATTGACACCAACGTTTGGTTCGCTGTCTTCTATGCAGCAGTTATATCTTCTCAAATCTTTATACTTCTGCTCCGGCATCTCAGGATCAAATAAGATCAGTTGCATTGCGTTCTTTGTTAGTCTCGCTTTATCTAAACTTATTGACATCAACGCTTGGTTGGATGTCTTCTATTTGGCAGTAATATTTTCTCATCGCTTTATACTTCTGCTCCAGCATCTCAGGATCAAATTAGATCAGTTCTATTGCCTTCTTTGCAATTTTTTTTCTTTTGTTTTGTTGTTTGTTCTGTCTCAGGATCAGAGCGGCTACTGAGAGTGTTTCAACTGGATTTGATCTAGAAAGAGACCTAGAATCGATCTACATGTCTTAACGCCATCACGGCCTCCTGATAGTTCACTGGACGATTCACTAATAGTTCACGGGTATCACAAGTACCTACCCGTGGAAGGGTTGACACTGACAACATTGTCAAGTTCCTTGACCTCAAATTTACTATCGTTCTTCCTATCAGTTATTGATATTGAAATCTCCGTCACCATGTAAATTTTTCAAACATCGGCTTCTGTACTTTCATATTCTGCTCCTTTCATATTCTGTTGTTTGTAGTTTTGAGGTTAAGTGCTAGCCAAAAATCTCGACGACTTTACATGTAGCAAAAAGTTTAGCATGGCGATGTTTTGTAGCTGCTGGTTTTATCCTCTGATCTTTGCCCTTCGTATCCCACTTCTGATAAAGGCACTCTTAGGTTGAGGTGTTGCCAATTATCAGAAGTTAGGTATTGTCGAGCGGTTCTGTTCATAATGTGGGCATGTAGTTAGGATCTACTAGACAAACAGGCGTGGATAATCGGGCGAGAGGAATAAAACCATTACTTGCAACACACGTAGATTATAATCTTGAATGATGTCAGTACATTAATGTTACAATGATCCTTTCTACTATGATCTCCAATGGATATTCCAAGTATTCACAATACAACTCAAACAGGCACTCCGCCGAACACGTAATGCGCATAGGTACACGATACAATAAGATTCTATGGCCACCACTGTAATTCCAGATGTAATTGCAACTATTGTAATCAGCTTTCTAAGTATCAACTATAACTAACAACCCTTGCCCTTGTGGCTCTGCTCGAGATTCCTAAAGTATCGTTTCCCGCCTTACGGATCGTAGTCGTGCCAGAGTGGTAAACGTCAGCAGCTCAGCAGCTGTCACTGTCAGTTACGTTTCTTTACCACTCTAAATAAAGATTGGCTCAGAGCGCCGACATACGTAATATTTATTTAGTTCCAATATATTTTATATTCATTGGTTTTTTTTAAATGTTTAAATACGTACTAAATTGGACTTTATCACATTAATATTAATTTTATTACATCTCCAAGATTCCTAGACTTTTTAAAATATAATAAAAGGACTCAGCTTTTATTCCTTCTCTCACGTTGCTTTTCAAAAGCGACACATTTGACGTGTAAAATCATCAATCATAATTATCATCAGCGATTGCCGACGAGCTAATGATCAGTCACTACTTGAGAGGAACCTGGTTTAATTAGTTTTCGTCGGCTAAATATAAAAGGACTTATTGATAAAAAGTAATCATATTGCCGGGTGGTTGGCCCTGGTGTCAGAGAGTTGAAGTTTTCATGAAGGTACTTGAAGTTGTAACTAAAACGAACTGTCATTAAACTTTTTATCATCCCCCTGCTGGGATACCAGGTAGCCTCGAAGATTGATAAGGCAGTATTTCACGACGTTAGCTAGCCAAGTGTTGGATTCGCATACTACGTCATTGAATTTCTTCTTCGGTCGTAAAACGAACTTATAATCTGGGAATTAAAGGTGTATTTATTTATAGAGACTTAAATTATACAAGCATTAAAAAGTAATTAAAAACTAAAACAATAAAACTAAACTAATATAAAAGAAAAAAAATCTGTAGAAATTGTTCCCAAAATGCTGGCCCTATCATCTGGGTGACTCCAAGTCGCGAGTGGATCAGTTTCTTCTAGGCGCGCGTGCTCCATCGTAGACCGCAGCATTGCTCACCATCAGGCGAGATGGCGGTCAAACGCAAGCCTACCATAGAATTTAATAAAACGCTAAAAATGTTAAATCTTTCATAGATAAAACACTAAACTAACACTTACATACCTACTTTCACTGAGTTAATCTATAATTATATCCAACTAACTAAAATCGTCGACTTCAGATTTAAAACGAAGTGTAGCGTGAAAGTAGCTTAATTCCACTTAGAAAGAGATAAAAAGAAGCTGAGAACAGGAAATTAAAAGCTAGTAGGAATCGGTGCAGCGACACCGAGTGTGGAGTAAACCAATTAGTAGGGTGTGGGAGTACGTTGTAGCCTGAGGGCCAGAGTTACGAGCTGCTATCTTTTTCGCAAGCTACATTTTTGAAGGTATAAATCACTAGATAACTGACTATCTAAAAAATTGTGACAAATGGAAAACAATATTTTGTAGTAAATTAGAAGTTCTACATTTTTGAAGGTATATTTTTGAAGGTTCACTGGATAGGATATCTAAAACCATGTGAAAATGGTAAAAAAATATTTTAAATTGGTATAAAATTAATTTGATAATTTGAACTACTAAGTATTATTTAATTAGTAGAAATTCAATTGAAGAACTGACTTTTGCAAACGCACTTAAGCGAAGTTTACCTCTATAGGTAGATTCTCACATATCAGTCAAGCCACAGTTACGACGCAGTTCTGACACAGTACCGTCACATTCTCTATGAACGCATTGAGAGCACTGTGTCATCACTGACACTGACAAGTGGGGATGCGTTCATAGAGAAAGTATGAAAGAAAATTTCGCACTGTGCCGGTACTGTGCCGGTACTGTGTCGGAACTGTGGCTTCACTGATTTGTGTGAATCGACCTTTAATCGTTGTAGTGGTTTGACGTTAGATTAGAGCGTTTTCTGCTTTGAATATAATCATGAGGCGTATCACGCCACGCGTGTCTTTCTAAAATACAAATTTCAGCAAAGGCCGTGGAAAACTTGTCCACCGTTATCATCGTGTAAAAACAAATGAAAACGAGAAATCGACTAAACGTTATATCTTACATCACATGACTAGACGTGCCTGACTAAATAATTAACATATTTATTTGATTTTATTTTCGACATTTTATACATACCTAATTTTTAACCTGCATACGTCCAGAGAATAAATTCAAAGGCGTATGTGAATTCCAGCAATCCGTACTTGGCTAGCGTGGTGGAATACGGCCAAATCACCCTTCGAGGGTAGACCTGTATCCCAGCAGTGGGAGGATGAAAGGTTGCAAATGATGATGATTTATAATTTGTATAGGCGAAAACAAATACTGAAATATAATTTTTCTATTCTATTATTTATAATCCCGTGACGTATACCACAATGAAACCACTCGCAATATCAATGTCTAGTGCTAATTAATGTCCTCGCTGCGAGTGGGTAATTCGGTCCCTCGGCCCACGTGGGCCGTTGTTTTTGCAATTAGTGGGCCTGGCCGGCCTTATTGCTGGTTAGTGCAGGGTTAAGGAAAACCATGGTGAGGTTATTGGGTTCTGGAGAGGTTTAGCGGTTATTTTGGTATGTCTTGTTGTTGTTAAACGGGATTTAGTGCATGGATACTATCATATCAGTACCAATTATTATAGACGGTTATAAGGAAAGTGTATGCTAAGCCGAAAAGGGCTCATAGTACTCATCATTATGAACCACTTTTATTATGGGACCAACCCTTTTTTTTTTTTTTTTTTGGGGGGTGGGAAATCATCAAATGACCCCTCCCACTCTTGGGCAGAGCGGAAGGGAGTGTCAGACTTCTACTGACCAAAAACCACCCATGTTCCTTCTACGCCCTTGTGACGCCGAGGCCGCGGTAACTTCTACCCGCAGCCCCGACGGGCATGGGCCCTTTCGGGCCCCTTCCATGTTGCTGACATCTCTTTGAGGCGCGCGTGGAACACGAACGCGCCGTCGACACGACCTGTGTCGTCATAAGACGGACGGACAGCGAGCTAGCCCAATAGCTCACCGTCCACAGGCCCGCGTCTACGGTGGCCAGAGGTCGTCACGTGACCATGGGACCAACCCTGAGATCACAAAAAATAAATCAGCTGTTCCATGCATTATATCCTCGAGTGTCATTGACATTTTACTATAATAATAATAATAATCCGTTTATTTCAGGCAATATAACTTGCATGCAATGCAAGTTAATGCAAGTTACAGAGGCCCATAGAAAATAAATACCTTACAAACTAACATACATATTAATAAAACAATAAAATTTCTTCATTCTTCATTCTTCTGGGACTTTGTTACTCGTACCGTCTCCCAGTAACGCCGGAACACTAGCCCTTTTGGCCAGAAACAGCTATGAACTACTATCAACTATGGAACAGCTGATTTTTATTTCGAGACATCTGGGTTGGTCTCATAGTAAAATTTGTTCATAATGATGAGTATTAGGTACTACATACCTTTTTCGGCTTAGCACTCTGCTTTTAATATAATATCTAAAACAAAATAAAATAAAAAAGCCTATATTAGGCCCAAGTTTGAAGGCATTCTAAGACAGATCTAAACTAACTAAAAATATATCTGTCTTTATCATTGCAAGCCATTAGACAAGGATGCCAATAGTTTTAGAAAATTTAGATCTGTCTTAAAAAGCCTTCAAACTTGGGCCTATTGTCCTGTTCTTAAATACAAAGAATGATTTCACTTAATAATTATTTTGAATAAGGATAAACTCTTCGGGTAAAGGCCTCCTCCATTTCAAGCCATTTCTTCCTGGAATAATATTACCAAATAGATAATACCAGTCAACATATTTTTTGCAACTAGAATTCCCAGAAAATTCCTGCCCAAGAAAATGGCTGGCATCCTCTGGCCATATGAAAAACAAACAGACCAAAATCCTGCCTAAGAAAATATCTGGCCATTTCGAAATCTCGAAAACCTTTGTCATTTCATATCTCCCTTATTAGGGAGTTCAATTAATTTATCTCATACCAATTGTAGAATTCCTCTACAATGGGATCACGGTACCCGGATGTAGGTATAAATGTATAAATGAATAGTGTAAGGACAATCATTTCACCTATTTAGTGAGTAGAAAGCGGCTGTTCGTATAAGTAGCGGGGTACTATGTGCTTGTGTCTGTATTGTAAGATACAGTATGGGAAGTTCACACAACGAAATTTTGTGATTTTGCGAGTTTTCGGGAATTGCGTATGATAAATAGGTAGATAGACTAGCAGCGTTTCGTGGTCTTAGCCATGTGGTTGTGATGATGATAAAAAGTAGCCTGCAAACAAACAAATTCTCTTTCACATTTACTGTAGGTATATACTTGCGCCGCACGGTTTCACCCACGCGTTATAAAAGTTGATTGACGATGATGACGATTGATGTTGAAAAGTTATCTATGTTAAATCCAAGGCATATCTTGATCCCAAACACCCAATTTTGCCCATTCGTTTCAGTGAGAAGGACTGACAAACTTTCGCATGTACAATATTATTAGGATAGATAGATAGATAGAAAATAACTCTTATTATTCACACCAGAAATTACAGACAAAAATCATCGCTGGATCAGTTAAAATTTTCAAATCAGACAAAACGTTACGACTTGCATTACTGTTTGTACCGTCGGCGGCAATGCCCCCATATATGCTCGATATAATTGGCTCCATAACCTAGGCACCCTGATTCATGTCTAGGCAATTGACACAACTGTACCCAGAAAATAATAGTCTTTGTCTAGGCTTTGTTAGCTTAAATGTGGGTGATTCATTTTGGAGTAGGCAATCTAATGGATCGACAATGCGGGCACATATTAGTTTCGTTCTGTAAGTGTATTTAGTCTTAGTACCAGCGCGCACTGTGCGACTGATCGCTGTGATAGGTCGTATACAGAGTTATAAGAAAGGGAAGCTAAGACAACAAGAACATTATTTTTACAAAACAAAAAACAAAAACCGACTTCAAAAGACCGACTATTGAGTTATTCATCTATTTGTCGCGCACGTACTTAATGCAAATTTAAGACTTATATGGTTTTCTCATGGATAACATTATCAGAACTGGACTAAATTGAAATGGGACCAAATGGGAAGCGTCAGCTTTCTAATAAAAAAAGAATCATCAAAATCGATTCACAGTCAAAAGTTATGAGGTAACAAACATAAAAAAAAAATTAAAAAAAAACATACAGTCGAATTGATAACCTCCTCCTTTTTTGAAGTCGGTTAAAAAGGTATACCTCAGCTCAATCGGACATCGGGAAGTGGTTTAAAATTCAGTTGCAAGATTTGACCCACACTGACATCCTCAAATCTTACTTAAACGGCAAGTTAAATAAAAGTTTGTGAATGGGCTTATTTTAAAATATTTTAAAAAATGAGCTCTTATTGCATTGTCATTGGAGTTATACACATGTACCTATGACAAATTTCAGTTCAATTGGATATCGGGAAGTGGTTCAAAATTGAGTTGCAAGATTTCACTCGAACAAACATAGTAACATACATAATACTAGCTGACTCGACAGACGTTGTCCTGTCAAAAGCCATTGCGTCAATTCTGTCAAATGTCAAAAGTTACATTAAAAAAGTTTACATTGTCCAAAGCGCTAAAGTTAAATTATCGTTTAAGTATTTTTAAATTTTCTAATTTTTCATGTTTTTTACTATAAATTGAGATGTGAGCTATCCTATGTCCTAAGTTAGATCGAACTGCAGCCGGTGTGCAAATTTGATTGAAATCGGTTAAGTAGTTTAGGAGTCTATAGCGGACAAACAACGTGACACGTAATTTATATAGGTACAATAGGAAGATGATGGCGCTTGGACAAAAGTTAATATTGTCGCTGTCACTGTCAACAAGAGTGGATGTCACTGCCACTCTGGAGAAGTGCCGTATGTGGAAGCGGGTGGCCATCTTGTAAATAGCTTACTTTGGAAAAGAGACGCGTTAGCGCACCACTTAACCGCGGCAAATCTATAAATCGTTTGACCTGTTTGATTAAGTTTTAATAAGAAGATATGTTTTGAATGAAGGGCCTCCTCCGCCTTCACGTACATTGCAAGTTAAATAAAAGCTTATAAAAATGGAAAACGCACAGTTTGCGCTGGCACTTAGTCTGTTTTAGTTTCGTAATCAAAGTTAGATCATGAAAGGCATTATAATTAGGCCTAGCGTAGGTTTGGAATTAATTTTGTTAATTAAATAAAGGAGAACTCCTAACTTCGGCATTATTTTGAAGTTTGGCAGTTCGGCTCGACATTAAATAAATAGACAGATAGAAAAACTCTTTATTATTCCAACCAGAAATGTCAAACAAAAAAATCATAACGTTTAAAAAACTAGCAACGGGCGGCCTTATAGTTAAGAATGATTTCTCCAGGTAGAATATCATTTAGAATATGAATCAATCAATTAATGATCTCAACCTTTAATCATCCCACTTCTGAGATACCAGGTCCAAGGTCCACCCTCGAAGGGTGATCAGGCCGTAATCCACCACGCTGGCCAAGATACGGGTTGATTCACATACGCCACTGAATTTCTTCTCCGGACGTATGCAGGTTTCCTCACGACGTTTTCCTCCACCGAAAAGCCAGTATGAAAATTCGTACATAAGTTCCAAAGAACCTATTGGTACGAGTCGGGGTTTGAACCCGTTACCTCAGGAATTCGAAGAGTTGATAGCAATTAGATGCGAAAGTTTGTGTGTGTGTGAATATTTGTTTCTACGGATCTCCGCAACTACTCAACTGATTCTGATAAAACTTGGAATATAGATACTTTAGGTTCCAAAATAACACTTCATTTCATATTTCAGCACTTTTCTTTATTGTTCACACCATAAATTACAAACAGAAGGATTATACACCTAAAAACTAGTGCGACAACTGGCGGCCATATCGCTAAGAGCGATCTCTTCCAGGCAACCTTAGGATGGAGAGGATAGATAAAAAATATTAAAAACGGGGTGTGCAATATAGAAGAAAAACTGTGTCATATAAACCTACATAAAAAATAATAATAATAAATACTTAGAAATACATTCAAATACTAAAACTACCTATACTTGCGAAAATAATACTAAAACATATAAAAATAAAATATAAATATATAATAATACTATTAGGGAAGAATAAAATACACATATAAATAAAACCCATACATATAAATAAACCCAAAACAAAACAACAATTTGTGAGAAATGATAAATAAATAATCACTGAGAAAATGGCAATTGCGATTGTCTTCATTATTTTTCATCAGGGCGCAGCTAGCATTGACCATAATTATTCAGATCAAAGTAAATGAATTTCAAATCCAAATTTTGAAATCAGAATCAGGTCAACATAAAAAAAAAATTGAAAACAAATAATATCAGAATATGTGAAGATAGACACTTAGCAAATATACAGCATACAAAAACAACTTTTTCCGTAATTTCGTTATACTGAACCAAATGACGTCGAGGGGACTTCCCCGAATCAATTATTGAAAACTTATTCGGATAAACTTTTTATTGGCAATGAATGTTTAATTTCTTGTCGAGGCGAAGACGTTATTTGGACGGTATTCTGTATTTCCGTAATGATATTGTTGTTTCCGGTTTTGTGTGATTTGGAAATTGTCTGTTTGGGGCAGTAGGGGTTGTTGTTTTTGATAATATTTTAAGGTTTAGGAGATTTTAACGTGTTGATGATTCTATCTATTTTTCTTCATTTTTACTTAGTGATTTTATCCTTCTATTATACAATATGTATGTTTGAATGTTTGAGAGTTTGGATGTTTTGATGTTTGTTGCTCAATAACGCAAAAATTGTGGTAGGAATTTGGATAATTTTGATATCGAGGCAGCTTATGAGGCCCTGGGTTGACATATAGGCTACTTTTAGTTGGGTACGATTTCGGGGTTAGTCGCATAGTAAAACTTATTCATAATGATGAATACTATGAGACCTTTTTTAGCTTAGAATAAATACCCTTTTCTAATACATATACATATATAATTTTTTAATGCTATTGAGTGACGAAACGAGCAAATCGCTTAACTGATGTTAAACATCGCATTTGCCCATAACAGTTTGCGTCACCCAGAATGTTGTACTCTTACAGTAATTCGAGACCCTGCGCGGCACAGCACTGCGCTCGTCACCCTAAGATATAAGACGTAACCCTGACCCTAAATCTGACCCTGACCATGACCCTGTGATATAATAACCCTGTATGTTTAGAATTACTATAAAAGTAAGACTTTGTATCACAACCGCTCTGTCCTCTTCAAGGTGGGCTAGAAACTTGTTAAACTGTGAGACAGCATCATCGAACCTGTCTTGTTATCGGATTAATATCGAATGTAACAAGTTCATGAAAATAAGTTGTGGGCAAAGGTGCTCAAGCGGTTTCAATCGCGGGTTGATTTTGAGGTAGAAAAATGTATGTGAAAGTGCGTGTGAGTGTAACCGAAAATGTACACGTATATACGTTTTTAGAAGTACGAACTATTTTCATTTAGTTAAATAACATATTCTTTACATACGAAGTTCTTTTACCCTGGTAGCGTTCCAGCGAATACTAATATGAGATCGACATCTAAATATCACATATAAACTGACACATACACAAAACAAGTTCATTTGGCAATTGGCTTATAAATCCCACACCAGCAGTTAACTGTTCTTCGAAATTTCTCTCATAATAACAAGTGACGCTTGCTACCGGGCCGCAACAAAAATCTCAGCGGGCCCGTACTTGATCACCTCTGCCCAATTGCATAAATTTAATAACCCTGTGTGGCCTGAACTAGTATTTTATCTAATAATTTTAATCAACCGTGTCCATCGACGATGTGATTGGAAAAGATGTATGTTAATGAAAAAATGTCCAAACAAATAATAAAAAGGTAAAGTTTGTGAGTTTGTAAGGCGTAATCTCCGGAACTACCGGCCCGATAAAAAAAAAAAAATACAAATGGAAAGCCACACAAAACAAGGGAAAGGAAAGGAAAGGAGAAAGGAAAAGGTATGCTAAGTTGAAAAAGCTTACAGTACTTATTATTATGTACAACTTTTACTATGGGACAAACCTGGAATTCGCGAAAAAAAAAACGCCTGTTCCATACATTTAGTTTGCTGATTTTTTTCGTTTAATCCGACCGTCTGACCTAGAATCTGGGTTCGGTTCCTGGATTGCAGTTATTTAAAAAAAATACATGTTATTTATTTAAGTTATCTTTGAACCAGTAAATTAAACAAATACATTTTTCCGCAAAAAAATTGCATTTTCTTCAAATATCCTTCACTTCCTGCCTTCAAGAGAATAGGTTTTCTCTTGCTCTAGAAAAAAAATATCTTAGCACTTTCATAACCGTCGTAAATAACTACGATTTCACCTCTCAAATAATCTACACCTTACGATAACATAAAACCAGACATCAAAGAAGTCTGACCCGTAGGTAAACTGCGCACAATGGACTATGAAATCTTTGTAGGCCACAAAATATTCGTAAAATTTATCTGTGAAGAGCTAGCGGTAATTCAGACTAATTTCTTTCGAGTGTGACATTTTTCTAAGGAACAACTGATTTATTTTCGCGATTTCAGGGTAGGTTCGACAGTAATCGTTGTTCATAATGATGAGTATAGTGTATGTGTATACCAAGTGTATACCATGTGTATAACAAATGTATACCATGTGTATATCAGTGTATACCAAGTGTATGGCAAGTTTATACCACTATGTAGTGTGGATACCTTTGTCAGCTTGCAGGGATAGTCATCTGTTTCACGACTATTATTTTGGATGCACCTCAAACAGCCCATTTTCCAAATTATTTCCCTCGAGATTGTACGTGTATCGTACAGTGGTAACATAAATAACTTGGCACAGGAAAATCTTGACAATGTCAAGAAAACGCCAGGCGCTTTAAGAAAGCCATACAATCCCATAGCTTTTTTATTAGTCCTTTTGAAGGTACCTTAGTAAAACTGATCGTAACCTCCTATTCTACTTATAAGAAGTCGATAAAGGAGCTTTAGACGTAAAACAAAGTAATTTTTGGCCTTTTTTAATGTTTTTACCACGGAATATCACATGCAGTTGGAATAACCTTGCCTGTAGCTAAAGTGTCGTCACGTTACCTCGTTGAATGGTAATACTAACTCTCTAGCCGAAGCATACCTAGATATGAAAAAAAAATTGCTTACATCTTAATATCGATGGGCCGTGGTAAGAAGGCCTAGCCAAGTTACAATCTATAATCGCAAACGCTATAGATGACTAAGACAGTGTATGGGAATGAAATGTCTACGTCTATAATCCAATTAAAGATTGCATGTTTTCTAAATTACCATAGCGTTTGCTATTGTGGAATTGCAACTTAGCTAAAAGGACAGCCCTTTTGCCGCTTGATCTTTCTATTGCTTGATATCATTCCATTGACTTCTGATGTTCCACGGTTCAACCGGGATATAAATAGCGTCGTTCACATAAATAGTCCAGGATATTATTTTTACGATACGTTCCATAGTTCAAAGAAGTTCGTACTCGTGCGTGGCGTCTTGATTTATTTCCTCTCGACGTTCTGATTTCTGGAGAGGTGTTGTGGGACAGGTGAGGTACAAAAAAGGAGGTGGCGGGTGCAATTTGTCCCATATACATAACAACGAATCTTTTACTTTTAAATTAGGTTTAAATCGAAATTTTAAATTATTGACATCAATAAAAAAAATATTAAAAAAAAATTCTACCACTTTTTCTTAATAAAATATTCTACTACTTATTATATTTTTCTACTATATATTTCTACTATCATTTTTCATCTACCTACTACTTGCATGGTAGATATATTACTGCTGAGTCAAACAGATCGTCAAGTTGTTTTGTATTTCTGTATTTTAAATCCTAAATCTTTGCCTGTAATTTTTCGTTGGAGATTATAATTTAATTTTAATCTCAATACCCCGTGTATTGAGATTAAAAGTAAATTCGTACAGGGTGTATTCTGGCGAGTGAGATATTGTCTCGGTCCCTGTCGCTCTCATTAGACATGTCTTGAGAGTGAGAGTGACGGACATAATCTCGAGCGCGCAAGAAAAGGGTCCCAGGTCGAGTGGTGATCGATGTTTGGAAAAATAAAAGGTTTTTAATTGGTCGGAAACGATTCTTAGAATTGTTTTGTTTTCAATGGATTATTAATTTACTAGCGAGCGACCTTCCCCGGTACGGGTATGAAATGTAGTCTACTAGCTACGCCCCGCGGTTTCACTCGCGGTCAAAAAGTTAACATTAGTTTTCCAGGATAAAAAGTAGCCTATGTGTTAATCCTGACCATGAAGAACCTTCATTCCAAATTTCATGTAAATCTGTTCACCCGTTTTTGCGTGAAAGAGCGACATACACGCATTCTTACAAATTTTCGCGTTTATAATATCAGTAGGATCACGCAAAAAGGGCCGACTTACGGCCTAGTTGCGGAAAAGAGCCCGCTCACCAAGTACCAAGTATCAGTAGGATAATTATATAATACTAGCTGACTCGACAGACGTTGTCCTGTCAAAAGCCATTGCGTCAATTCTATGTCAAATGTCAAATGGCAAAAGTTACATTAAAAAAGTTTACATTGTCCAAAGCGCTATATGGTTTAAGTATTTTTAAATCTTCTAATTTTTCATGTTTTTTTACTATAAATTGAGATGTGAGCTATCCTATCTCCTAAGTTAGATCGAACTGCAGACGGTGTGTTTGATTGAAATCGGTTAAGTAGTTTAGGAGTCTATAGCGGACAAATAACGTGACACGTAATTTATATATATTACTAGCTGACTCGACAGACGTTGTCCTGTCAAAAGCCATTGCGTAACTATAGCAACCGTAGTATGTTGATGCTAACTTAAATTTTAAATTTTCTAATTTTTCATGTTTTTTTACTATAAATTGAGATGTGAGCTATCCTATCTCCTAAGTTAGATCGAACTGCACCCGGTGTGCAAATTTGATTGAAATCGTTTAAGTGGTTTAGGAGTCCATTGAGGACAAACATTGTGACACGAGATTTATATATATTAAGATTAAGATGTTACTCGCATATAATGTAGCTTTATATTGGTGAATTTTAAAATCGGTCCCGTAGTTTTTAAGTTTCTTCATTCCAAATACAATAACTAATTTAAAAACCCCCGACAAACCATAACTAAGAACACTCCCGACTAATTCACCTTTCAAACAATAAAAACAAATTCAAAATATCGCTTCATCCGTTCGGAAGCTACGATGCGACATACAGACAACATACATCATCCACAGCCCTCTCTATCCCACTGCTGGGTATAGGCCTCTCTCCCGTTTTAGCGTCGGAGGTTAAAAATACATATCTTTCCTCTTTCCTCTAGTACTACTGTATGTAGATTTATTTTTGTGTTTGGTTTTGTTTGTAAACTAGTAGTTTACACCAAATTGAGACCTCACCACCCTTATATATCTTAACAATTTATTTTATTTGGCCGATTTTGATTACATTTGGAATGTACTTACATATTATTTTTTTATGTGATTAAGTGACTAAACGAGCAAATCGCTCGCCTGATGTTAAACGTCACGTTTGCCCATAACAGGTCTGCGCCACCCAGAATTTTGACCTCGCAGAATTCAAGACCCTGCGCGGCACAGCACTGCGCTCGTCACCCTGAGATATAAGTTGTTTAATCTCCCATTTGCCCTGTAATTTCACTGGAAACAATGCCCTTCCAACCGGAACACAGTAATGTTTGCACATTATTGCTGGCAGGAATAACTGGCAAAGGTGTGGTACTTCCCGAGGCGGGCTCTGCAAGAGAGCCCCCTACCACTACAAAATACATAATGTTAGTACCTATAGGTAGTTCAAGAACAAAACGTTAGCTACTTTTCACCATCATCATCATCACCATTATTCATCACCACGCAGGTAAAACGGCAGAGCACAGCTAATTAAAAATAATTAAAAATTTCAATGTGCGAAAGAGACAGCCTACTTTTATCTCCGCCTTAGACAGCTTTGTAAAACTTTTCGTTGTAATTATTACAATAGGGGTCGTCCATTAATCACTTGACCTTTTTTATCAACTTTTTAAACCCCCCCCCCCCTTCTCCCCTCTCCTGGTAGGTAATACATGGTGAGGTTAGCCGGTGGTTATTCCTCCGCTATTTTCACGTAGTTTTGATTTGATAGAAATTATTTTTAAATATTTCAGAATTTAACGTAAAAATTAATACACGTGATCTCACTTCACCCCCCCCCCTTTGTGATATTTAGTGACGTTTTCCGAATCCCCTCAGTCTCGAGCCTTGTAATTAATGGATGATCCCATAGAGCAAACTTTTATCTTAACCTTGTTGTATTTACGAAAGATTCAGGCAAACGAGCGGAAGAGAAAAACTTTTTAGTAACGAGAAAGAAGCATTGTTAGGAGACGCTAGCTGTGGTCTGTGGTTTCACCCGTGTTGATAATTCTACTGAAATCATTTATTTTATACATATACATACATTTAAAGTGAAACAGGGAAAGTGATTCATTTCCAGTGAAATTTCAGGGCAAATGGGAGATTGAACATCTTATATCTCAGGATGATGAGCGCAGTGCTGTGCCGCGCAGGGTCTTGAATTTTGCGAGTTCAAAATTCTGGGTGGCGCAGACCTGTTATGGGCAAACGTGACGTTTAACATCAGGCGAGCGATTTGCTCGTCTCGTCGTCAATCAACAGCAAAAAAAAAAATTGATGACCAAGCAATTAAAAAAAATTAAAGAAAGAAAAATTACAAGCACGCCACCCCAATTATTTTATTAGTAGAGATTATGCCAACATTCTCTCACGTCCGGTCTTTTGCTGCAAAATTACTTTTAATGGAGAACGCCATGGAAATTGGATACAATTTCGGTAATTTAAAATGAATTAGCCTTGACCTGGGACCCTATTTTTCGGCGCTCGAGATTATCTCCGTCACTCTCACTCTTATGACATTTCTAATAAGAGCAACAGGGACCGAGATAATATCTCACTTGAGAGAATAGGGTTCTTGGTTCTAGATTTTTGTCCGATTTTTATAGTTAGTGGCGAGTTAGTTAAGTATTTTTTTTATCTTGTCTATCTTTTGTGTTATTTTGCTGTATGTGGAAAAATTAGGGTTTTAGAATAAAATAGAATTCTCGCACATACATTCATTCCTTATTGCTCTGTATTTCAATGACAGAAACAAACTTCATTGACTAATTTCACTTAAAGCTAGGATTAATGACGCTATTAACAATTTTTAGGGTGCTGTTTGGGTTCAGTATGCACTGTTATTCTACCGTCAAGCAGTAATGTGCAAATATTACTACGTTCCGATTGGAAGGGTATTGTTTCTAGTGAAATTTCAGGGCAAATAGGAGATTAAACATCTTAAATCTCAGGGTGACGAGCGCAGTGCTGTGCCGCGCAGGGTCTTGAATTCTAAGAGTTCAAAATTCTGGGTGGCGCAGACCTGATAAGGGCAAACGTGACGTTTAACATCAGGCGAACGATTTGCTCGTCTCATCACTCAATAGCATAAAAAAACGATTAATTTAACGCAGTCTTTAACGCAGCTGAAAGTCTGAAAATGGCTCCGCAGCAAACGTGTTAAAATAGCGTGTAAAGCCCAAAGTAGTACCAGTTTATAAAAATACAGTAGGTAAAGTCTCGCGATGCGAACATTAGTTCAACAATAAAACGTAATAGCTACTCGCCCGCACCTTCCTTCGAAATGGTGCACGGAACTGCATTGTTAAGTGTACCTACTGCCATATACTGTATACTGTTTTTAAATCTAGCAAACAACCAGGACCTTATTTTTAAACCCTGCTTGATCACATTTAATCACTGCTTAAAATGTTCCGTCTTGTGACATGTTGATACATTTTTTTTATATAATTGAGTGACGAGACGAGCAAATCGCTCGCCTGTTGTTAAACGTCACGTTTGCCCATAACAGGTCTGCGTCACCCAGAATTTTGAACTCTTAGAATTCAAGACCCTGCGCGGCACAGCACTGCGCTCGTCACCCTGAGATATAAGATAGCATTGATGATGATATCATGTCACAAGTGTATCTGTAATTCTGTTTGTCTGGGCATCGCACCGTAGCTCCCGAACGGCAGAACTGATTTCTTATTTAGTTTTTTTTAAGAGTTCGAGTATTCTTGCTATGATTCATGAAAGAATGCAGCCGTTTGAATCATCAACTTGTTTTTTAAAATGAGCTGAAAAAGTAATAAAAGCTTGTTTTAAAAATAGGTAATTCTTACTATGGAAACTAACGTGGTTTTCCCAACCTGGCACAGGAGGACTCCAGCGACGAGGAAGTCCAGTGTGCGCCGGCGCAGCGCGGGACTCTATCCGCCCCCATCCCCGTGCCCGCAGAGCAACCGCTCTCATTACGCGCGCGGCGCGCCGCGGTCCGCAGTGCCAAACGAGACGCAACCGCGAGCGCGTCACGTTTGTAAACTCGCCTGATGAAGGTCACCGAATGTGACTGAAACTAGTCGTAGTAGACGACTTAATTTTTACGTGAGTATTCCCGTGTTTAATTATAACAAAAATAGGTAATTCTTATTTTGTTGTTATTAAAAATAGGTAATTTTAAAATTTGTATGAATCACTTGTTTGTCAATCTTAACAGCCGTGTGTGTGTCGTTAATTTAGTGCTATCTTTCCACTCGGTTGTCGGCAGACGGCGCCACTGTCGCAAATTACAAGATGCTGTCACACTCTCGGAGTCGTGTGTCCGAAATAGGGTAACAATGCATTATACATAACACGTAACACACACTGTAGAAACGATTTTATTAACGACTTAATTTCTAGGTGAGTGTGAGTATTCCCGTTTTAATTATAGCAAAACATAACCCACTGAAAAAATAAGAAAAAAAAAATACTTTGTAATATTATTTCTAAAAGAATTAAAAATAAAAATTATACCCACCGACAATGACACGAATCATACTAATACAAGGTTAAACAGAAAGGGTATGATAAGGATCATAGTATAGCCCGGTCACATTATCTCGAGACCTCGCTGAAATGCGAACCTCCGCCCCGTTCTCCTTTCACCTCCCCGCGCTCGCCACGGCGCGTCAGTACGGTCAGCACTTTCGTTGCCGATACGCGTCGACTTGTTTTCGTGGTATATTTTTAAACATTTCATTGTTACGTTTGGACTTTTACGACGACGCCAGGTCTCGAGATAATGTGACCGGGTTATACTCATTATTCGCTTATCATACCCGTCGCTTATAACCCTGTATTATAAAATGTGAAAAAGTTTATCTGTATGTTTATTACTTACGTCTTCACTTCACGCTGAAACAGTAGAACGGATTTGTATCAAGTGTGGTGTCGAAGTACGAGTAGCTTATAGGGTGACGTGATTTAAAGAAGGAGATACCAGAAATTAACTTTAAAAAGTATATAAACATAATAACGATCAAAATGAGCACAAACCCCCTTTCGGGTTATCCTACCCTTTCTTTTCTTTAAACTTAATTTTTAGCTTAACTTCTTTTCTTTTAGGTTAAAAATATTGTAACATTTTTTTAACTGTCTGAAAGTTGTCGTAATGTTTATTATTACACTTATTGTGTTTTTTGTATTTGAGGGTAGTTTAAAATAAATCAGTTTCGGTCGAACCTGTGTTTCATTTGCTGCACTGTCTAACCCTTTTTGTTGACTCCACGCGCATAGTGAAGTTTTATCCTTCCTTGTTCTATATTTCCCCTTTCCCCTGGTTGGCCTCTAGATTTGCAGCTACCGGGTAAATCCTGGAAACGTGCTGAAGATCTGTGTCCAGGTGCTTACTTGGGTTACAGAATAAATGAAGGTAGTTTATTGTTGAAGTTAACCTAGTTTGGGTAAACTCGCGGGCATTGTTAGACAGGAAACTTTGTACGAATGACCTGCTCAATTTAAGATCAAGCGTTATATTATACTTACTGTATTTGCACTTTATTTTTATGGCGTCAAAAAAACTATTTCACTGTATTTATGATCTGTCAATGGAATATAGTCCACGATCATGTAAAGTCCTCGATCAAGTATGATTGTATTCCGACTAGGGTGGATATAGTCAATAAATAGGCTATGAGTAAAACAACAAAGAAATAATTAAAATCAATTTCAAGACACACGTTTCTAACAAGGTAATCTTTTGTTACTTTCAAAAAGTAGATATCAAACAATCTTCCGAAGTTTAGACTGACTACAAACTGACAGCGAAAATCAATAACGAAACTTCGTCAGCCAGGCGTCAAATGGAAAATTAAAGTAAATAATTTATCAAGAACAACCTGCTGTCAAGTAAAGTTTACTTTACAACGACTCCCGTCCGGGTCCGGGCCCGTACGGATACAATACAATAATTCATTGACACCACAAAAAGAAAGTACCTATTCTGTAATAAAAATATACCTTAGACAAAGGCACAAAAGGCGGGATAACTCAAGATTATCTCGGTCATTCTTACTCTCATGGACATTTCTAATGAGAGCGACAAGGACTAAGATATCATCTCACTTGCCAGAATCAGAGCTACGGTTAGCAGTGATTTTTTATACTGTCCGAACAAAGTTGAATTAACGATTTTGTCGAGTCTTAAAGTCAGTTAAACAAAATTAAAATCCATACATGCACTGGTGATGCATTGATTACACGTAACGAGTACAGTGGCGAGACAGTTAATGGGCACACTCGGCCGAGCAGACGTAATCAACTCATCCGTCGTTTCGTGCCCGGACGGGGCTCGGTGTAAAGAAAACCAAACAAAGCATAATTGGATGCTAAGTTCGCAACTTACGCTCGTTTAGAGTTTGTTTATTAATTAACCAGAAGGCAATGTCCGGAGTCTTTGTAGCTTTATACAGGGGTATAAGAGAAGGGTATGCTAAATCGAAAAGTGAAATCAGAGCAGAGTATGCTTTGAATGAATTGAATTAGAAATTGTTTATTTTCATTATTTTAAATCTATATTTGACTGTGCAAATCATGCCTAATAACGGTAAACTGATAATTTCAATTTAAGAACTGACATCTAGCATGTAAATTACAATGTATCAGTGGTTCAATAAATATACGTTATATGAATCTAAGCACTCATCAATATTACCTACAACTTTTATCATGGGACCAACCCTGAAATCAAAGTATTTAAAAAGTTAGGTTAGGTTAGGTTGTTCATAATGATGAATAGAATAACAAGACAAGAACATTATTTTTACAAAACAAAAAACAAAAACCGACTTCAAAAGACCGACTATTGAGTTATTCATCTATTTGTCGCGCACGAACTTAATGCAAATTTAAGACTTATATGGTTTTCTCATGGATACCATTATCAGAACTGGACTAAATTGAAATGGGACCAAATGGGAAGCGTCAGCTTTCTAATAAAAAAAGAATCATCAAAATCGATTCACCCAGTCAAAAGTTATGAGGTAACAAACATAAAAAAAAAAAAAAAAAACACAGACGAATTGATAACCTCCTCCTTTTTTGAAGCCGGTTAAAAAATTGAAGACAAAGTAGAATTACATTCGATAGTAATCATCAGATTAATATGAGCCCTTTTCCGCATTGCATACCCTTACCTTACAACCCCTATCTATCTTACGTTACAGGAAGCTACTTTCGACGTACCGGGAATACTATTCCCGGTACGTCACTACCAGCTTCCGGAGAAGCAGTGATCAATTATTTAACGTTATTGTTTATCGGGGTATTAATATTTTGAATAGTCATTTACATTTTCCGGGAAATGGGTCACCGTCCCATATTTTCTTTAAAGTACAATTTTATGCTTCACTGAGAAAAATTTGATTGTTTTTTTTTTTAGTTTAAACTATTTTTTTTTATCTTATAATATCGCTCCATTGGTCTAAATAAGGTGCGTTGTCTTAAGCCGGCGACTGACCTGTAACATTTCGTCATAACGTAACGGTTACGTTACGACGAAATGTTGCAGGTCAGTACAGCGAGCCGATTCGCTCGCTGCGAGCGCCGCGTGCTCCACCACGCTCGCTTCGAATGCTACGTTACGGCAAAATGCTCAGGTCAGTCGCCGGCTTTAAAGTTAGGCGATAATATCGTCATCATCAGGTACTATTTTCATATTGTAGTTTGGAGGTCAGTAAGCTAAACTTCTTGCGATCCCATGCTGTGCTTTTTAAATGCTGATAACTCAGTCCGGTCCACTTCTTAATGTCGTCCAGCCATTTCCGTCTGTCGTCCTGGGCTCCTCTTCCCGGAATTCTGCCCTCGAGGACCAACCGTGGGAATTCATGTAAGGATCCTCTTTGCATGTGTCCGAAGAAGGCGACTTTCCATCTCATGACTGTGGACACCAGCTCTCTTCTGCGGTTAGCCTTTTCAAGTGCCTTGGCATTTGAGGTGAAACTAGTCCAAGGAATTTTGAACATTAGAGTCCACATTTCAAACGTCTGTAGCCAATAATAAGGCTATAATAGGTATCTATTTATTCAGGTATTTTAAGACAAGTCAATAAACACTTTATGAGTAACCGAGCTTCATCTTACAGACCACACAACCATAAATCGATTGCCTCTACGAACATTATACAAGTGCAAATGGCGTTTTTTACAGGATATTTTTTTTTATAATTCAAAATTTGATCTAAATTCATAGATAAGTTAAATTGCGCAATATTAATTTTATTTTATTTGATTTAAAGAGTATTTTTTTTGTTTTTTAAGCTATTGCATAGCTTCTATCGCAGGCCTTGAGCGTGGAGACCGAATCCAGAAATTCCGTAACGAAAATAATCTCACACTTTTTAGTGATACTTTTTAGTTTTGTTGCCATCTATCGATGAATAGCAGAACTTTTAATGACTTTTTGTAATATCACGCTTATCTCTTTAGTTCAGCAACTCGCCTCTAGTTGTCGAGTGTAAGGTTTCGATAAATAATTATAATTGCATAAGTTGACAAAAAATGCTATGCAATAGCTTTATCGCGGCAGTCCCCAAGTGCCACACGTCTTTTTTTTAATTATTTGTTTTCCTAATCTTAAATTAAATATTCGTATAATTAGTACAATGAAAAAAACGTGATATTGCAGTTTCAATACTATTCATAGCCACAGTCGAATTTTATCAGCTAGAAAAAGCAGCATTTTAACCAAAAATCCTATCACCCAAAATAATTAGGTCCGTACTAAGCATAATCAATTGCCTTTTACATCAAATTAATCGGTAAAGAAGCGTTTTTCTCCGGTTAATTGAGGCAACCCATCGAACCGGAAAATAAAGCAGATACTATTCCGAAAATTGGATGCTTTCCCCCTAAAGGAGAAAGGTGTCAAATGAAACTCTCCCATACGGGGCTAGGAAAGTCGTAGAATTGCCGAGAGGAAAATAAATTATTTATTTTCCTCATAGCCTAGTAGAAAATCACGTTATACTTAAATAAATAAAAAGTTTAATATTAGTTTGTTGTTTATTTATTCACTACCTATGTTTTGCGGGTTTTCCCGCTATTTTCCAGAACCGTTTTTTTACAAGCGTTTATTTAGCTTGGCCTGTTGTTTTGGTCATATCTTGCAACTGAATTTTGAACCACTTCCCGATGTCCGTTTGAGCTGAAAAATTTACCTGTGTAACTCCGATGACAATGCAATAAAAGCTTGTTTGTAAAAATATGTACTTTTTTAAAAACGAATTCGTGATAAAAAGTTGATTAGCCGCTATTTAGAAGTAGAAAGGAGAGACTTTTGCTCAGAAGTGGGTTGTCTTCTCACTAATATTATAGAGGTGAAAGTATGTATATTTGTACTAATATTTTTATTTTGGAATGAAAGTCTTTTATGATCTAGATTAACACGTAAGCTACTTTTTATCCCAGAAAACAAGGGCGAAACCGCGGGGCGCCGCTAGTAGTTTTATAACAGTAGCTTATTAATATAAATGCGAGATTAAAGTACCTCCATACCAAATTACATTTAAATCCATTCAGCCGCTTTTGCGTGATAGACTAATAAACATAATAAACAAACTTTCACATCTACCTATAAAATATTAACAGGAAGTAGAACTTCCCGGTTCCGGTTTTGCAACTTTTCTCTCCCGATTCGTAAATTATTAAAAATCTTCCTGGTTTTTATGGAGAGAGAGTACCTTATCCTGTCTGTTGTGATAATGAACACTTTCTAGCTAAATGATAAGATAGATATACTCGTATGTTGAGAAAGAAGATGAAAGAATAAAAAGAAGAAAAAGAGAGAGAGAGAGAGTATAATGCCCTCTATCTCACAGGAAACGTTAATTTTTCGAGAAGAAAAGAAGCCCGTGTTAATGCAGGGTATAAGCAGTTTGCCGTGATTGAGTAACAAACATACAAACACACAAACTTTGACATTTATATTATTAGTATAAGTAGGATAAGTATAATAAAGTATAATAAAGTTTAATAAAGTAGAAAATAATACTTACTAAAATAGATTCTAGATGGAGTATCAAAACTACTCCGCTTCACCCCACTCCGTTCTTAGTTCCGTTTTAGAAACGTTTTTTTTTTTTAAAGAAAATTATAAATAAGTTTTAAAATCGTCAACTCTACAGATTTCTACTCGCCTACTTCCTAGATGTATTATAGTATCAAAAACCTTCCTATACCGCTCCACCCCACTCCTGTTCTCAAGCCTCGATAAGATGCGTCGCGCCCTATCCAGCTCACATTGAGTAGGGTCAGTCCAGTACTTGATTAGCGATGCTGAGGATATACCACCTTTTGTGATTGGGACGTACTTAGGCCGGGGCGTGGCGGGGGGAGTTGCCCCTTACTGGGTACTGGGTAGCTATTGAAGCGAGCAGCAGATGAAAATGCAATAAATGAAAAAATGCGAGCAGATGGAAAAAAGTCAGTAAGTTAAAGAAATTTAATTTCAATATTCACAAATCACATTCTTCTCTTGCAATATTTTTCTGAACCATGTTTTTTTTTTTGGTTATATGTAATAGATACCGATTTCAAAAAAAAACCAATCGTGTTACCTCCGCAATTTAAAATGGAATCTAATTACATTTGAAACAAACTCCAATAAACACACGTCTAAAGGTCGATTCACACATATCAGTGAAGCCACAGTTCCGACGCAGTTCCGACACAGTACCGGCACAGTGCGAAATATTCTTTCATATACATTCTCTATGAACGCATCCCGGACTTGTCAGTGTCAGTGACGACACAGTGCTCTCAATGCGTTCATAGAGAATGTGTCGGTACTGTGTCGGAACTGCGTCGGAACTGTGGCTTCACTGATATGTGTGAATCGACCTTTACTGTTTTAAGTACAAGGTTTCATATGTGGACAGAAAATCATACTGAAAAATAAAATCAAGACGCTTTTACTCATTGGTGGTCAAATAGGGGCTTAAAATAAACGACTGACCTTAAAAAGCCGTAAATATTACTTCCCTGGTGGCAGTAGCACTCAAGAAAAATGGTTCTGCCACGAAAATATTCTACACTGCCCCCGTCCAAGCAGAACTTACTCCGCCTCTGCTCTCCATATTACCTTTACACAAGCTCGTTGTTTTATTTTTGTCGCAAGGGATTACGAGAATGTAATTATGAACCCTTTCTTATCGTGTTTGGATTAGCTTTTTTATTGGGCTAGACGCAAACAAGGAACAAGGCTTTGTGGTAGATGTGCCCAGCTAGATAGTATGGGGTTATCAGGTAAGGGTATGCTAAGCCGAAAAAGGCTTACAGTACTCATTATGAACAACTTTTACTCGTAGCATGGGACCAACCCGGAAATCGCGAAAGAAAATCAGCGGTTTCATAGAAAAATGTCAATGACACTTGACAAAATGTATGGAACCGCTTGTTTTTTTTTTCGCGTAACTCCGGCTTTGAAAATAAATAAAAGCTTGATTTTTTTTTATTTTGACAATTTATTTAATTCACTTTGTTTTTCTTCATTGCGTTAACAGCCAAGAAAAACTCAAGAGTTTAGTAAAGCAATCGAATTTAGCCGAGTATTCGGCAAACGGTAATGCAAAAAGTTTTATTAACTTGGCACTCTTGCAGCCCTTGGCTATACGAACAACAATGCTTTTTTGGATCCTGAAATTGAAGTTAATAAAGTTGGGATGGCGAGTGGACCTTGGAGTCTTCGCTTCGTTTATCTAGACGCTTCATTTGTGTGGAAGGCGCTTTGGGCGATAAGGCCCGCTTGTACTGCCGAATTTACTATTTCGTCGGCTTACTGCAAGAAGTCATTAATAAAAGAGTGTAAGGCGCGACGCGAATTCAAGCGCATCACGATTGCAATTACGCCTCGATAAATATCACCGAATGTGATCGAAACTTGCCGGAGTATAAGATAAAAAAAAGAGTCACTACAACGTTTGTTTCCAAAGTAAAACAGTTAGTGACTTTTGCAGTGAATGACTTTTTGCACTAAGCCGACGATTTAGTCTCCTTTTTTGTTTTGTTTGGTTCGCAATTAAGTTATATTCTTACTAAATATGTAGTCAACTTTATTCCAGACAGCAGGCAGCTATCCTAGCGGAACCGTTAAATTTTCCGCACTTAAAACTAGAGCCAGAAGTTAGAAGATGATGGCATAGTTAGATGCCAACGTTTCAAAGGTTTCTTTGCAGTTAGTTGTTTAAAAGCTGGGTGAGTTGCTTACCAATTATTTCTAGGGCACCGCCCGATGCTAAAGCACAGTTTTCTTGTATTCAATTCAGAGTTTATCTTTTTTGAGTCGATTTGGCTTTGCACGTCTTATGCATTTGCCTGAAAGTCTCGAGTTCTAAGGTTGCTTTTTTTTACATTTTTTAAATAGATTGATTATTTATGTCGTTGATAATTTTGCCAATATAAAGTAGTTTTAGTCCGCGTTCGTTTAAAATACCATAGTTACGGAACTCACGACAAATTTTGGCTTTAAGGCGAATTTTTTAAAACTTTTATTTATTTTTATTGCGACGAGCTTGTGTTTGACCACCATCTCGCCTGATGGTAACCAATGATTCGCTCAACGATGGAGCACGCGCGCCTAGAAGAAACCAATTCACTCTCGAATTGAAGACACTCATTTCAATCGGGGTACACCCACTTAGCATCCTCACCCCAGTTTATAAACGGACAACAGCTGTAATTTCTCAATTTCCGAAAGGATTACGGGTTTCAAAGTACTTCCTATGTTAACTTGAGATTTTAGGCCGTGGGCAATAAAAGTTTTGGTGTTATATTACCTTTATTTCCCTTTGAATCCTTGGAAAGTATACTCCAAAGGATGCCCTGCAGTTTTGGCTCGCAGTTTTTACCCAAGAAATCATCAAAGGATAGTCAACTAATGGGTTGAATACACGTAACGAGTACAGCGGCGAGACAGTGCTCTCGGACGAGTACTCGGTTTGTTCAAACAGTTTGACGAGACGAGACAGTCACTAGAACCATGATTTGTTTGCTCGGACGAGTACTCGGTTTGTTCAAACAGTTTGACGAGACGAGACAGTCACTAGAACCATGATTTGTTTGCTCGGACGAGTACTCGGTTTGTTCAAACAGTTTGACGAGACGAGACAGTCACTAGAACCATGATTTGTTTGCTCGGCCGAGTGTGCCCATTTACTGTCTCGTCACTGTACTCGTTACTAGTAATCAACCCACAAGCTACGGGCTATACTATAATTAAACGGTTTAATCACGAATTCCATGTCGTCCGACAATACCATAACACCGAACTGACTTCAAAGCAGACCGGAAGAACCTCTTCAATATTCTACGTCGGAAGTCGGCTGGGCGGGTGACACGCGCTTCCGGTGTCGCCGGAAGTGGCGTGAGTGACGCGGAAATGACGTATGTTGGCAATGTCTGTCATAACATGGAGTTATGGTCGGGTAAGGGGTAAGTGCTTGGAGGAATTTGGATTTTTATTGACACCCGATGTCTTTGGTTTTAGGGTTCCCGATCCCGATGAATCGAGGTTTTCGAAGATGTCAAGGATGATAGAGCGAATTAGAGAAGAAATGTAAGAAAAGCAGTTGTCATGTCACCATGAAATCCATAGAAAACGTTAAACGTAAAAACGTCGGGCACGGGTCAACATTTACTTGTTGACCTGTGCCCGACGGAGTCCACAATTGTAATTAATAATTACTGATTATCATGTAATTATCGTACCACCTAAGCAAACATTGTGATAGGCCAAATAAATTAATATAAATAAGAATAAAGAAAGAAAATTGGGATAAATAGGTAGGTAAAAACGTAAACCTCATAAGTCGGCCCGACTTATACACGGTGAAAAAGAATTCTTTGATCCAAGCAAATATGCGTATATATATGCACAATGCAGTAAAATGTCTTGGTCTAAGAAAATATATTTCTTTGATTTCCAAAAGAATATAAATTTGGACTAATGTAATCAATGTTAAATCAAAATAAAGCTGTCTATTTATTTAATGTAATAAAATCTTAATAGAAGATAATGATTGTGTTCGTTCTGATAAATGCCTTTTTTAAAACACTAATAAAACGATCGTTCTTTACAATCAAAATTACCAAAATCTTGCTCTAAGCTCTGGCGTCGATTATACTAAGGAAATATTATTGTTTTTGTTAAAATTAACACAGCTAAATCTTTAGATTAAAGTAAGCGCTGCCTTGGTTCAAACGATTTAATTTCTAAAATATTCTATTTAGATGATTGCTTGTTTCAGTCAAGACAACGTATATCTTGTCAAGCTTTGCGCGCTAGAAATAAGTCGATATATTTTTCCAGCACAAAAATAAAATCTTATTTCAAGTAAATATTTTTTTTAACGAAAGTTAAGAGGTAATCTATGAAAAGTTTCGATGTCTTTATGCAAAATAAGTTGTAATTTGGTTGAATAATATGGTCGACTCTCCCAAAATAATGATGAGTTTCCCTGAACTATAATTTGGTTCATTGAATAACGTTAATATTTTAATACAAAGCAATACCTGGTTCTTCTAGGTTTTTGAATCTCTTAATCCAAATATATAGATTAATCAGATTGAAATGTAGGCATTTCAAGCAATATTGTGTTTCACATGCCTCAAAGACATTTAGTTTTATTTTGAGAAAATATTTACTTAGTCTAAAATATTATAAATCTCTAAGGAAACTGACAGAAGCTTCAATCAATTTAATAAATTCATCCGGGCAAAACCCCCCTAGGCAGCTTCGTTCAGATTCCCCCCTCATACTAAAAGTAAGTTTTACAAATCGTCACTCACACCAGGTTTTCGTATAACCGGTGGCTGACAATGATTCATAAAAGCAGACTTTCAGATTAAGCGGGAATGCTGAGCCGTGCCTCCTATTTAGTGGGTTGAGCTCGAATGAATTCGTTCAAATGAGTCAATCTCACCACTCCTGAAACATTACATCACAGATTTAAACATCAAGAAGCATTGCACAAAATACTATTACATCGTTTTGTTAGTTTCCTTTTTGATTTCTCTGGTAAATAAAGTGATCGAAAATAAAAAACATCAATTAGCCATAACAAATAATATATTTAGACCCCGAAATTATGTGCATTTTCATTGGAATTATATTAAAACAATCCTCTAAACGCAATAACATAAAATTGTTTTCTATTTCTTCTACAACAAAAGATTGAAAATGATTATCATATTGGCAGGTCTTAAATATACATGAATACAAATAAAAATCAGTACAATTATCCTTGTGTATTAACAATTGCTCGATTTTGCAAAAACAAGGTTCACAATAATCATTTAATTCGTATACAAGAAAATCACCAACGGAATATGTAATGCCATTAATTGTCATCCAATTTACTTTACCATACATTACATCATCTTTACCGTCTGAAAGCAATAGCGAGCCTTTAGATTTGCCATGATCTGCACAATCAGGTAGACCCTTATTAGATAAAAATCTATAGCAACACTGAAGCTGACATTTTATTGCTAACGACAAAGGTACATTTCTTTGAGTGTTAATAGAATTTGAAACGCGTTTTAAGTCCAAATGTTTTGATTCATATTTAAACGTGCTTATCAATATTAGTGGACCCATTTTTGCAATCACATCTGGATAATGAGTAACAAAGTGATGTTTTGGTTTAAGAGTACCAAACAACTCTATATACCTTTCGTGGTGTTCACAAATAAGACTCTCTAAATATTGTAAAAGATCGGAATTGAAACTTTGAGACATAATAACATTAGTAAGTTCCAACATACACAAGTAGTAGAGCCAAATCACATTTTCTCTAGGTACTAGATCACCTACAATAAATTGAAAATTCCTAACTAAACACAGCATTTCCGAAGCGGAAATTACAATCGATCCCTGTTGTACATGGGATTTTGTGACAAGAGGAGGAGGATTGCTGGATTTGAAGTCAAAAAATTTTATTCTTTGATTTAGATGATCGAGGGTGAAAAAGTCATCTGCAATTAATTTATCTATTACAAGTGCCATACCGTATCGGTGAATACCTTCACAGAGGTCATGCATCACGTCACAGTATAAATTCTTATACACATGAAATTCTCTGACTTCGTTCCAGATACATAGCTCTTTCACTCCCCTTCGATTGGTAAAGTCGTCTTCATAATTGACTAGGTTACGTTCTGCATTTCGATCAGCAGAGAGTTGGGACTGGCATTGTTGTTTAGTCAAAAGGCAAAATCTACAATAGTTCAAGGATGCAAAACTTTCATTAAATCCCATTACACTATGTATACCCAAATTGTCTCCAGAGACACAAGCCAAAGTAAATTTTACAGTCTTTGTAGTCCCGTTAACATTTATGTTAATACCCTCATCATAGAGTGAATTCAGCTCTTTAATCAACGGTTCGAAAACAGCTTTGTTTCCAAACAACATTCGGTCATTACTGTAGAACAAAGTTGCTAAAAATATGTTTTCTAGCCTACTCGCATATTCTGGTGGTATCGTCGCGACTGAAACGTATACTGCTCCTATTTTGTTCTTCCCTGCGTGACTTCCTAGAGGGTTACCAGTTTCAAGATCGTCAAAATAGACAATGATAGGAATATTCTGTTTTTCTAGGTTATCATTCCACATTTTTCCTTGTACAACATTATTTATAACACCTGTTTCACTAGTCAACTCTGTTTGATATTTGTTTATCGTATCATACACACCTGGTAACTCTAAAAATAATCTCAGATTTTCTTTAACTGGTATGTAGCATAACTTTTTATCTTTTAGAATCATAACAGTACTGTCATCTTTCTTTGCTTTTTCTTGACCTGAACCAATGACTTTTAATATTGGTTTGATATATTTTTCCGATGTTTCGAAATACTTTAATCGTTTATATTCAGTATCAACGTGAGAGAAACAATTAGATAACAGGTCAATTTCATTATTAATGTCATTCTTTTTCTTAATTACTGACTTTAAATTACAGGCAATATCTATAATAATTTGCTTTACTGTTTCTATTATTTCTTGTACAAACAATCTCGTTAAGTTTAGCCTATCATACAGTTTAGCGACAAAGGAATTTATCAATAGCTGTAGCCAAAGTTCAAAATTTTCGTCTTGACAATTTTCTGAATCTGTTGACGTATGTGGTATATTTTCATTACCTAACTCAGTATTATTAGTATCATCATTTTTTAGGGAAATATTAGAAATGTTTGGTATTGTTTCAATATGGTTATTTCTGTTGGTATGGTCTAATTCGAAATGGCGTTTCAGAGAACGTTTGATATTAAAAACTCTTTCACAGCCCATTTGAGGACATGGGAAATACTCAGTAGTTTTAAAGCAAAACTGCAAGTGAAAGCAATATTTTTGTAAATCGTCAAAAGTTATGCTACATTTACCACACTTCATGATGAAAAATTATTGTATGAAATGTTTAGTAGGAATGTCTAATATTCTAATCTAATAAACTTTTTAAAGATTTAGAGCCAAAATATCTGCGATGTATGGGACTGGATTGTCAAATCTGGTTTGGATTTTGTAGACGCATTGCTGAATGATTAAATGTATATGTTCGCTTGGCTTAGGGAATCGTGCATTCAATACATGAAATGACTTGAATAACACGTCAAACGCTTCTGTCATGGAAGTAAACGCATATCTAATATTGTCTATGACAATGTATGCTTTTATGATCTTTTGCAATGTTCCAAGTAATATTATATAGGGTTGAACTTGCGTTTTTCTTTTAGCAGCTTTATCAATTTGTTTCTGTATAGTGGAGTTTGTTTCTGTATAGTGGAGTTTCCGTTTCCGTTCTTCGAAGTGTAAACATCAACGTCCGAATAGTCTCGCTAAATAATAGTTTTTAAACATCATACACTCAAGAATACTTCCGCAAAACAACAAAGAAGAGGCCATAAAGTGTTGGAGATACAATTTAAGGTGAAACTTGCACATTTCATCACGTTTTACAAAAGAAAGAAGAAGTGTATCGGCAACATTTTGAGGTTAGTTGGCTGTATCAATTCACAAGTCAGTGATCTGACGTTGGCAGACATTGTGCACAGCAGTCACTGCGACTGACATATACGCCAGTGTTGCAAGTGTGAAAAAATAAACCTACCATTACGTTTCGTTTCAAGCAGACTTAATTAATTAATTAAAAATGGAGGGACAGTTTCAACTATTGTTCGAAAAAATGAAACTAGAAATGCAACATCAATCTGCGGAACTTACCGAATCTATTACAAATAACATAATGGGTAGAATGGATGAAAAATTAATCCCGATCATAGAGGAAAACAAAAGTTTAAAATTAAAAGTAGAAACCCAGGAAAAAGAGATAGAATATCTGAAAAGAGAAAAAAGAAATAATAATATAATTATATTTGGCTTGGAAGAAATAGAAAAATCAACATTGGAATTAATAAATAATATAAAGAAAACCTTCAAAAGAGACATAAACATTGACATCGAAGAAAATGGAATAAACAATATATACCGAATAGGGAATACAAATGGAGAAAGTAATAAACCGAGGCCGGTTCTCTGTTCTTTCGTAAACGGGTGGAAAAAAGCAGAGATAATGAGAAAAAAGAAATACCTCGAGAAGATATATGTCACCGAAGACTACCCAAAGGAAGTTCTGGCAAAAAGGAAAGCATTACAGGCGGAGCTGCTAGAAGAAAGGAAGAAGGGGAATATAGCGTTTTTGAAATATGATAAACTTGTAGTAAAAGGAAACGAAAAAATTAACGACAAAAGAAAACGGGAAAATTCTTCTTCACCGCATGCTTCGGATATCCAACCTAAAAAACAGCAAGCCTCCACATCCTTTAAGACCAATAGAACCAACGCATTTGATATGATGAGGAACAGATCCAACTCTCTTACAATCGTCCCAACAAACAAGAAACAATAGCAACTAATTCTCGGCAAACGGAAAATAAAACAATATAAAGAAACAAGAACAAATACAACAAAAAAACAACACCCTCCCCCAAGCCGACTGGTCATCGTGGGGGATAATGACCAGCACCCTCTAAGGATAGTTAATCAAAAAAGTCAAAAAACACAGAAAAGTTGTGACATACACATAGCGTCGCTTAACACACGATCATTGAGAACACCAGAGAAACTCATCGAACTAGAAACAGCAATAAATGAAATTAAATGGGATATTATAGGAATAAGCGAAATGAGAAGATTGGGGGAAGGAATAGAAGACCACGGAAAGTATATATTACATTACAAAGGAGAAACACAGGGGCAATATGGTGTGGGATTTCTGATAAAACGGGAATATACTGACCGAATAGTGGAACTAAAAGGAGTATCAGAAAGAATATCAATTCTTAACATTAAAATTCCAATACAGAATAGCAATGATGAACATTGGTCAATTATTCAGGCATACTCGCCGACTGAAGCAGATAAAAAAGAAGATATAGACAAAATAGAAGACTTCTATAAAAAATTACAAGAAACGGTGGATTATGCTTACAAGAATATGATAATAATGGGGGATTTTAACGGACAAATTGGGGAATGCCACGAAGGTGAAGAGTATACTGTAGGAAAACACGGTTATGGCAAGAGAAGTAAAAACGGAGAAAGATTGGTAAACTTTGGATTAGAAAACAAACTAAGTATCATGAATAGCTTTTACAAAAAGAAAAAGAGTAAGAAATGGACGTGGACTTCTCCAAATGGGCTGCATCGAAATGAAATCGATTATATTATGACCAATAAACCAAGAGTTTTCAAAGATCTGTCAATTATACATAATTTAAATTTTAACTCTGACCATAAGATGATTCGTGCGACATTACGAGGAACACATATAAAGAAAAGTAGAAGACTGCAAACTAAATCAGTACCGTACGTGAGCATTAATAATGAGGCGGAAATAAAAAACAACCTAAAAGAAATTCTGGATAGAAGTGAGGGAAAAGATTACAATAAATCAACTCAATCGAAATACTGCGATTTTGTAAATATCCTAAAAACTGAAGCCAGAAAAGCATATACAAATAATAAAGGAATACTATCTACAGAAACAACTCAACTACTCCGAGAAAGAAAATTGCTTATACAAAGCACGAAAAGTAAAGAGAAACGTAAAGAGATTGCAGAAATAAGTAAAAAAATTAACGAACAAATAAGGAAAGACAGAAAGCAGAAAAGAACAAATACTTTTCAATATCATATTAAAAAAACAGGCGGAGTAAAGAAAGCGTATAAAGAGTTAGAAACAAAGAAAAATTGGATGCCAAATATGAAAGATAAACGGGGAAAATGCACTAGCAAAAGATTGGAAATATTAAATATTGCTACGGAATATTATAAGGATCTATATAAAAGCAAAAATGATAATCTCAATAATATAGTGATTGACGACAAAGAGGAATCTGACCATATTCCACCTGTTCTAGAAGAAGAAACAGAAAAAGCTATCAGAACACAGAAGTTAAGAAAGGCGCCCGGTCCCGACCAAATCACCAATGAACTTCTTAGGATATCAATGCCAGTAATTGTACCAAAATTAACCAATTTATTTAACGAAATTATAAAGACAGAATATATTCCAGAAGATTGGGCGAAATCTATTATAGTTTTGTTACACAAAAAAGGGGACAAAGGAGACATTGGCAATTACAGGCCGATAAGCTTAACCCTGCAGTGGTCGCGCGGATTACAGGCGTAATCCAAGCATATGAAACGGCGAATATCTTTAAAACCAATGGCCCGAAGTTTTTGCGTTTCCTGGTACTTTAAGCTGGATAACTGACGAATGCGCTCAGTGCTGCGCGAGCCCCAATCGCACGCGGTTTTCTCACTGCAGGTCCGCAAAGTTGGTGGATTACATCTGTATGCCGCGCGACCAATTACGTAAGTATTTTTTACTTAACTTTTTTGTTTACTTTTATTATTTTTTTATTTTTTATTAGTTATAACACATAACAATTCATTCTTTTTGCTTTGGAATGTGTCAGCAATTATTTTTTTAGGAATACAATGAATAGTCGGGAATAAAATCAAACACTGAGGTGGCTGGCTGAAGATAATGATCAAAACGATGCCGTCGATGCTCAATCAAGTTCTGACGCTGAAGAAGAATTTCTTGAGGAGCAGAATCATCAGTTAATGACTTTCTTGGTCTTTCTCAACAAGAAAACCAACCAGCACCGTCGACATCGACGCAAAGATCATTCATCGGTCGTTGCTATAATTGCGGAAGAGCAAGAAATAAAAGCACTAGAAAAGTGTGTAACGTGTGCTCAAAATTCATTTGTGGTGACCATTCCAAGATTGTGTGTCTGAAATGTCTCGAAAACACTAATTATAATCTAATTTTCCTTAATGTTTTTTTTATGATCTCAATTAATGTGAAAGATGTGATTTTTAGCGCCAAAATAGAGGTTTTTATACTTTTTGTCGTTAATTGTAACACAGAGGTTGTGCTTTAATTTTATTGATTTTTTCTAATCAAAATATCCCTATTTGTAAGATTTTTAAGGTAAATAAAAACAATTTAAGCACGGGTGGCTTTTTATCTCAATTTAAAATTGGCATACATATGTAATCCGCGTGACCATTTACGCAACTTTTCGAGGCGCGACCACTGTAGGGTTAATGTCGAATATATATAAGATCTTCTCAAAAATATTATTATTTAGACTTACTAACATTCTCGATGAAAATCAGCCTAAGGAGCAAGCCGGATTTAGGAGTAACTTCTCGACTACAGATCATATCCACGTCCTACGACAGATACTTCGGAAATATAAAGAATACAATAAAGTATACTATCTGGGTTTCGTAGACTTCAACAAAGCCTTCGACTCGTTGGAACATCAATATATATGGGAATCATTAGAGCGACAAGGGATCCATAAAAAGTACATACGTATACTAAAAAACATTTACCAGAAAAGCACAGCACAAATAAAACTGGAAACAACAGGCGACGAGTTTCCAATTGAAAGAGGCGTCCGTCAAGGTGACCCTATATCGCCGAAATTATTCTCAGCGGTGTTGGAGACGATCTTTAGGAGACTAGACTGGGATAATTTCGGGATTAACGTGAACGGAGAGAAATTAAGTCATTTGAGATTCGCGGACGATTTAATACTGTTCTCCGAATGTCCAAATACCCTGGAAAGAATGTTGCAACAATTATCGGATGAAAGTGCAAAGGCGGGTCTCTCTATGAATGTAGCGAAAACAAAAATAATGAGCAATTCTTCAGCAAAAGAGGCTATAACAATAAATAACCAGCAATTAGAATATGTGAACGAATATATTTATTTAGGGCAATTAGTATCACCAATAGAGAACATGCAGAAAGAAATCGAAAGAAGAATAGCTAACACATGGAAGAGATTTTGGTCGCTAAGTGAAATAATGAAAAACAAAGAGATGCCAATGTCAGAGAAACGCAAAGTTTTTAATGCTTGCATCCTGCCATGTCTGACATACGCATGCCAAACTTGGGCCTTAACAGAACAGCAACAAAATAAAATCAATATATGTCAGAATGGGATAGAGAGAAGCGTATTGGGAGTAAGGAGAAGAGATAGAGTACAGATAAAAAAGATAAAAGGGTTAACTAAGTTCAAAAAAGTTCAAACAATATACAGAAAATTGAAATGGCGCTGGACAGGACATATGTTGAGAGAAAAGAAAGAGAAATGGACCAAAATTATAACCGAATGGTACCCTAGAGAAAGCAGGCGAAGCAGAGGAAGACAGACAAAGAGATGGGAAGATGATTTTAAGAAAGCAGCGGGCCCAGAATGGCTACGTATAGCAAAGGATAGAGACAAGTGGAAAGCCTTAGAGGAGGCCTTTGTCGAAAGACAAGCTGTTGTGAGAGGAGAACAATCCAATGCCGACGATAGCACCTAGTTAGTTTTGTTATTTTGTTACCTCCATTAAACTTTTAGAATGTTTGTTAATTATGTTAAAAGTAACAGCAATAAAGGCTTATTATTATTATTATTATTATTAGTGGAGTTTATGTCACCAGGATTCTGAAAAAAAAAAACATAAGATGTGACATATATTTAAAGAAGCCAGAGTATCAGTTACTCAATGGTGACAGCAGCCGGCTTTAGTACTACATATTAACGTAGTACTAAAGCCGGGAATAAAGTGTGGGCACTTATTGTACACTATTCTAGCTACCAATGTATCTCACAATAGACAAAGACAAATAGCTTACCTCTACTATTATCATAATACTCTCTAAGCACTCTTGAGTAGAAAACTTTTCTTTTTTTACACGGCCTTTGGGTGGCACAACATTAACCAGTAATGTCAATTCCGTTGGTAGTGCATCTGTAACAATACAATTTTTGTTATTATTTGAGTAATCAAATAGGTAATATCAATATCACGTTTATAAGAAAACTGTAGCAGGGAAGTAATTAGAAATTTAAAAATGTATTATACAAACTGTGTAAAATGTTATGGTTACCATCACTATCAAAAGTATTTAGCGAATTTCGCAAATTTTTCCTGTGTTCATCCGAATTAATTTCTTCTTTTTTTAATTCTATGAATTTTTGCATGAAATTTTTCCAGTTGTCTTTAAAGAGCTTTACTTTATCAGGGTATAATTCAGCAAAATCATCTTCAATCTGCAAAAATAACAATTTTTACAAAATTAAAGGATACAAAACAAGCCAAGAGTGACCATGAAGCGCATTCATCGTTCATAACATTCAGTATGTGTGGCAGACACAGCAACAAATAAACACAATAAGCACACAAGCAAGAATGTATAGCTCAGGAAGTACATTCAGTGTGTATTGTTGTATTTCCTATTATTAAGCAAGTATCATATTTGTTAGTACCTATTACCCTCATTCCAATTTCAGAAAAAATGCCAAAACCATTTAAAAAAATCACACCTTATACATTTAAAAAAATAAGTAAAAATGCAAACATACAAGCACTATTCACATAAGTATTCTCACAATACCTTACATTTGTGTTCAGCTCTGGGAACAGATGTTTTTAATGGTTGTTGGAAACCTAAATGGTAATAATTAATTCAATTAACTGGTAGTTCCAATCGCCCCGAACTGAGTCCTATATATTTGGTTGGCACCTATAACCCCTTGACTTTGATTATTTTCATATTCAACATGTATTATTGATACAAAGAAAACTTATTTAAACAAGCTGTTACAGAAAAGTTTCTACACAGTAAGTTTTTTATAGAGTATGAATTTATTTTAAAATTTTGTAATACTGTAAAATACCGTTTTGATTTGGATTTTGATATTTTGGCATATCATTGAATTATAGTATACATAGATACATAACATAAACCTTTCTGCAACACCTTGTATAAATGGATAAGACAGCCAGTGGTTCAAATGAAATTTTATAAAGTATTTTTTTGTTTGATGATTGACAAGCAGCATAAGTTGATGTGCCTAAAACAGTGCCGAAATTTATTACTTGTCAGTCAGTATTTATCAAACAGCACAATTTTCTCTTTTATAATCCACAAGTCCAGTTATATTTAATTATGATTTTATTATTCTACAGGGTTATTCATAAAGGGTATGCTAAGCCGAAAAGGGCTCATAGTACTCATCATTATGAACAACTTTTACTATGGTACCAACCCGAAAACCTGTTCCATACATTTTGTCGAGTGTCATTGACATTTTTTTATGGAACAGCTGATTTTTTTTCGCGAATTTCGGGTTGGTCCCATAGTAAAAGTTGTTCATAATGATGAGTACTATGAGCCCTTTTCGGCTTAGCATACCCTTTATGAATAACCCTGTATACAGAGCAATAAAAAGTTTGAGCTATTGAATACTTTAAATTTGGCATATTAACAATTATTATTTACAGAAATCCTTACCAATTCTGCCCCAGCTGGTAGGCGCAATACTTTCCATTTTGTCAAAAAGTCATTTACATTTTCATAGTCGAGTTCTTGTCTAATTTGCAAAGTCTTTTTCCATATGGCTTTCACTTTTGACCATGGTTCATTGTTGTTATTTAGCCATTCAATGTCGTCTTCATGAACACCTGTAATTAATAATTGTTCATCCAATTTCTCACCTTCCTATGATCATCACACACATCAACTTCAAAAACTTTATTTGCAGTCATGGCCCCCAATGCAAGGTGGCACCCAAGTTGGTTTTCGGCCCCCCTCTACCCCCTCCTGGTTCCTCACATAAGCAATCTCCCCGAACACATTCTTTAAAAATAAAAGGAAAATTGCAATACATTAATTAATACAATTCTTATATGAATTGAATATACTATTCTGCCGAGCGGTTTCACCTAGATTGATGAAAAACACTGATGATAAAAAGTAGCCTATGTGATAAACCAGGTCATAAGCTATTTATCAAAATCGGTTTTAGTTATGGAGATATGTGGTAAACATGGATACACACAAACTTTCACATTCATAATGTTAAGGATAGTATGTGGCATTTAGATAGATAGGTACTAGGACAGCTTTTTTTAAGTATATCTTTACGGATGTGAGATAAAAAAGTATGTGCAACAAAAACTTACTCAGTAGAATATCATTGATTTTTTTTTTCTTGTTCGCTGATTCGTTTTGTGAGTCAGCACATCCTCGTTTTCTGTCTGAGCTTTGAAATAAAAAATTTCTGACTTTGTCAACTAATTTTCCACGAGCGGCAATTGATTTTCCAATTGCTGAATTGTTTTTTTTTACTGGTCTGGTGAAATATGTTCCAGCCGTCTCTTTTGGAAATAATGTTATAATTTTTCCTGTTAATATGTTGTAATCATCATAAGAGAGTCTCCTGAAATCAATTTATTTTTTAAATTAGGCAGACAAACACCTACTTATAACACAATTAGGAAACTATAAGATTCAACAATACTTACTTATTTACTATAAAAGTAAATAAATGTCTGATTATGATATCAGTCAATCGATTCTTCCGTTTAGTATCTAGACTTCCATGCGATGTGTAAAAATTAAGTACGCTTTTGCCCGTGGGTGACGTTTCTAATAATGTCCGCAAATCAAAATCAGGGAAAGATGATGTAGTCGTTGGAAACAAATCACTAAATGTAATTGTGAGATCACCACATTCTTCACCCAAAACACCTGGACTTGCTGGCACGTCACTATCATAGTGTGTTGATGCACTGACTGTGGGGGCCTAGAATGTAATAATAGGTCTATATAAAGCATATAAAAATTAAATGTACAGAACATATGCAGTACCCAATCTTGGTTACAAACCTTAGACTCCAAATATTCTTGAATATTTTTGGTTAGCTTAATTCTATCTCCTATTTGTGGGCTAATCTCTTTCAAATGGTCTTGAGTGAGTTGATCTAGTTGATCTAATGTTATGCCATTCTCTGAAACAATGTGTACATTTACTTTGACTCGGAAACGCACAAATCCGCACGCGCGACATCCGGCAACGGTAGGCTCGGAAACGTACACATGTGCCGTGACCAAATGTCGAACATACAAATGTGTACGTTTCCGAGTCAACTTAGGTACCTACAGTCCTACGAGTAGTAAGCAGTGCAACCGACCACGTGGAGCCTATACATGTTTTCTTCCTCTCACGACAGCATGGACTTTTTAGGAGTATAAATAGATAGAGAGCTACTCGTACTTGCTCAGGTCGCTCGTCACAGCATCGTACTGTTTTAAGTCAAATAAAACTATTTGAAATACATACGTAAACGTATCCATCTTTGAGGTAGGTAGGTACTCACTGTGAAATGCTTCGATTATTTCTTCCGGCATTTGCCACGATTTCAATAGAACGGTGATTTCATCCATCACCAGAGTAAATAATTACGCGACAATGTTAATTATAAACGCCAAAGGCGCCAAACAAATTAATAAAAACACAAAATAAGCACCTCGCAGTTGCACCAAATCGTCAACCGAGAGTGAAATGATAAATGAACCGACCGGAAATCCGGAAAACGGAAACGAAAAGCAGTTGTGTAGCATTGCATTGCAATACACGACACAAAATAATCTACAGCATGATATTGTACGGCATCCTACTAATAAATTGTTTTTCGATGCAACGTTTTTTTGAGTAGTTTTTTTTTATTGAGGTAAAATCACCAATGCTAGACCAATGCTAGATCGAAAAAATACTCGAATTATAATTTGTAATTTTACTATTATTGTGAAAGATACCTAGTGACATCTTTAAAGCATAGTCAAAAACACACACAAACACACATACGCTTTTTTTAATAATAAAAAAATCAGGGCTCAACAGTAGACAATGTGACAGAGTGAACGAGTGCACTGTACTTAGGTACTAAACATGTTTATGAGGAAAGTAACATTTTGCTGGTATTTTTACGATTTGTGCTACTTATTGCTTAATTACTTATATGCACTAATAATATTTTATAGAGGAAAGATTTGTATTGTCTGTTGGTAATGATTAAACTCAAAAATTACTGGACCCATTTCAAAAATTATTTCACCGTTACATGCTATATTATCCCTGTGTAGCATTAGTTATATTTACCCGTGCAAAGCCGGGGAAGCTCGCTAGTAGTTAATACATTCATTTACATGGGCCTTAATCTTTTTATTTCTCTTAGTTTTTATAACACTTTTAAGTATGTCCAGTCTTGATACAAAAATTACATAATACCCAAAAGCCGAAAAAACCAATACCAAGGCTTTTGGGTGATTTTTGATACCAATAGTAGTTACATACAAGTGTTACGAAAAATAAGAGACGTAAAACAAAATCATACCTGCAAAATGTTACCTATATTATATTATTATGTACCTAATGTTTAACAACTACAGCGCATACGTTCACTCTGTCACATTGTTTACTGTCTTATCGCGTTTATTGTTTTTTATGAATGAAAGTATGTGTGTGTGTTTTTGACCACGTGTTATAGATGTCAATACGTATTTTTTACAACTAGATATAGTTAAGTTATTTCAATGGTTATTGTTCTTAATTTATACGTCCATTGGGTGTTTTACCATAAATACTCTCCATATTTTGTGCTAATAATGTACACAGATATGTGATGTTCAAGTTCTATACACTTGTGACATTATTGAATTTATTAAAAATAAGCTTTTATTAATATGTAGATACTTATATTACTCAAGTAGGTACATACGAAAATTATAATTTACCTAAATTGAAAACTAAAAACTTGTGACATCGATTATCATCATGTAGTGTAATATCGTGGACACGACACGTTCCAATTCGTCCCGTTATTTGTGTTTTCGAACCAAAACAACGGTTGTCTTGTTCAGAGACATGGAGTTAATAGCCACAACTCCGTTTTCTTAGTTAAAAAAAATATTATTTTATACGTTAGATTACTTCAGTTTAATGTTGGCAGCCATTTTCATTGAAGATTAAAAATACTTAATCTGAAGCCATATTTATTTTCAAACAAGAATACAAATATTTTGTTACAATTATTTACGATACTTTCAGATAAACAAAATTTATTTTATTGGAGCAATGGACACTCTTTATAAAAAAAATGAGAATTCTAAAACAAAGACATCGTGTGTTTGAATCAAGAAATAAGTTTTGGTATAATTAAAGAAATTTTGCATTGAAATAACATTTTATTAGTTTCGTATAATTTCATTACCAATATTCGTCTAGGTGAAAAGTAACTTGATACAATGTATTTTTTTTTTTAAACAAGAAAGTCGAAACATTAGTTTGATTACTCAGGATATTTTAGGATAAGTACGATGTATTGTGTTGGAACAACGAAGTTTACTTCAGGTCAAAGTAATATTGTGAACTCAAAGTAAGAATATTATGAACTTATTTCAATTTTCTACAATTTTACTTCAAATCACATTGCTTTGTCAGAAGAAAATATGTTTAAGACAACATAATGTCTTGATGGAAAGAAATCACAGGACTCTTTTTTTTCCGTGTATGTAGTTTACGTTTTTACCTCATATAGTGAAATTGAGAGAGAAAATCTCGACAAATCAAACTCAAAATCACAAGACGTTCGCCTTCCTGAACCCTTGCAGCCTAAAATCGAAAATGCCTGACACGTTTTTGATGCAATCGCTCTAGAACACGCCATTGTTCAGTTATTTTGCGATGAAAATAATACTACATGTTCGAGTGCTGTTTTCTTCAGAAGTAATAAACTTAAGGCTGTAGGTAATTGAGCGTATATTTACATAACCACATAGCCACCTTGTTAATTATTTTTGTGTACCGTTCTTAATTTTTTACTTTTTAACCGACTTCAAAAAAGGAGGAGGTTATCAATTCGACTGCATGTTTTTTTTTTGTGTTACGTCATAACTTTTGACTGAGTGAATCGATTTTCATGATTCTTTTTTTTTAGAAAGCTGACGCTTCCCATTTGGTCCCATTTCAATTTAGTCCAGTTCTGATAATGGTATCCATGAGAAAACCATATAAGTCTTCAATTTGCATTAAGTTCGTGCGCGACAAATAGATGAATAACTCAATAGTCGGTCTTTTGAAGTCGGTTTTTGTTTTTTGTTTTGTAAAAATAAATGTTCTTGTTTTGGAACATTTTTAACCCCCGACGCAAATACGACGGAGTGTTATAAGTTTGACATGTCTGTGTGTGTGTGCGAGTGTATGTGTGTCTGTGGCATCGTAGCTCCCGAACAGATGAACTGCTTTTTTTATTTTTAAAAGGTGAATTAGTTGAGAGTGTTCTTAGCTATGTGTTGTCGAGGGATTCTTAAATGTTTATTACTAAACAGTTTTATAAGATCGTCCTTTCGACGTTTTCGAGAAGGATTGGCCCGCATAAGCAATATAAAGATGTGTGGAAAGAGGGAGGGAAGGTTTTGCTCAACAGTGGGACAGCCCGGGCTAAATAAAATAGTATTACAAGTGTTGCAGGTTTGGTTCCACAGTAAAGTACAAGCCTTTTGGCTTAGCACATCCTTTTTTCATAACCCTGTAGAATATCTGACTGGTATTGAGCCAGAGCCATTGATCTCGGAGTACTTTAAGAATGGTCTAAGATGGCCGTGGAGTAAAGCGAAACCTAAAAACAGTATTTTTAAATTAAATTATTTTTAATAATAATTCCGTGGAGCATTTTGCGAATTAATGTATGAGATTCTTATCTTTTTTAAACAAAAGAATGGAGTACTCCGGGAATAAGCCAATTAAAATAACAAGCTGCGATAAGGCCGCCAGTTGTCGCACTAGTTTTAGGTGTTATAATCCTTTTGTTTGTAATTTATGGTGTGAACAATAAAGAGATTATCTATCTTTCTATCTATCTATCTGTCTTCTTCTTCTTCGCTCTTTCTCTTCTGTCTTTTTTTGTCTTTTTTCCTTCATTCGTTTTTCATCAATTTCACAAGGGACCAAACATCTTGCTCCTTCTATTTTCCACGATTGCCAGTCTTTCCTCCAAACAATAAAAATGAAGCCTCTCAAGACTCACATTGTCCAAGTTTACGACAACCAAAACGCCAGATGTGGTACATTCTTTAATTTAAACAAGTACTCCCCGAATAACTCCGTTCGTGCAAACGCGTTAAGGCGCGTCTAAACGGGCCATATTTTACGACAATTTGTGTCTGCAATTATTGGCAAATATTGCCCAGCCATCAAAAAAACATTTTAGTGCATTTTATGGCTGAGCAATCAATTGCAGGCAACATGTTGCAATATGGCTGCAATAGTATGGCCTTTGATTCAGAACCCATGATTTCATAAAAACATTTTGACATAACAAAAAATATGTGGATATAATGCCAGGCCATCCTTAAAATATTGCATAGTGTGGCTGGTATTGCTAGCAATGTTGCCGGCCACAGTATTGCAGCCACAAATTGTCGTAAAATATAGCCCGTTTAGACGCCCCTTCATAAAACTCAAAAGCCCAAAAAATATCCCTCAAATATTTTTACGCCACAACATTCCGTCATAATACAGCATAAAAACCTGCTTTAAAGCCTTTTAAACCGTCTCATTTCCTTGTTCCGCCACAGAGCTATTAAAACAAACGATAAAACGTGATACATACCAAAACCTAATTTATTACTGAAAAGCTGAAAACCATCTATACGCCAATTATGGACCGATGATCCGAAACTCAATTCAGCCAATTTAAGATGACCGGAAGTTTTGGTAAAATTGAGGGTAGGTAGAGATCTTTGAACGCTGGTGAAGGACGATTCAGCTAATGTATCCTGACTGGGTGTTTTGTTGAAATTGAGGGTAGTTGGGGATCTCTTAACGTTGGTCGTCGTAAAGCTATATCAATGATCACGCACTGAAGTCGTCAGTTGTAAAACATGAACAATACTACATGGCATTGACAGCCCTGGGTGTACGTGGATTTTGACAACCCTTATTTTATGATACGACACAGTGTGAAAAGGTCGAATGCAGTAGGAGATGTTTAACAACCACCTAGCTATGTCAGAGGGTATACACCCATTTGCTAGAATTTCATTTGCCATAATTTTATCTGCTATACTGGTCAACAGACATAATATTGTTTCTCATAATTTTATAAGTTATACTCATTGTTTACTATATTAGTCACGTGCTAGAAACTTTGTTTTCCATAAAGTCAATTTCAATAACATCATTTGTTATCATCATTGTAAGGCGTAATTATCATATGCCATAACATCATTTGCCATCGAAATTACTTCTAGAAAAAAACCATAAAATCGGTTTAAACTAAACGATCAATAGGTTAGGTTAGGTTAGAACATAGGCGGGGATCTCTCGTTGCCGAGCGTGGTGAAAGCCATGCTCGGCAGCGAGCGATCGTGGCAGGCCGTGGTCTCCTTCTGCGAAGAGGTAATGACGCAGAAGGAGGCCGCGGAGCGGATCAGGGAGGACGACCCCCGCTCTGACCCGCTCCGGCGCAGACGGACAGGGGGAGCGAGGAGGCGGTTCGCCCGTCTCCTCGCCCCTATGCAGTGGGGTTGCCAGGAGAGTCGGGGGACTCTCCCGGCCTGCACGACCCCACACCGTCTGGGGGGTGATCCTGGGGAACAGGGTCACCCCTCCATAGGCGCAGGGGGCCCTAATCGGGCCCATCGTCGGGGCGAGGTGGTGAATGCTAACGCGACCCCACCTCGCCCCATCTCAGGCGGATGACGAACGCCCCAGTGGTTTTAGTGGGTATGCCGCCACTAGGGCGGAGACTCCCACATAACCACCCTGCCTCCCCCGGGGCGGGCGTGGTATCCATAAAGGATTTCCACTGGGTAAACAAAAAAAAAAAAAAAAAAGGTTAGAACATGAAAAACAACGCACGAGCCGAGCGAGCGTAGCGAGCGTGCCCCGGCAGCGGCCGGCGAAGTGCTAGAAAGCCAATCGCTTTTTAGGAAAAGGCGTTAGGTTAATTTTCTACGGAAGCGACTTGGATCAATCATAGTGATAAGTAGGTATTAGAAATAAAAACGATCAATAGGTTAGGTTATGTTAGAACATGAAAAACAACGCACGAGCCGAGCGAGCGTAGCGAGCGTGCCGCGGCAGCGGCCGGCGAAGTGCTAGAAAGCCAATCGCTTTTTAGGACAAAAGCGTTAGGTTAATTTCTACGGAAGCGACATGGATCGATTATAGTGATAAGTAGGTATTAGAAATAAAAGCAATTTTAAAATATAATCATACTGTCTTAGTATATTTATTACAATTCACCTTTTACTTAGTGCAAATACAAATTTGATGCTAAAGCATTCAAAAACTCTTTATTTGGATATTCGTCTTTATTAGACAATATTTCATTGATTTTGAAATTAATTTTGTGAAATTAATTTAGTATGGCGTTGAAATATTCTGTTAAATAATATTATTGAAATTAATAAAATGGATAACAATACGTATGGCACTCGTATCATTATGAAATCTAATGTACGGGCAAACAAGAGTATGTCACATAACTTTTATGGTAAACAAACAATTCGGGCAAATGAAATTCGGGCAAATAAAATTCGGGCATTTGAGAATTATATTGCTTATATTCTTCGGGCAAACATTAGACAACCATGTCAGAGGTCTTCAGGTGGCATAAATACTTTGTGCGAACATACTTTTTTTTTAATACAAAGTTATAAGGAAAGGATATGCTAACCCGAAAAAAGCTCATAGCCCATAGCTTATTAGTACTATGAGCCCTTTTTCGGTTTAGCATACCCTTTCCTTATAACAGACCTAAGAGATATACAACAGATTTTGGTTACAACGGCTTCACTTATAGCGACCTGCGACCTGTCTGACTGAGTACGCTTTATGAGGCACGCTTCTATCTCTTTCTGGACCGTGGTAAGCTTAGCAGCCAGAGAAAGACAACAGCATGCTTTGTGAGGCTTGTTCGGTCGTTGTGAAGCCTGCTATTCACAATTAGACATTTTGCGCTGGACACGCTGAATAATACAAAAATCTGTCAAAGCGAAAACTCACTTGTCGAGGGTTCTGAATCATCGTATTTTAAACGAGCACAGAACCCTAAAATTGCATCTAAGACAACACAAAACACTTTTTTTTTCTTCCTTGCCTTTCCCATGCCCTTTCCTTTGTCCTTTCTAACTTTAACTAAACTTTATTCAAGTATAAATCGTTTAATGCGATGAACGATTTAAAAAAGTTTCCCTACTGCCTTTAATCAGCTCTAACTAGAATGAAAAATAGGGTTGACAGAGTCGAAATTGGGCCGATCACGGTACTACGGTCCAAGACTGCATAATTCCACCATAAGGCCCTGATAAACTGGGCCTGGGCCTCCGATTTATACACACACAGTGGAGATAACTCGGTGGGGAATCGAATATTTTTGATAGATTGTAGAATGATGGGCGGGGAATATTAAGAAGGTTTAGAATGGACTGGACACGTGTGCTGTGGGAGTGTCGCTATAATTTTGCCTAATGCATGGAAAAGTAGGTTTGTAAAGGCCAAGTGGCTAAAGATTTGATGCTTGTACTTATTGTATTTATCAGACAACTTGAGTAGGTAGGTACAGTTGTTTCGATCTTCTCAAAACTTTGCAGGCAGTATATTGTAATTAATTTCTATTGTTTGCTTCGATGTATTAATTCATATTAACATCGTTTAATAACTGAAGCCCACTGTCATGCATTCATAAACAAACAGAAATTTTCATTAATAGTAACCGGGGGCTGTGGTAGCTCAGTGGGAGAACGACCGCTTCGCATTCGTGAGGAGTTCAAACCCCGACTCGTACCGAGTTCTTCGAAACATGAACGGATTTACATACCAATGGCTTTTTGGTGAAGGAAAACATCGTGAGGAAACCTGCATACGTCCGGAGAAGAAATTCAATGGCGCATGTGAATCCACCAACCCGCACTTGGCCAGCGTGGTGGAATACGGCCTGTTCACCCTTCGAGGGTAAACCTGTATCCCAGTGGGATGATTAAAAGTAAAGTTAGATAGATATGTAGATTGATAAAATCTTCATTGTTCACACCAGAAATGGCATACAAAAAGGATTACACCTAAAACTAGTGCAACAACTGGCGGCCTTATCGCTAAGAGCGATTTCTTCCAGGCAACCTTAGGATGGAGGAAAATACATAAAATACATAGAAAAAAAATGAAAGAAAAGCGGGGTCATTAATATTAGTACCGGGCTTGAATTGAGAGTACTCCCGTGGTCATTCTAAAATACTATATTCCTTGGCATGCAGAGCGACGGGCGACCCTTTTCCGGCAGCACGATATGAAAGGTGGATCATTTTGTATGCCGTCCATTTTGTCGGAATAGTGAAAACCCGATGAAATGTGACGGTTACCATTTTTGTCTAATAAGTATATTGGCCATAGCTAACCATACATCTTCCTGGGATCGACGTTGAGTTGTATGTTAAGAATTTGGCAGTATGTGGCAGACTAAGATATATCTACAGAGATAAAGATGGAGCACGTTAAATGTAGGTGAAGCCAGCAAGATTTTTTTATGCAATTAAGAGACGAGACGAGTAAATCGCTCGCCTGATGTTAAACGTCACGTTTGCCTACAACAGGTCTGCGCCACTTAGAGTTTTGTACTCTTTGAATTTAAGACCCTGCGCGGCCCAGCACTGCGCTCGTTACCCTGAGACATAAGATGTTTAATCTCCTATTTGCCCTGAAATTTCGATGGAAACATTGCCCTTCAAACCGGATCACAGTAAAATTTGTACATTACAGCTTGGCGGTTGAATAACTGAAAAACAATAATTTTAGCTTGATAAAGTAACAAACATATAAACGTACGAACTTACATATTTATAATACTACCAGCTGACCTCCGGCGGTTTCACCCACTGTGTGTATTTTTTAATGCCACATTACAAAATAATAAAAAAATAAGTTGTCCAAAAAATAAAAATAAATGTTAGGGGTGGACAGCCCCTATCACTTAAGGGTATGAAAAATAAATAGTAGCCGATTCTCAGACCTACTGAATTGTAGTGGTAGGGCTCTTTTGCAGAACCCGCCTGGGGAAGTATCACACCTTTGCCAGTTATTCCACCGCCAAGCAGTAATGTGCAAACATTACTGTGTTCCGGTTGGAAGGGCATTGTTTCCAGTGAAATTACAGGGCCAATGGGAGATTAAACAACTTATATCTCAGGGTGACGAGCGCAGTGCTGTGCCGCGCAGGGTCTTGAATTCTGCGAGTTCAAAATTCTGGGTGGCGCAGACCTGTTATGGACAAACGTGACGTTTAATATCAGGCGAGCGATTTGCTCGTCTCGTCACTCAATTACATAAAAAAAAAAAAAAAAAAAAAAAATATGATAAAATTTCATAAAAATCGGTTAAGCCGTTTCGGAGGAGTATGGTAACTAACATTGTGACACGAGAATTTTAAATATAAGAAGTACGAAGTAAGAAGTAAGTTGTATCGCAAAACAACCTATGAAAGTTTTATCCCTATTTTTTGCACAAAATAAAAAAAATCCTGACTAACATCAAAATATAAAACTCATCTAAAATACAATATAAAGGACCCAATTTGGTTAATGGCGCGTTGACTTAACCGACCCTAAATGACTACCTTCTCAAAATTTGGCACACGTCATAAACTCAGTCCCAATCGTTTAGCTTAATCCTGTGATAAATTATATTCTTTTCCGGCTGCCTTTATAAATTAACCGCTTTTTAAATAAACCGCTTTTTATTCGCATTCTAGTAGCAGCTGCGGCCTGTGGTTTTACCCGCTAAACTACAGGAACTGCTGAATTTTTCGGATAATAAAGTAGCAAATATGTTATGTTATATAATATGTTATTTTTTTGGGTCCATACCAAATTTCATTCTAATCCGTTCAGCCGTTTTTGCGTGATTGAGTAGCAAACACCCAAACCTCTAAACACACAAACTTTGACATTTATCATGTAACGTGTCATAGTAGGATGCCTTTATAAATTAACCGCTTTTTATTCGCATTACAACAAAAATATGAATAAAAAATACATAAACACAAATCGAGAACTGCATCTGTCAATTACTGCCCTAAAGTTAAAAAAAGTAAAAAACAAGATGGCGGCTCGGAGCGGATTCATGGCAAAACAAAAATAGAAGGAACGAAACGTCAATAGGCGGTGCTTTGCGTTCGAGTTGCGTTTTGTTTTTTGTTTTTGCAAATGATCTCACGGGTTTGCTGTTTACGTTATGAGGAAGATGATTTAACTTATTTAAGATTTAAGGCACAGAAGCTACAGAATGGATTTATAAACGGCGGACATATTCTAGGTTGTCATTGGCACAGAATATACCTACTATACAGAATGTTTCTTAAAACGAGGGAGATATTCCAGAAAATCAGTCTATTCATCGTTATGTCTAAGTTTTCTACCAAAAAATAAATTAAGAAGTCGAAGAATCGAAATCGAGAAAAAATTGGCATTTCCATACAAAAAGTCCATCGATTTTCGACAAAATGTATGGAACAGCCGCATGTTAGTAGTAGTAAATTTCTAGTTGTTTGTTTCTTTTTAAAAATAAATACAATTTCTTTATTTCAGTCGAGTAACCCTATATACCAAAGGCACAAAACTTAAAAAAGACATAGCGTTGAAGCATAGAGCTTAATATCTAGATGCGGTGATGAGAACATTCCGTTCGACTAGCAACTTTCTTTTCTATTCAACTGATTCCAAAAAAAATAATCTATCAAAGCGAAAACTCGCTTGTCGAGGGTTCTGAACCATCGTTTTTAAACGAGCGCGGAACCCTAAAATTACATCTAAGACAACACAAATCACACAACAAAACAACACAAAAACACATGTTTTTTTTTTAAGAAATGTAGCGATTAATATTATCTAGCATCATGCCAAATTTCAGACCGCTAGCTGTTGTAGTTCCTGAGATAAAATTGGCTGTCTCGCCTTAAGGGTTCTTCCACGAAGGAGGTTCAGAACCCTAAAAAAACACGAACTATTTTTTTTAATACAGTATATACGCATCATTTTGAATCATTTTCAAAATCATTTTGAAAAAAACGGTATAAAAAAACAAAAACTGTCATCTGATAATACCTACTTGTGTTTGGCGTATATCGGTCCCGTATTTCCATTCAACTCATACAATAACTTCGAGTATTTCTCGATTCAAGCACAAAATTTCTCACTCGGTTAAAATTCACGTCTAGTCTCAAAATACACAAATAGTCAATTTTAACTGAAGTAACTTGATTAGGTTTAAATAAAAATGGCGGTCGCACTCTGCTCTAGACGTCTAATGAATTATGAAAAGGTACCGTTTGCCTTCCGTGTATAGGTGAGGAGCTAATGTACTTCGAGATTACGCGCCCAGGACGACCAAAACATGTCATCTTATATATAAAATTCTCGTGTCACAATGTTCGTTCCCGTACTCCTCCGAAACGGCTTGACCGATTTTTATGAAATTTTACATGCATATTCAGTAGGTCTGAGAATCGGCTACTATCTATTTTTCATACCCCTAAGTGATAAGGGTTGTCCACCCCTAACATTTATTTTAATTTTTTGGACAAAATTTTTATTTTTTATAATGTGGCTTATGTGGCAATAAAAAATACATACAACCCTAAATTTTCACCCTTCTATCACCAACCCCTATTTTTTAATAGACACTAGAAATATTTTATATGGCAAACCAACGTTTGCCGGGTCAGCTAGTCTTTTTAATAAAGTTTTCAAGTTGCGAGTGAATCGGTATCTTCTAGGCGCGCGTGCTCCATCGTAGACCGCATCATTGCTTACCATCAGGCGAAATGGTGGTCAAACGCCTTTTCAAGTATGGATGATTGTTACACAATCACGCGACAACTACAGAACGAATATGTGTTAATCTACAGGGTTATTCATAAAGGGTATGCTAAGCCGAAAAGGGCTCATATTACTCATCATTATGAACAATTTTTATTATGGGACCAACCCGGAAATCGCGAAAAAAAAATCAGCTATTCCATACATTTTGTCGAGTGTCATTGACATTTTTCTATGGAACAGCTTGTTTTTTTATCGAATTCCGGGTTGGTTCCATAGTAAAAGTTGTTCCTAATGATGAGTACTATGAGCTCTTTTCGGCTTAGCATACCCTTTATGAATAACCCTATATATGTGATATTAAGTAACTTATACCCTAACTAGATTAACATATCGGCAATTTTTTTTATCCCGATAAAATTAATGGTTCCTGTTATTATAGATAGCAGGTCCGCGGGGTGCTGCTAGTTCTTACTAATAATATTAAAAACGCAAAAGTTTGCATGTATGGCTGTTTGTTACTCTTTTATAAAAAAAACTACTAAATGGATTTTAATGAAATTTGGTACGTAAGTAGCTTATGATTAACACATAATTGCTACACTTTATCAGGAAAATGAGGAAAGCGAGTGAAACCGCAGGGTGTAGCTAGTAATAAATAAAGCGTCCATAGACTCCAAAGCTGTATAAAGATACTTATTCAATGTAAATCCTGTCGCCAAAACGCCTAAAAGGTGATTGACAAATGCCTTATTGAAACTAACTGAAAGGCTCTGTCATAATAAACTTTACATTTAAATCTATCTCTGAAATGATGAAGGACTCAACAAAAATATATCTTATATTCGCAATTCTATTGTTATCTATACTAATATTGTAAAGAGGCTAAGTTTGTATGTTTGTAGAGTAATATAATAGGCCCAAATTTTCTAAAACTATTGGCATCTTTGTCTAATGGCTTGCAATGATAAAGACAGATATATTTTTAGTTAGTTTAGATCTGTCTTAAAATGCCTTCAGACTTGGGCCTATTATGTCTATAAAATTATTGGTCCGATTTTCTAATTCTTTGACTGATAAAAAGCTACATAATATGTAACTAAATGCTATACGCTAATTTTAAAGCTATAAAATGTATTTGACACTCGACAAAAAAATTATTATGTACAAGGAAAAACAGATTTTTTTTCGCGCTTTCAGGCTCCCGTAATAAAAGTAGTGCAAACTGATGAATAATACGAGTTCCTTTTTGGCATACCCTTTCCTTATAGCCCTGTATGCTATGTTTTAGAGCCCCAAACCTGCGAGTCCGAAAGCAAAGCTGCCCCAGGCACAAAATCCGGGGCATAAACTAGTGTAAAATAAAAAGTGGCTAGCTCCCCGCCTAACACAATGTAAGGCAGTCAATGAGATTTTTTGTATGAATGTATTCTCGAATAAATTTAACCCATGAATAATTCAGCAATGATACTTTGGGAGCGAAAATGTGGGCAAGCGATGTTTTTAGATATTTTATCGCTATTTTCGGTGTTTATACCGTATTTATATTTAGTGAGAACTGAATTTAATGACGATTTTTTAAAGACTTTGCAAACTTAACTGTGTTTATGTCAAAGCCCAAGATATATAATTTTTGCGTCCCATGCCATTCTGTATAACCACTTATATACATTATACATACACTCGTATATATATTATTGCATATATATTGTATAATATATGTATGCCATTATGCGTATAATCTGTTTTCAATTTGGAGGACAACGTTCGTAGTAAAAACCTAAACCATGCACGGCACGGGTGGTGGACCTCTTTTGGTCACGAGAGAAAAAGAGATCGGAAATATAGGTATACTTCTATCTCTTTCTCTATTCTTTATTCGACAGCGTTTTGCCATCTATAGTTTTCTAGTGTGCAATGTACGGATTTACACTTTCCTTGGACCTGACACCTCCGAATTCGATCGGAGCTGCATTCGGCGACAGCTGGTTGCTTCTGCTGTAAATTCCATGCCAACATGTCATCTAAACCATTTCGTAAATGCTAGAATTTTCTACGACATATTGTAATACGCGCCGCGCCACGTTATCCGCAGTATAAATAATACCGATCAAACAATCGACATTTGAACTCGACTCAATAGTGAACATACCTAATGTCTCGTCCGAAAATTGTAAAATAAATTTATATAGCCCTACCAAACAGAATTATAAGAAAAGGGGAAAGGCTAAGAAAGGTTATAAGAATAATAAGAATGAGAAGTTTATAAGAAAGGGAAAAGGTAAAAAGGCTGGTAATACTCATCATAATAATGAACAACTTTGTCCATTGGAAAACCATGAAATCGCGAAAAAATTACTTGTTTCATACATTTTGTCGAGTGTCATCGACATTTTTCTATGGAACAGCTGTTTTATTTCGTGAATTCTGAGATGGTAAAAATTGTTTACAATGATGAACACTATGACCTCTTTTCGGCTTTAGCATATCCCTTCTTTAAAATCCTGGATATAACCTACCAATCTATGTTGCTTTAAGTAATTTTTTTTAAATCAAACTTCAAACAGAGTTTCATGGTACAACCTTCATGGTTTAATATTCTCGAAGTTAGTGTTCATTGTAGTTTATGCCATGTCTTATTAAACTAAGTCCTTAATCAAAATGACCATTTCGAGGGAGAAAGATATTTAAAGATATAAATAGAGAGACAAACGGACGAAAATGAATATACATGCAATCAGCTAAGTGTTCTTGTAAATCTTCGAAGTAAATACTTGTAAATTAGGGAGATTTATTGGCCAAAATAATTAGGTAAATTTTCCGGGAAATCTCGGAGATGAGCGCAAATATTGACTTTTGAATTTTGTCGTGGAATTTAACAATTCTTAGTTATTGTTTCTGAATTGGAATGCTACAATTATCTTAAAAACTTTGTTTTACCATAATATGTATTGGAAGAATATACAGGGTTATTCATAAAGGGTCTGCTAAGCCGAAAAAGACTCATCATCATTTTAAACAACTTTTACCATGGAACAAACAAAGAATTCCCAAAAAAAAAAAATTTGCAGTTCCATACATTTTGTTGAGTGTTATTGACATTTTTGTTTATGGAATTCTCGGTTGGTCCCTTAGTACTTAATGGTTATTTATAATTATGAGTACTGTGAGCCTTTTTCGGCTTAGCATACCCTTTCTGAATGACCCTGTATATATAAATCCTTATACCAACATCCACACATAACAAACAAACAACTCTCACAAACGTATAGGAATTATGCTCTCTACAGCGTCACACTACCAGCGTCTGTCTTTCCAAAAAGAACAACTGTTGTTCAAACGTAGTGAAAAAGTACTTCCTAGGTAAGAGTGCTACATCTTCGATCACATCGTCGCTTCCCATCAGGTGAGATTGAGGTCAAACGCATGCCTAGTTCGTTTTTTTTGCAAATATGTGGCGAGACGAACAAATCGCGCGCGTCATGTCAAACGTCACCTTTGCCCATAACAGGTCTGCGCCACCCAGAATTTTGAACTCTTAAAATTCAAGACCCTGCGCGGCACAGCACTGCGCTCGTCACCCTGAGATATAAGATATTTAATCTCTTATTTGCTCTAAAATTCGATATAAGAAAATAAACACGACCTGTTTGGCTCAGCGGTAATATATCCGCCTTATAAGCCAGAGGTCCCGGGTTTGATTTCCGGCCGGGCAGATATTTGAATAATGAATTTAAATATCTGTTCTAGTTCTGGGTGTTAGTTGTCCTCATCTTTGTGTTGTTAGTTGTCCTTATCTTTGTGTTGTTAGTTGTCCTCATCTTTGTGTGTGTTACATGACATCCCCGACACAGGATTTATCCTAGGGAGCTATGAGTGTGGAGTGTGGAACATTTTTATTTTTATTTTTAAAGCGTACGTCGTGAATGAGTAAAAATGTTTTTGAATAATATTTATTTTACAAACCTCCACAACGTAATATCCGTTTAAAAACATGTCTAAAATGATTACAAAATAACTAACACGATTTCACCCTCCATTACTATACAATAGAACAAAAACAATGTAAATTCATCGTAATTAACAAAAAGGCTGAGCTAACATAAATAAGAAGGTATTTACGATTTTCTGCTTCGGCAAATGTAAACCCTGATAATAATAAATCTGTCGGCTTGTATGTATTTTTTCGGGGCACTTACTTTTGGTTAGCTGTGAGCTAGTGGGGGAAGGGGGGGGGGGTATAAGCTGTGACTCATTGGTCTATTTTTTGGTGGTGATAAAAAGTATAAGGTATGTATGTGTGTTCGTAGGTTTGCGAAAGTACTAAATAAGTATTAGTAAAAAAAGCTGAAAGAACAATACAATAAATTGGGCCTAAGTTTGAAGGCTTTATTTAACAGATCTTAACATATAAATATATGAATATAATTTAAAATTGGATTAAAAATTGTTAAATAATATTATTTTTAAAATTGTGTACATATTGAATGCCCGATGTGGGTAAACTGACAATTTCAATTAATGCACTAATATCTAGCTTATAAATTACAATGTATCAGTTGTTCAATAAATATATCTGAATCTGATATCTGTCTTTGACATAGCAACCTATTGGGTTGAGTTGATGTCCTTCGACATCAATACTTTTAGGAAAATTAGATCTGTTAACGAAAAATACTAACTTGGACTCCTTAACTCTTTATTGCCAGCACAAAAAGAAATTGAAATTCCTAAATCGACTTTGAGGTCGTTATGTGGTCACTTGAGATGGATTTGGTCGCAAACACACGATTGCGCCATCTTAAGGCAGCGGTCCGACCGCCGGCGATGAACGAGAAACGAGTAAAACTAAAAACTATAAACGAGTTGGCGATCAGCGGGAAGCGAGTGTGTAGATTCGATAGTTTTGTCGCCGGGCTATAAGCGACTGTGCAAGTGCGACGAGCGATTACTCGCGCCACTCGCCCACGGTCGCTTAGTCTGTACTGTAAAGAAATGACCAAGCGAGCGAGCATCGCTGAACGAGTATCGCTAAGCGAGTTTGTTTTTGAAAGCTCGTCGCTCAGTCAGCGAGCACCTTTTAATATATGCATCTCTTTCGTTTACACTGAATGTACATTTATTGTACGTTTCTTGAGAGAGAAAATCGCCGATAGTTAGTCGTTTACTCGCCGGCGGTCGGACAACTGCCATAGACTGAATAGTGCAGCGCTGTACCGCGCAGGGTTTTAAAATTCTGAGTGACGCAGACCTGTTATAGGCAAACGTGACGTTTAACATACGGCGAACGATTTGCTCGTCTTGTTACTCAAATGTATACCAAGAACATTATTTTTACAAAACAAAAAACAAAAACCGACTTCAAAAGACCGACTATTGAGTTATTCATCTATTTGTCGCGCACGTACCTACTTAATGCAAATTTCAGACTTATATGGTTTTCTCATGGATACCATTATCAGAACTGGACTAAATTGAAACGGGACCAAATGGGAAGCGTCAGCTTTCTAATAAAAAAAGAATCATCAACATCGATTCACCCAGTCAAAAGTTATGAGGTAACAAACATAAAAAAAAAATTAAAAAAAAAAAAAACATACAGACGAATTGATAACCTCCTCCTTTTTTGAAGTCGGTTAAAAATAAAAGGAAGTGTTTTGCTAAGACAAATCGTCGGCTTAGTACAAGTAAATACTAACTGAAAAAGTTCACTAACTGTTTTGCTACGTAAATTAACGTGGTTTTGACACACTTTGGCTATAACTACCACGGGAATACTAAAGTTTTATTGAGTCGGAAGCTTCGAACTTTCGATCACATTCGGTGATCTTTTTCAAGGAATGATTACAAGCGTGTTGCGCTCGAAATTATGTCCAGCCTGGCACTGATTTTGCATTTAATAACTTCTTTCAGTAAGCCTGAAATACTGAGTTTTCAACGTTTTTTCTTATCTTCCTTATTGTGATTTTAGGTAATGATTACGTGTCTAACGGAACAAATAAACAAACTCGTCGTAAATCTCGTTTTACAGTAAACACGCACGTTACGTTGAGTTAAGCGGCTTACGTTTCGAGCTTTCTTGTTGTTTTTAGGTCTTCGCATCCCTTCTATTTTAGGCGCATTTTAGGGTAGGCGGGTTTTTGTAGTTAAATTTGGAATAATTTTGGTCTGGGCTTGTACACAAATCTGCGACACGATGCGATGCGATGCCGCAACGCAGAAACTTGCGACGCGAATTTCTGCGATGCGATTTCTGCGGCAAGGAAATTCTTTGCCGCAGAAATCGCATCGCAGAAATTCGCGTCGTGCGTGCTCGCAGATTTTTGCGATGCGACGTCGCACCGCAGTTTTGTGTACAAGCTCTAAGACAGATTGTTCCAGATTTTTGTCATTTTGTACTTACACAAGAAAAGTAATTTAAAAAATTAAATCGTTTTGAAAATAAGATTCATTCAAAATTATTAAATAATAATTTTATACAAAATTACATACACGAAATATATTGTTTTGAGCTCGGTTTTCGATAGGTATTTTTCTTAAATGCTGGCACCGCAAGGTAATTGTATGTTTTTGTGTAAAAAAAACGGCAAAGAACTGACGGTTAATCTGGTGGTAAGCAAACCGCCGCCTATGAACACCTGCAGCACTAGCGGCGTTGATGCTGCTTTGCCAGCCTGGAGAGGTGCTTGTAGACATCCTTTTTAAAACACCACATGTTGTTCAGCGAAAAGACCTTCAGAAGAAGCATTCCAAAAGAGCGGTCAAACCGGATGGTGTTTGATTTCTTGAGAGAAATATTGTTAGTAACTAACATTTTTAATAAAGCAATTGATTTTTTTACGCAAACACTTTTAGAACATTATATTTGAAAAATAATTTTGTCGGTTGAAATAAATTTATTTAAGAAAAAATCTGGTTCTATAAAAATGCTAGGTTAGGTCACGAATCTCATGATGCCTGCATCCCGGATTGCAAACATGACTCCTATGCCTACGTCTACAGTTAGGATCGCACTGATGCGTTTGGTGCTGGTGTTGGTGTTGGTGTTGACCGTCACACCCGTCAACACTAGTTGGCGTCATTTGTGTGGAACTATCCACCTGGTTCGGCTCTGCCATTATTGGCTTTCCGTTTCCAGGCCGAATTACACGATATGGCTGCATTATTGGCATTGGCATAGGTGGCATTGCAAATGCTGGCATGGGTGGTGGCATTGCAAACGATGGCATTGCTGGCATCGCCATCATTGATGGCTGCATCAACATCAGCACAGGTGACATCTGCAACTCTATCTTTGAACCTTCTCCCTCTTTTCTTTCACGCTCTTCCTTCTCCTTCCTTTCTTTTTCTTCCTTCTCTTTCTTTTCCGTTTCTTCTTTCTCTTTCCTTTCCTTTTCTTCTTTTTCTTTTCTTTCGACTGACGAATCACTATTCACTTTTCGGAATTTGATTTCTGCTATCATAAGTGCTGCTGGATTTGGTCTCATGAATGGGACTTGTATCATGGGCATTGCAGGTATGGGCACTGGCATTGGCATTGGCATTGCGGGCATTGGCATTGCAAATTGGAGTTTTACTGTCGGTATGAGTAGATAAACTACAGCAAGCAATCTTGAACTTTTATCCTGCAAAAAAGATATTAAAAAGTAGTAATTCGCTTTTATTATGTACTTAATAACATGAGGCTTTAATTTTAAACACTACTTTAAGTTTAGTGATAATGGTTATCACTGCGCATTACATTTTTGTATGGTGCAAAAGTTGAATAACACATAAATGGTAACATTCGAGTACGCATACAAACAAATAAACTCTCACCCTAAAATAAAACTACTCCGTTCCGTCGAGACAAAAAAAAAACTTACGAAAATCATCATAATTTTACCAGCTTCGCTGTTCTTACATTTTGCACTTGTTTTAAGACGTTAAAAATTTGACTAGCCAAGTACAAATTTTTCTTATCAATCCATATTTTGAGCTCAATAAAACTCTTTATTGCACAAGAATAATAAAAATAAGCGGCAAATAGAAATTGGTTTTTAATATGTAACCTTAAGTTTATCTGTATTTTTATATTTGATCATTTTAATACTAAAATATCTTTCCGAAACTTAAGTTTTTTCTTTCACTATTGTTTTCTCACACTCTTTTCTAATAAGAGCGACAGTGAATATGAAATTGATATAAAATTTCACTCGCAAAAATAAGGCCTTCACTACAGGGCTATACAGAAAAAGTCTCATAGTATGGTACTAAACCAGAATTCACGACAAAAAGTCAGCTGATCCATAAAAAATAGTCAATGACACTCGACAAAATGTATGGAACAGCTGATTTTTTTTGCGCGATTTCCGGATTGGTCCCATAGTAAAAGTTGTTCATAATGATGAGTACTATGATCTTTTTGCGGCTTAGCATAATCTTAATATATATAAATTACGTGTCACGTTGTTTGTCCGCTATAGACTCCTACTACTTAACCGATTTCAATCAAATTTGCACACCGGGTGCAGTTCGATCTAACTTAGGAGATAGGATAGCTCACATCTCAATTTATAGTAAAAAAACATGAAAAATTAGAAAATTTAAAAATACTTAAACCATAATTTAACTTTAGCGCTTTGGACAATGTAAACTTTTTTAATGTAACTTTTGACATTTGACATAGAATTGACGCAATGGCTTTTTTTACCAATTCGAATTAAATAGTCATCGTTAAGACAGGACAACGTCTGTCGAGTCAGCTAGTATTTCTATATAATCCTGTATAAGATAGCAGGTGATACCGCAAAACACCGCAAGTGTAAAAAAATATCTGATATTTTTTATCTATAAAAATTAACTTCATTACCGACGTCTCAGAGACGTCATTCCGATTCCCTGAGACGTTCGCGAAGTAATTCCGCCTGCATTAAACTCGTCCAGACGTCTGATAGACGCTTTATCAATATGAGTGAACAGTTTAATTGAAGGAGACACGGCCCAAGGCAGGAGAGATACATAGTGTTAATATTATAATTATTTTTACAAAAAACAAAAACCGACTTCAAAAGACCGACTATTGAGTTATTCATCTATTTCTCGCGCACGTACTTAATGCAAATTTAAGACTTATATGGTTTTCTCATGGATACCATTATCAGAACTGGACTAGATAAATTGAAATGGGACCAAATGGGAAGCGTCAGCTTTCTAATAAAAAAAGAATCATCAAAATCGATTCACCCAGTCAAAAGTTATGAGGTAACAAACGTAAAAAAACATACAGTCGAATTGATAACCTCCTCCTTTTTTGAAGTCGGTTAAAAATAAATTTGATATATAAACAAGAACATTATTTTTACAAAACAAAAAACAAAAACCGACTTCAAAAGACCGACTACTGAGTTATTCATCTATTTGTCGCGCACGTACTTAATGCAAAATTTAAGACTTTAATGGTTTTTTCATGGATACCATAATCAGAACTGGACTAGATAAATTGAAATGGGACCAAATGGGAAGCGTCAGCTTTCTAATAAAAAAAGAATCATCAAAATCGATTCACCCAGTCAAAAGTTATGAGGTAACAAACGTAAAAAAACATACAGTCGAATTGATAACCTCCTCCTTTTTTGAAGTCGGTTAAAAATAAATTTGATATATAAACAAGAACATTATTTTTACAAAACAAAAAACAAAAACCGACTTCAAAAGACCGACTACTGAGTTATTCATCTATTTGTCGCGCACGTACTTAATGCAAATTTAAGACTTTAATGGTTTTTTCATGGATACCATAATCAGAACTGGACGCAATTGAAATGGGACCAAATGAGAAGCGTCAGCTTTCTAATAAAAAAAGAATCATCAAAATCGATTCACCCAGTCAAAAGTTATGAGGTAACAAACATAAAAAAAAAAAAAAAAAACATTCAAAAAAAAAACAGAATTGATAACCTCCTCCTTTTTTGAAGTCGGTTAAAAAACAACACACATTTTATTAAAAACGAGCTGCGTAATGCCTCGCTGTAGTACTCACTGGTAGGAGTACAGTAGAGTAGTTCTACACTAGAGAGACTCTATAGTAGTACTAAACTAAACTGAGAAAATTGGCCATCAAAATTCCGATGAATTCACTTAAAGTACGGAGCATAGTGATAGTCACCAAAAAGTACGATGATAAACCAATTTTTACGGTGACAACTATTATTATATGGTTGTCACCGTAAAAACGTGAAAAACGGAATTTTGATGAATTGTGTGAAGTGAAGTGAATTCATCATTCTTTTAGCGGAATTTTGATGGCCATAGTTTTCAGTGTAGGGTAGAGTAGTTCTACACTGGACAGACTCTGTAGTAGTACTAGACTGGAGTAGATAGTAGTACTAGTATACTACTCTGCCCTCCTAATCATAAGCAACGCACTTGCATCCCGAACGGTTTTGAGATATGGCGCCAAAAAGATTATTTTCGTTTTTGATGTGTAGTGAGAAAACTATTATAAATATCATCGTCGTATGTCATGTCGTAAGTGATTTTATGATATTTATGTTTAGTATTATATGATTTTTTGAGTGAAGAAGAGTGAAAAAATAAGCCGTAATAGCCATCACGACGGTTATCACTAGTAAGTCCTCTTATTTTTTGTCGATTGCGTTGGTTATGCTTAATAGAAATATGGGATGCAATTAATTTAAAAAAAAAAGAGTCGGTGATACTTGTACAGTTACTGTACAAGTATCACCGACTCTTTGAGATGAGAATGAGATCTACTGTAGATCTCATTACGCAGATTCTGGATATAATATATAACTCAAATCACCCAAAAATGTCGATTACGTTGCTTATGATTAGGAGGGCAGTACTAATAGTGAGTACTACTGGTAGCACTAGTAACCTATGTGAAGGTATACTCGTACCTATACCTACCTTTTTTTTTAGGGGGGTGGGAAATCATCAAATGACCCCTCCCACTCTTGGGCAGAGCGGAAGGGAGTGTCAGACTTCTACTTACTAAAAACCACCCATGTTCCTTCTACGCCCTTGTGCCGCCGAGGCCGCGGTAACTTCTGAACGACCTGCAGCCCCGACGGGCATGGGCCCTTTCGGGCCCCTTCCATGTTGCTGACAACCTATACCTACCCTCCCTATAACAATTTTCTTTAAAATCCGTAAAGCTGTTGCTGTTATAAGTATACCTGCAGACTTATAATATATTAATATTATATAATTATAATATACCTTAATTATAAATATACCTGCAGACTTACACCCTCTCATTTAAACAGGGTTATAAGGAAAGGGTATGCTAAGCCGATACATACGAGTATATTATTTATTGCAAACTCAATGCACGATAAAAGCAACTAAGTCATTTATGCACTAAAATTAATTTAGAATTCTAAGTCACTTATTTTAAGTTTATTTTTGAATAAGAATTCGAAGAAAAAATATTACTAATTAATGTTTTATCGCTAACTTCTTAAAGTTCAAAGTCCTGTCTAAAGTGCGAATGTATATTTAACTCGACGTGCTTTCTGGTGCACTTAACATGGTACATGCAGCCAGACAAGTGCTTTGGCACTTGGATACTCAAATTTCTTGAAATAACTTCATGAGTGGAAACTATGTACCACTGTGTATATTTACAATGATTTTTTATGCCCAAATGAAAATATTATAGTACGTAAATACGTATGGGCCGAGTGGCTAGCCATTGTGTCAAAGTTTTAGGCCGCCTGCCTTTTAGCGAGCCTTTTTAAATTTATATTTAGAAAAACACGTGCAAATTACTTAAAAATCTGATTAGCTTTTGCAATGGGACCAACCCTAAATTGTTGAAAATAAAACTATTCCAAAGGAAAATGGCACACTTTTTGCGCACTTAGCGTCTCTATAAAAGTCACTTAATATTATGGGTTGGTTACACGTAACGAGTACGGTGGCAAGACAGTGCTCTCGGCCGAGTATTCGGTTTGTATAAACAGTTTGACGAGGCGAGACAGTCACTAGAACCATGATTTGTTTGCTCGGACGAGTGTGACTTTTTATTGTCCCGCCACTGTCTATACTCGTTACGTGTATTCAACCCATTACCTGAAGTGAGTTAACCACTAGTTGTTCGTGGTGAACTGAACCTGGCGCCCATATATCTCCACAACCCTTCAATCGATTTCGCTCAAATTCGAACTTAAAAATTATATTGAAATGAACAATTTGCCTGCAAAATTTCATGAATGTCGGATAAACGAAACTCAAGCTATTGTCCGACAAACATACGGGTACAAACATACAAGCGGCGACTTGTTCCCCCAGACTCTGAGACCCTACTTAGTTCGGTCAATAAAAAAATGAAATTTAAAAAATCGGCCATATTGTCAATATTAAAATATTCACTCCAAGTAGTTACCAAAAAAAATTATATTCAAATATTATGTTATTTTAACATAGTACGATAGGTTTACATATATTTACATCTTAAATTTAAAATAAGCTAAAATAAAAAACTAAAATAACTAGAACAAAGAAATTTACAAAACTAAAAATCAAAAAGTAGGTTTTGCCCGTGTGGCAAAGTATATACCAAGAACGCTGGCTGCATTATCGCGCTGAATTGGCAGTGAAATTCTTTGCGCGAAAAAATTATTTCTGATATTTTTTTTTAATAAAATTTTGAGCCTTAACAGTTATGTCGTCGACTGTACTTGTTAAGGCGGCGCGGCGCGTCAATGATCGCCAATTGTGATAACTGAATGAAAATACTATTATCATCACTTTGTTGCGAGTTCATCTCCATTTAAATGGTAAAGAATAAATGAAAGATAACAAAAGATAACTACAAGGATAAAGACACTAGATCCAAATTGTTTTAAATATAAAATAGATATACATATATGTTCATTGTTCACACCATAATCTATTTCGCTAATTCTTTTTTTGTTGTGTTAATTATTGTCAGAAGAAGGTTCTTATGAAAAAAAGGAAGTTGAGCGGAACATTAGAAAATTAAAACATATTAAGACAGGACAACGTCTGTCGGGTCAGCTAGTTAGTCTATTTATATAAAAATGTTATGTTGGTTTGTGTACGCTTCAAAAACTCAAAAAGTTCTGCACCGATCGAGCTGAAATTTTAGCATGATATATAATACGCATCAAGGATTGTTATTACCTATTTTTTTTTTCCACAGCGAAGCGTGGCAGGGAACAGCTAGTCTATCTATACTAATATTATAAAGAAGTAAAGTTTGTGTGTTTGTATATTTGTTAAATTGTAAGGGGTAATCTCGGGATCTACTGAACCGATTTTAAAAATTCTTTCACCAATAGAAAGCCACATTATTGCTGAGTGTCATAGGTTATATAAAAAACCGGAAAAAAAAGGCTTTTACGTGGTAGTCAGTTTTGCAAAGTGAATCGGAGAAAAAACGGTCCGGACGGCGCGCGATGGCTTCGGGTTTAATTATGCCCAACGAAGTGGGCAAGGGTCAGCTAGTATTATATAAAAATGAATCCCTATTTCCCTTGTTCATCGCATCACGCGTGAACGGATGGAACGATTTCGCTAATTCTTTTTTTGTTGTGTTAATTATTGTCAGGAGAAGGTTCTTAGGAAAGAAAAAATTAAGAAAGTTGGGCGGAACATTAGTAAATTTAAGACAATTCGAATTCAATATGCATAGTTCAGACATTTCAAATAAAAGTATTTTAACACTTGAAAATAGTGTGACAACTGGCGCCCTTATCGCTAAGAGCGATATCTTCCAGGCAACGTTAAGATGGAGATGATGGATAAAAAATAATACTAATATAATACTCTCTATAGTTTACATTAAAAATTACAAACAAAAGGATAAAAATTAGTGCAAAAACTGGCAGCCCTTGCCAAACTTAGCCATAGCTTTAGCTTTACCTTATGACATCTGTAACTTCAAAATAAAACAATTTTTGTCGTAATTGTGGAGAACTAGACTGGCACCATGGCAACGTAATTATTCAATTTAAGTAATTCTCAAAGAATTACAGATGAGAAAATACTAAGTAACATGTGCATTTAGTAAGGTTATTCATAATCATCAGGTGAGTTTACAAGCGTGACGCGCTCGCGGTTGCGTCTCGCTTGGCACTTTTTCAGTTTACTAATACCTTTTACACCTTTTTTATACCTTTTTCTAATAGCCCTGTATAGTGTAGCTTCAATACCATCGCATAATATTCACCGCGTGGGCGAGGTTTCCTTTTCAAGACGACTTAATCTGCTTCCCCCCACACAACTTGTTTCTTCAATATCATCCTGAAAAGGCTATTAATTACTCAGTAACTTGATTAAGATATTATTTCTGTGACCTTATACTAGAGATAAACCTTTAATCATCCTGATTCCCACTGCTGGGATACCAGTATCTTAGTATGATTTCAACTATAGTTTCGAAACGATCAAAGGTGTTATTTGATTCCACCTTTATTATGCGTACTGCTAGAGAGTGGAATGCTCTGCCCGAGTGGGTATTTCCCGGTAGCTATAATCTGGGTGTCTTCAAGTCGCGAGTGAATCGGTTTCTTTTAGCCGCGCGTGCTGCATCGTAGACCGCATCATTGCTTACCATCAGGCGAGATGGCGGACAAACGCAAGTCACTCGCTCTGTCAGTAAAGTCATTACTTTACTGACAGAGCGTTTGACAGATGTCAAACTTGGCTGACAGCAAGTTTGACACCATGTAATCGAACCCGAACTTAGTATGATAGGTGTATTATAAATGCGGGAATGTGTGTGGTGAATGTTTGTTACCACGTTTCTCCTTAACTAATGAACCGATTTTAATGAAATTTGGAACGTAGACAGTTTAGATACTGGAGTAACAGATATGCTACTTTTCATCATCATCCTCATCACCATTTTCCACTGTCGCGCGGGTGAAACCGCAGGGTGCATATAGTCTAGCGATTTCTAAAGTTGAGAAGTATCGCGATGCAATAAACAAAAGTTTCCTCTTCAATATTTTCCAAACAAATCTCATGTAGCTCGTTGAGCCAAGAGCGTGTCTACAAGAGCTGTGTTCCGTACAAATTAGTACGGAGCCTTCTGACATGTTCGGCACTCGGACCCTCCAACTTGGAGGTTTTGAAGTATCCAAGTGATCCGACAGAGGTACTACGGGTCTCTTAGAAAATTGAATTCGATCGAATAAAAAAAAATATATGACCAGTAACTAAAAATAACATAGAATTATTCTTAAAAAAAAAAACTAATCTACTTGTGATTGACAACTTGTTTGGTTCAATGGTACTAAATCCGCCTTATAAGCCCGGGTTCGATTCTCGACCGTGCAGATGTTTGAAATATGAATTTAAATATTTGTTCTGGGTCTGGGTGTTAGTTGTCCTTGTCTGTGTGTTCCATGGCATCCCCGACACAGGGTATCCTAGTGGAGAGAGAGAGTCCTATGAGAGTGGAACGTTTATTTATTTGATTGTAAGCCTGGTGGCCTGACCCGGTGGCCCAGTGGCCTGGTGGTTCTAGGCCCGGTTGTTTTTCCCATAGTAACAACCGCCAAGTCATTTCAGAGGACTTTAGGCGGCTTAAGTAAAGTTATTCAGAGTAGAGTAATAAAGTTAATTACTAGCTTTATAACAGTAGTGAAGTTAAACGACAAAACAGAACATCACGACAGAACGACAACCAAAGAACTGCAGAAATGTCGGTTAGTTGACTTAGAACTAAATTGAGGTTATGAATTGACTCTAATAATAGTTTTACTGTCATCAAGTCTACCTTCTCCAGCGTCACTTTTCCAAGTTATTGTTTATTGTATATCTTGGAAACGAGTCGTTGGACGTATTCTTTTTAATTCTTGTCTTGTCGTGTTAGTAACAGCTATCAACTCTTACAGATTTTATAAGTGGTCGCCATTTTGAAGGAAAAACAAGATGGCGGACAAGCAAGTATTAGAGGCTCCATTCCATACTAAAATCGACTGCTGCTAGGAACGAACAGTATCGAAACTGCAAAGTTACGATTTTTAGTCATTGTATATACTCAATTATACGAATAATATAAAGGACTTTTAAGAAAATAAATTTATTTTTCGACATGTATTAAATTGATTAAAATTGATGTTACACATTTTAACGTATGAAATCAAATTTAACTTCAAATTGCTCTCCTGTAAAAATTGCCATTTGTACTATCGATACTGTTCGTAGGGGCAGTCGAAATATTCAAGGTCCTTTATATCTAAATACGGAAATGCCTTGAACGTGAATTAATTGTGATTGATCGTGTTCGTAAAGACAAAGCCGTGGCAGCTCAGTGGGAGAACAGCCGCTTCGCATTCTTGAGGTGGCGGGTTCAAACTCCGACTCGTACCTAAGTTCTTTAGGACTTATGTACGAATTTACATACCACTGGCTTTTCGGTGAAGGAAATCGTCGTGAGGAAACCTGCATATGTCCGGAGAAGAAATTCAATGGCGTTTGTGAATCCACCCGCACTTGGCCAGCGTGGTGGAATACGGCCTAATCACCCTTCGAGGGTAGACCTGTATCCCAGCAGTGGGAGGATTAAAGGTTGCATATGTGTTCGTAAACAAAGAGTAGGGCCCTATCGCCGGATATATGGTTAGTCCGCGAGCCCTCGAACTTGCCCACTCTAGTCTCTCGTACGGATCATCTCAAGACGTTTGGGACGCGCCGTCTTGTTATACAATTATTGAAGTTTAGAACAAGACTAGCCGCTGTCCTTGGTTTCACTCGTGTAAACATGCAAAATTTGCAAAAATTTGAAAAACTTTTGAATACATTACGTTTTAAAATTTGCTTTAATAGTGAGGCGCAATTTAGAAAACTGATCATAAAAATCGGGGGATACCTACAGTTTGGTGTTGTAACCTTAGACTCAAATAAATTTATTTTATTTTATTCTAAGGTTGTAGCTATATTATTATATTTGTCATATATTTATCATTCTTGAAGCCCATTTCTACCTAGCACCTAGCCTTTCTACCCCGGGCAGGTGCCTATTTTCTCTAGTAGTAACTGTCGTCGACTAAACAAAAGTGAATGTCAACTTTCTCAATATCAAAGTTTGTATGTTCATTGTTCATTTGGCAAACCGCGCGAGTGTGGAATGCTCTGCCTGACTTGGTGTTACCCGATGGTTAGGTGTTATATGCGTGTCTTCAAGTCGCGAGTGAATCGGTCCCATAAAAAAATATACCTCTATATACTGGCTGACTGGTTAGACACTTGACATATTCTAGGTTATCATAGTACTCATTATTATGAACAACTTTTACTATGGGACCAACCCGAAATTCGCGAAAAAAAAATCAGCTGTCCCATAGAAAAATGTCAATGACACTTGACAAAATGTATGGAACAGCTGATTTTTTTTTCGCGAATTCCGGGTTGGTCCCACAGTAAAAGTTGCTCATAATGATGAGTACTATAATAACCTAGGATATGTCAAGTGTCTAACCAGTCAGCCCGTATATATAAATTACATCTAACGCAGTGCTCCATCTTCCTCTCTAGGTTTATTTAAGTCAGTGTTCGTAACTTTCAAAAGTTAAGCACCAATTCTGGGTTGTTATTTTTGTAAGTAAGGTAGGCTTTGTAAAAGGAAAGTTTATGTGAAATAAGAAACAGAAATTGGTTTGAAAATTCTTGAGCCTCGAATCTAGGTTATTTTTTGTAGCCGTTTCTAATTTGGATTATACTTAAGTTTCTTTGTTACATGGTACATGGGAATAAATGGTGTGGAATACTTTGCCCGAGTGGGTGTTTCCCGATAGATATAATCTGGGTGTCTTCAAGTCGCGAGTGAATCGGTTCCTTCTAGGCGCGCGTGCTCCATCGTAGACCGCATCATTGCTTACCATCAGGCGAGATGGCGGTCAAACGCAAGCCTATCATTTAAATAAGATAAATGTTTGTTGCTCAATTACGAAAAACGGCTGCAAGAGTTTTTTTATTTCGAAAAATGCAAGTAAAACCACAAAGAGCAGCTAATTTAAAACAAAACAGACAAACCAACAAACCGTCTCAACAATACTAGCTAGCTAGGTCGACCTAGTTAGCACGAAACAGTTTGTTTCAATACGCTTGATTCGAGTGGGATACCTCGAGGGTTCTCTACACTGCGGTACGTGAGAGGTGGACCGAAGGTACAAGAACTCTTTAAGAAACTGTTCGAGTATAATTTGAGAAAAGATTAGCATACAGGGATATTTGGAAATAGTATGATAAAACTCTTTTAAAATACGGTTAAAAATGGCTGGTTGAGCAATCATTCTTTAGAGTAGATGAGTTTCTGCCTAGAGTAGAAGCTTATTTTATTGTTCCGAATTTATTATTAATTATTTTATTTTATTTTTCCGAATGTTTTATTTTTTTGTAATTGAATTGATATGTGCTTTTTTGGTACGAAAATAAAACTGAAACTAAACTGACGAAGATCGTCACTCAATGGCTTTCAGCCCGATTGGCCCACCTTGGCGGAGAATAGGGACGCGTGGAAGGAGATGAGGGAGGCCTTTGCCCAGCACTGGGACAGAACAGACTGAGAAAAAAAAATAGGCTGAAGAGGCACAGCGGAGAGGCATAGCACACAAACATACAAACATACATACTGTTCTTTACATTTTGTCGTGTGTCACTGACATTTTTCTATGGAATAGATGATATAATATTATTCCTGATCTCAGGGTTGGCCCCATAGGAAAAGTTGTTCACAATTATGACCACTATGAGCCCTTTTCGGCTTAGGATACCCTTTCCTTGAAACCCTGTAAAATATTTTCAGAAAACTTACAGTTTCATTTCACTTTCCCCAATACCTACACCAATAGACAAAAAACACCGAAGTCTCACCATAACCGTTCCTCTTTACTATTTTAGTACGGTACCCCAAAAATATCTGAAGAAACTCCAAAAAAGACTAAGTTTAACTTAGCTACTCGACCTTAACTTACTTCTTACTTAGTTTCTATTTTCATTTTCCATTTTCCAAGAGTTATTTCCTCAAAAAGATTCCTTCTAACCACGTTAGCAATATAACATTTCACTACAAACATAACTCGATACGTTTAGATGTCTCCTATCGACCGCCTGCAGATATGTGTCGCTAAGTGGTTGTTTCCACGAGCGGTGGAAACAACATGCGCGTGGCACTAAAGCTAAAGAAATTTAGAAATATCGAATAGATAGATAGATAAACTCTGTATTGTTCAAACCATAAATTACAAACAAGAGGATTATAACACCTAAAACTAGTGCGACAAATGGCGGCCTTAATTTAATAATTCCTTATAACTTTTTCAGTTCCAAAAAAAATATTAAGGCGTGAAACCGTAAGAAACAAACTCACTTTTGCATTTTTAATATTAGTTAGGAATAAAATATTACATCGGTAATTAATAATATACTATACGTATTTGAATTTTATTGTGAATTACAGTTGATTTAATTATTACTTTCCATTGATTACGTGTTGGCCTACTAATATCATAAATGTCAAAGTAGTATGTATGGGTTTTTGTAACTCAATGCCTAAACGGATTTGGATGGAATTTGTCATGAAGGTAGGTTAGGTAAACCCTGTAACAAATAAGGTATTGTTTAGGAGAATGCGAATAAAATTGCGGAGAGCAGCTACTTTTCATAAATTACGGGCTTTCGCTATGCCAAACTCCGTAGCAAAATATAGAACCCCTTTAATTTTTCTCCAATTCGGAACAAAATATGTTAAGTTCGTCCGTGGAAACCGCCACTAATCTCGATGGCAGATATAACAATGTTGGATCTCGAGTAGCCAAACTCAATAAAACTGGCCCTCTGTCATATTTCTGTATCGGCAACTGTCGAACGGAGAAAATATAATAAAAACAGGACGCGTGTCGCGGGAGTGTACGAATCGGGCGGTTCGGGATATGTCTAGCTACAATGTAATAAGCTACAACATAATAACTCTTTATTGACACCAGAAAAGAAAAGGAAAGCATAAAAAGTTTTTCTTTTATACAAGAGCGGCAAACAGACAGACGGTCAGCCTGATGATAAGTGAAACCGCCGCCTATTGGACACTTGCAACACTAGCGATCTGTGAAATAAGAGTCTGTTGGACTGGACATAAAACCGAAGTCAAAAAACCTAACTCCTGCAAAAACGCCTGCAAAAAATGTGACCGCATCAGTAGCTCTTTTATTGGTTTATTTAGCCACGCCACGATCGCAGCGCCGATGCAATCAAACGGATGTTTCACAATTATGATAACTTATTATTACATACGCACAAAGAAGGCATGGACTCTGTGTTTTCTGAAAAGTACAATATATTCAATAGATTTTTTACATCTAGATAAATTAATAAACT